>CM060064.1:44349786-44689786 GCA_030533445.1 Cyprinodon diabolis | reverse complement strand
AACAACAACACGAACCATGCGTTCCAGTAGTGATGGGAATTCCAGCTCCTTTCCGGTATCCACACCTTTCTGTTCAGTTCAAATTCAACAAAAAGAGTCGACTCTTTTCCATCCAAATCGCATCTTCGCTGACTTTCGGTATAAATCTCGTCATATTTATCCCCTCCATCCCAATTTCAGAAATTCCTCCTGTTCTATCAAGTCAGCCATGATTCAAATTTTTAAAAATACACTTTTTTTTTATTTTAGCTTCATGAAATTTTAAAACTATCATAACCTTTTAAAAATTGGGTTAAATCTCAATTGGACAAGTACAACTGAGAATCTCCTATGGAGTATTTTTTCTGTTCCATTATTGTTGCAAGAAAAACAATAGTTTTGTGAATTGAAATAAAAAAAAGCAATCCAAAAATTAAACCTTGAAAAGCAAAAAATAAAAATAAAAATAAATGTTTTAGAATCATTACTTTGTTCCTTTTTCGGTTTAAACAGTGAAAAATATGCATTGCCACTTTTTATTTTCCATTGCCATACTAATTTGAATATATTATAAAACGGTTGAACAGGAAATAAAAATGTTTATTTCTATTTTGAGATTTTAGCATCGTAGCCAGCTGGATGCTGGATGTGCAACCAGCTTTATTTCATTAACAAGATCAACTGATCTGGTTCATTAAAAAAAATCACTAACAGCTTTATAGTAACACCAGTTCTACATCTAACAGTTGCATTTGGATGAACAGCCTTTGTTTAATAAAACAGATGCATAAATGAATAATCCAACGGGAAATAGAGTATATAGCGGCCCAAATTATTTATTACTCTTCTAGAAAAAGGAACACCTATTCACTGCACAGCGTGATTTTGGCTCCAGTCAGAGAGATTTGCTCTGATCAGGGCAGAAATTGAAGAACTATTCTATTTCTGTTACTCAAGGTAGGACAGCTAATCTTTCTAAATCTAGTTTTTTCTCTTAATGCATCCATCTTCCCTCTCTTATTCTCTATCCTGATCTCTGGCTGTCTATGGGTGTAAGGCAGGGTCCACCCTGGACAGGTCGCCAGTCAACAGAGATGTACAACCATGCAAAAACACAACTAAGGACAATTTAGAGAAGCCAATTAACATTCATGTTTATGGCCTGTGGAAGGAAGCAGGGGTACCAGGAAAGAACCCACACATGCATGGGGAGAACATGCAAACTGCATGCAGAAAGACCCCGGGCTGGGAATCAAACCGAGAACCTTCTTGCTGTATGGCAGCAGTGCTACAAACTCCACCACCTTTCCGCCTTCTTTCTTTTCCTAAATATAAAGTGGCAAAGCGCTTACACGTCTAGCTGGGCTGAGATGTTTGTTTTATTTTTCTATAGAAAGTGCCCTTTGTTCTACTCATTTATCCAGTGTCTTCTAAACTTCAAAACAATTTAACCTTATTGCCCCCATAATCACCAAGTGATGCCAGAGGTGTCCTCCTCGCAATGCATCCTGGGAATGGGGTATTGCTGCATGTTCCATAATTCATAGCAATTTGCTGGGCTTCCTTACAAAAACAACTTTCTACCAGTTGATAATATAGGATCATCATACTCTGCCTGTTTTAATCAGGAGCAAAGTGAACCATGTGTACAAAAGTTTATTAAAATCATCTAGAGATTAAATAAGCTGCGACCCGCTGCAATAGAACTAAACTACACAGAATTGATAGAAATATTCTTTGACTCGATTCTATTTCTCTTCATCATGATAAGCCTTCACATAAAACCCGAGAGGAAGCTGCTTTTGTCCAGAAAGGACATCCTGTTTGATTTAGTGCAGCATAAACTTCCAGTCCTCAGTCCCATATTTTTCATTTTTCTGCAGAGGTCTTGTTTGAGTTCATTGCTTTGACACATTAAGCACAGAAGGAAAAACTGTTATTTTTGCCCCATGTTTCTAAATCAAGCTCAACCATCAAACAAAAGAAACTGAATTTACTGGTTTAAGTAATGGATTCCTTCGTGTTCCTTCATGATTAAATCCTCTGCTCTCTTTTTTTTCTGGAGTTCAGGGTATAAAATATAGTGTTGCACCGATACCGATACCAGTATTGGATGGGGCCCCGATATTGCGCTAAAATGGTGGTATCGGTATCGGCGAGTACCAACAAATAGGGCACCGATACCATTTTGAGAGCCATAAGTTTATTCAACTATTGTCACACTATTCCTGGTAGGCAATAAAAAGTTCTACTGGATTCACTTTTAGTCTTTTTCCTGCTTCACAAAGGTAGGTAGCAGCTTGACAAAGCCATGATGGCAATTATTTTATATTATTATGGTATCGGTATCGGCCGATACTGCACTGCCAGGTATCGGGTATCGGTATCGGGGCCAAAAAATGGCATCGGTGCAACACTAATAAAATATATGGTTTTTTTTTTCACATTTTTGGATTAACTTAATGATTTGGTGGCCTACTTTTATACCAAACTTTTCCAGAAGTCTAGCAATACTCGTTCCATTGTTCCTTAATGGCTCTTACCTGACTATTTCACATTATGCTGCATAAAATGAAATTCGAAGCCAGCTCTCCTCTAAACACACAAACATTTTAATGGAAAGGATTTCTGTAAAAGGAATTCACATTAGGCACTTCCATTGAATTAGTAGGACCTACAGTAAATAGTGAGTCAGGGCTATGGATACAGTTTTTTAAAGGCTGAAGCCGATAACAATTATTTTTCTGTCTAATTAATCCCTTGAATGTGCTGCTGAGACAATTGTTGCAACAAATATTGATTTTTTTTATCCATTTATATGATAAATATGAAACTGTCATAATAAACGTTCAAAAAAACGTTAAAATTAAAAAAAAATTGTATGGGGTGAATTTTCTTCCATTATTGTTGCAAACAAAAAAACATGTTTTGTTGATTCAAATAATAAAAATAAAAAAAAATCAAGAAATGAAACTTTGAAAAAGGTTTCGATTGTTTTCTTAGGTTATTTTAAAAAATATTTTGTTTTGCTATTTTTTGTATTTTAGTTTTTCAAATTTTATTCTATCAAATGTTATGTTTTTAAATTCTTTTTACATATTTTATATTTTTGATTTATTTTAAAATTTTTCTTTTTCGGATTTAGTTTCAAGAATTTCATTTTTTTCTAACAGTGTTTTACAGATCTCATTCTTTTAACTTCAAGCCCTATAAAAATGCTGCTAACATCCTTAAGACCAATAGAAACAGGAAAATCTGCCCAATAATTGAAGAAAACGTCATCTTTATCAAACAGTTTGAAAAGAATACAATCTCTAAATCTGAAAAAGAAACAAAAAATAAAATCTAAAATCTAAAAGAAATTAATTAAAAACAAAATCTTCGAAAACTGCATACTCACTTTAAAAACCTCTTTTGATCGTGTATTTCAAAGTTTCGTTTCTGGATTACATATTTTCTTTCGACTTTTTTGTGTATTCTGCTCGTGACAATAATGGAACAAATTTCACTCCGTACAATAGCAAACGGAGGGAGCAGCAATGCATGCTCCTCACGTGATCTCAAGGAATGGCTGCTATATGCACTAATCGGTCAATACATGCGAGGGTCAGCTTTGAAAAGAGCCAAACTTCTCATCATTACCAGTCATTCAGTTTGAGCTCACTAACTTCCTACCTGTGGCCCCTGATGTCTGGTGACTAAACCGTTCTGGGGGCCCCCAGAATGGGCAAAATGTTGTGAGGACTGTGATCCAAAATTCATTCTCTCAGTTGATATTATTGATATATTTGAAATAAATAATTTTATAAATTCATATCATATCAATATTAATTGAATAGATTAATACATTTGAAACAACAGTTTAAAAAAACGTGGGCTTTCATTGGCCCTTCTACCTTGGCCTTATCGGCATCAGTCTAACCGACTCCCAAGTTGTTGCCGATTGATTTGGTCCGATTCTTTAGGCTGATGTTGCCTTCTCTCCCTTCATTTGCATTATAAAAATTATGATAAGAATTGTTATGCAAGTCTTAATCGAAAAAGGAACTTTTTTTTTTTAATCAAACAAAACATTAACAATAGAAAGAAAATAGTGGTAGTGCCATTGAATGGGCGAATGCATATATCAGCCGATAGCGGTACAAGAAAAAAATAATAATATTAGTCCAAAAACTCGCCCAGTTCATATATCGACTCTATACCAAACATTTCGGTATGCTGTTTCGAATCACAGAAAAAAGCAGGAGCAACATAGCATTTAACAAAATTGTACGGCTTAAAACTTTTGGGCTATTTGATGTCAGTACTCAAGGACTTGTTCAGTGGAGTCTCATTCTAACTGCAAGCACAGTCTGCAACCAGTAGCAAACATTAGACTGAACCGCAGGGGCTCACGAGGCCTGTGCTATGGGATGGGGAACACATTAGAGTCACTTTTGACGTTCGCATGCATGCACCCTGTTCAAAGTGTTGAGTACAACCTTAGCTTAAAACTGAGTAAAGATGTTTAATGACAGTGGTAGTGAGATGACATGAGGAAAACACGGCCTTTCAGCCGTTTCCTGAATCGTTCTCTGTGCAGCCAGAGGATCAATGCTTAGGGGTCGTGTTCATGGGCTTGGGTTTGGGATTGAGCAACAGTCTTCAGTTTTGTATGTATGTTTTGAAACCACATCACCCATAATTCCTTTAGGCCACACCAATTTTCATTCTGTTTCCAAAAGTTGAATTATATATATTTAGAATTACATTCAATATATATAGAATTTCATTCCATTTATTCAGTTTCATTCAAGATATTTAAGTTTAATTCAGCATATTCAGAACTACATTCAATATTTTTCAATCAGGACTATACAATACTGACATTCTAAAATGCACTCAGTATCATATAGATAAAATAAATACCTATACCAAGAAATAGTAGAAATAACATTTATATATTCAAAATATAAATTATAAAATACACATTCAAATATTAAAATGTCTCAAACAATCATTGAAAAACATTTAAAACCGTGAATGAACTGATGACAATTAAAAATGTTTTTATTAATTTTGAACATAATTTCTTCACTTATAGAGTGAAGAAAAGTTATGTATTTTTAGGGGGTCAACAGTACATAATGTTGTTATATTTGGAGTCACAATGAAACTTTTGGGAACTTTTGGTTTGTTTATCCATCCATCATGTTTTATACCTGCTGGGGTCACCAGGGGTGTTGGTACCTATCTCCAGATGTCAACGCGCGAGAGGCGGGGTCCACCCTGGACAGGTCTCCAGTCCATCGCAGGGCAACACAGAGACAAACAGGACAAACAACCATTCATGCACACACTCACACCTAAGAGAGTTTAGAGAAACCAATTAACAGTCATGTTTTTGGACTTTGGGAAGAAGCCAGGGTACCAGGAGAGAACCCATGCACGCACAGGGAGAACATGCAAACTCCATGCAGAAAGAGCCCGGGCCGGGAATCGAACCCAAAACCTTCTTGCTGCAAGGCAGCAGGGCTACCCACTGCAGCACTGAGAAGCCCAAACTCTCAAATTACAGAAATAAAAAAAAATTAAAAAAATGCTGCCATAGATCAAGAATCCTGGATACCAGCAAGACTTTGAAATATGAATATCTTTAAAATGGCCATCTGTGGCCTTTTATGGGAGAGAATCAGGGTACACCCTGGACAAGACGCCTCTCTGTCACAGTGCAACATAGAAACACAACCACAAGACTGGAGGTTTCTTCCTCTTAAAAGGGAGTTTTTCCTCTCCACTGTCGCTACAAGCAACTTTGAATCAATTTGACCGGACGATCTGGTGAACTGTAAAGTGCCTTGAGATGGCATGTGTTGTGAATTGGCGCTGTGTAAATAAACTGAATTGAAATTAACAGTCATGTTTTTGGACTGTGGGAGGAAGCAGGAGTACATGGAAAGATGCCTGCATGCACAGGGAGAACATGCAAACTCCATGCAGAAAAGTAGGGAATCGGACCCGGAACCTTCTTGCTACAGGACAGCAGTCCTACCCACTGTGTCACTGTGCAGCCCAGATCCTCAATTAGAGAAATGTAAAAAAAAAATGCTGCCATAGGTCAAGAATGCTGCGGGTAGAACACGCAAACTCTAAGCAGAAAGACCCTCTGGCCAGGAATCGAACCCATAACCTTGTTGCTGAAAGGGAACCATGCTACAAAATGCTCCACTGAGCACAGTTTTTTTTTTGGTTTGTTTGTTTTTATTCATATGTTTCAACTAAATTCTACATATCAGACATTGTGCAAGTCTGAGGGTCTGAGAGCCAAGGGCCAAGTTAGACGGCATTGCTTTCTTCACCTAAAGATAGAGGAAAGTGGGTAGAGTGCAACATTGTTAATTTGACCAATACACTTTTAGCTATGAGCAAACTACAGCACACGCTCAGTTACCCCCTCAGTGTTTCTTCAAGACAGCAGCCACATCCCATAATTCCTTCAGGGAGAACTGAAAATATAGGTTAAAAAAAGGTCACATATTTCATGTCTGTTTTTTTTTTTCTTCCACAGCATCTGTATAAACAACTTAAATGTTATATAGTATGAATCTGCAGTTTTTAGATGTAAAATATTTGAATAAACCAATAATTAAAAAAAAGAAATTAGATTTTTTTTAAAATACTGTATATATTGGGACAGTCCACTGGAATTTGTTTCCTGTAACATTAGGTAGTTGTTGGAAAGAGGAAAACACTGAGGGGATCTGTTTCTGCTGTCAAACCAAAAACAAGTCAGATCTCTGCTCAGGCAGCTGAACGCAGAGCAGAGAGGAGAGTTTATCTCTGATCTTCTTTTCCCTCCCCTTATTACCGCAATCGGGGGGGGGATTAACGATTAGGCAATACTAGCCAGTTGCCTAGGGCCCCAAGTTCCTAGAGGGCTTCATAAAACTCTGTTTACACGTATAGTTATTACAACTATTCCCTATTTGTGCATATTAATAACGTTTTTGATAAAAATATATTTTCAGTAAAATGCCATCAGAACACTGATAATATTAAGTGTGTCTCAGCCCCCCCCCCCTTCAGTGTCCACCATATTGGATCAGTCCATTTGCTGCACATGTTCAGACAGGTCCAAACAGACAGCAGCAAACCATTTGAAAACAAACGATGCAAAGAGCAGTGTTGCCAACTTAGCGCTTTAGTCGCTATATTTAGCCACTTTTCAGACCCCTCTAGCACTTTGATTTCTAAAAAGCTCCTAGCGCCAAATCTAGAGACTTTTTTCTGCTACTGGAGACTTTGGAGACAACATCTAAAAGCAGCGAACTCTGCTCTCCAGAGCAAGTAGATTGGTAACCCCGCCTCCTGCTCTCCTCTATCTTGTCTGCTGTCATGATTCATGCAGCTATTATTTCATCCAAATGAAAAATGGAGAACAGATAAGCAGATCATGGCTTGTCTACAGTGAAAAGAAGGACTGGGTTATTTACTTTGGCCTTTTTGGAAACACAGGAAGGAGCAATCAGCTAAGTGAGCTTAGTGCTTGGAAAAAATCTTTCATTCCTTTAGAGACAGCATGAAAAGTCAGCTGAGTACAAAACATAGAGAGGAAAACAAGAAAAAAAAGGGACAAGAAGAGAGGGACACAACCTAGAACAGATAATGGATGTCTATTCTATTAACATTTCTCTATCTGTAGAATGGGTCTGTTTTATTTGTTGTCTTCTCAATTCAGAGGGCCCCCTGCATGTCTTTGCCTACACTGGAAAAAATAAAAATCTAGATAAGTCATTTCT
Source organism: Cyprinodon diabolis (assembly GCA_030533445.1). Taxonomy (NCBI): domain Eukaryota; kingdom Metazoa; phylum Chordata; class Actinopteri; order Cyprinodontiformes; family Cyprinodontidae; genus Cyprinodon; species Cyprinodon diabolis. The sequence goes on along the minus strand of CM060064.1, from coordinate 44,682,029 downwards.
TTTCTTAAAATAAATGCATTTGTTCTTGAATTGAGGCGGTAAAAGAGACATTTTGCCAGTGGAACAAGACAATTTACATTTAAAATAAAAAAAAAAAACAATTGCATTGTCTTATTTCAAGTGCATTTTATATGCATGTCTTATTTTGAGAGTAAAAATACTCATTCCATTGGCAGATCATCTTATTTACCTACTCATTAAGGGTAAATACACTTAATCTAAGATGTTTTGACTTATTTCTAGATCGTTTTTCCAGTGTAGGGCCCAAATTTCCTAAATCCGTCCCTGGCAGCAATAAGATAAATAAAACACAATGGGACCCCCTAAATGTCCAGATCCAACTCACTCTTCTGGCAGTTTCTTTTCTTTTCTTTTCTTTTTTCTTGCAGGGGGAGAAAATTAGTTTTTTTTTATTCTCAATCGAGCGCAGAAAAAAAGTTTGCCATGTTTCAAACCATCTGCAAAATGAAAAGAAGTCACTTACGCATGAACTCCAGACAGGCCAGACATTTCCCCAGCGCCAGCACTGACCCCTGCGTGGACATTTCTCAGGTTCTGGTTCTAATAATTCCTCATCCCGTCCCCAAACAGCAGCCAGGTCCAGTCTGTCCACACCAACAGACCCTCAGGCTCTAATGAAACTGGGTCACACAGGCTCCTCAACCCACTCGCCCAGCAAAAACTTAAAAAAAATAAATAAATAAAAGAGCCAAACTGGGTCAGCACCAGTGCCAGCAGTCCTGTGTGTCTCTGCTGTCAGGGGCCTGCTTATTTATTCTGTGAGCTCGGTCAGCGCCGGGCACCGCGCCTGTGGGGACACAGGGGCGCACAATAAGGGGCGGCAGGGAGAAAAGAAAAGGAGGAATGGCACAGAGAGACCCAGATTCAGAGAAAGGAGGAGAAAGGGGCCCTAAGGAGGATTTACACGAGGAGCTCACTCACGTTGACTGGAGGAATGTCAAGAGCTGCTCTCAGTTTTCACTCTGGGCGCTGATCAGTCTGCTGAGTCCAGAACTGCTTTTATAACAGTTAACTGTTTTCATCCAACATGGATATGAAATACATTAACTCTTTATTAGCTTAATTATCGTGTCCTCTAAAGTTAAAAGATCATCAGATGTACGGGGCGCCATTTCTTAAGTTAGACAGTCAAAAATTAGAAGCAATATTTGTGGTTATTTAGCGCATTTTAAGAGAAAAATAAGGGGTTATTTTTTTCTCCAAGTCATTTTTTAAATCTGTAATTCATTCATTTATAATAATCTTACTTTGTTAAATAAATATTTAGTTTTCTAAATATTTAGCTCCACACTAAATTTTTTGTTTTTCAAATAAATATTTAGGTCCAAACTAAATATTTAGTTTTTAAAATAAATATTTAGTTTTTTAAATATTTAGCTCCACACTAAATCTTTAGTTTTCAAAGAAATATTTAGCTCCACACTAAATCTTTAGTTTTCAAAGAAATATTTAGGTCCAAACTAAATATTTACTTTAAATATATATATATATATATATATATATATATATATATATATATATATAGCTCCACACTAAATTTTTTTTAATATATAAATATTTAGCTCTAAACTATATATTTAGTTTGTTATATGAACATCTAACAAATTAAATATTTTGTTTGCAAATTAAATATTTAGTTTGTAAAATAAATATGTATTTAAAAGAACTAAACTAAATCTTTAGTTTTTCAAAGAAATATTTAGGTCCAAACTAAATATTTAGTTTTTTTTTTTTTAAATATATATTTAGCTCCACACTAAATTTTTTTTTAAATATATAAATATTTAGCTCTAAACTATATATTTAGTTTGTTATATAAATATCTAGCTTCAAAGTAAATATTTTGTTTGCAAATTAAATATTTAGTTTGTAAAATAAATATGTATTTAAAAGAACTAAACTAAATATTTGCTTTGGAGCTAAATGTAATTTGCAAACTAAATATTAAGCTGAAAATTAAATATTTACTTAACAAAGTAAGATTTTTGTAAATTGATGAATGACATAGTAAAAAAATGACTTTGAAAAAAATAAAACACTTATTTTTCTCTCCATACACTCTTAAATAACCAAAAATATTGCTCCTAATTTTTAACTGCTTAACTTTCCAAACGGCGCCCCATACAGATGAGGCTGTAAAAGAGGCGCCTCCAGAAAGTTTTCTTTAGAGATGGTCAGTTGTGAGAATAAGAAGGAAAGTAAATGGATGACTTTACATTTTCTGCTTTGAAAGTTTAATCAGTCACTTTAAATCCCATGTAAAACACTTTTCTAGCAGTTCCTTCTTTAACCCCTAGAAGCCTTACGAAAAATTGCAAGGTTTGCAAAAATTATAAATGTCCAGGGGTGATGCTGAGAAACTAGTCCATGCATTTGTGACTTCAAGGCTGGACTATTGTAATTCTTTACTATCAGGAAGTCCACAAACTGTAGTTAAAAGCCTTCAGCTGATCCAAAATGCTGCAGCCAGAGTTCTGATGAAAATTAAAAAGAGAGATCATATCTCTCCTATCCTGGATTCTCTTCATTGGCTTCCTGTTAAATCAAGAATAGAATTTAAAATCCTCCTTCTCACATATAAAGCCTTAAATGGCCAAGCTCCATCTGATATCAGAGATCTGATTGTTCCTTATGTTCCTAACAGAGCACTTCGCTCTCAATCTGCAGGTTTACTAGTGGTTCCTAGAATTTCTAAAAGTAGAATGGGAGGCAGATCTTTTAGTTATCAGGCTCCTCTCCTGTGGAACCAACTACCAGTTTTAGTCCGTGAGGCAGACACCCTGTCTACTTTTAAGGCTAGGCTTAAAACTTTCCTTTTTGATAAAGCTTATAGTTAGGGTGGCTCAGGTTATCCTGAGCTATCTCTATAGTTATGCTGCTATAGGCTTAGACTGCTGGAGGACATAGGGACCCCTTTTCCTCATTCTGCTTTATTCTAGATCTATTCTCCCATTCTGCAGTATTTGTTAGTTCAACCTCTAACTCTATGTTCTCTCTGCTTTTTCTCACCATAATAGCTTAATCTGGCCTGTTCCTGTCTGACTGTGAGACCATCGTATAAGGTCAGAATGCTTAGGGCTACAGACAAGAAAGCATGACCATGTACTCTACTATAACATGCACTTTTTTTTACACAAGTCTTCATGCTTCTATTTTACACGTCTATTTCTTGCTGCTGCACCTGAATTTCCTCCTGAGGGTAAAATTAAAGGGTTCCATTCTGCACTGTAAAACATAAAAACTGTCACGGTAAAAAAAAAAAAGATGTGCTATGTGGAAAGGCTGGCAGCAGTCATCACTTTTAACAAAATGTCCTTATATGGAAGGCAACTGCTGCAGATGAGAGACCAGCTCTGTGGGGGGGAAAAATTAGTATAAAAGCTTCAGTGACAAAAACTCAAGGACTTGCAAGCATATTTAGAAAAAGTTGATTCATTTTCTCCCCAAAGAAAAACTGCACAAGCCTGTTTCCACCAGTGCAGAGCTTGGTGAGCACTGGCAGCAGTAGAAGTTGGGAGTAACTGTTTACCTTTGCACAGTTACAGAAACTTTTTTTTTTTAGGTTTTTGCAGCACTGGTGGCTCATTATTGGAAAATAGGCTGACAGAGCGAGAGACAAGTAGCAAAGGACAACAGGCCTGATTCAGCCGCGCCGAGGCTGTGACTGCTCCACAGAAGCACGCCCCTACAGAAACGTTTCGACATAAACATACTTTTAGAAATCGTTTCATTGTATCATAGGTTTTATTTTAACCCGTCTTCATAAAATCTCGCTACTCTTGGACACACTTGTATGTGTGCAAGAATTCAATAAGCAATTTTTTTCTGCTTACAAAAAAGTATCTTTTCTTGAATGTCAAATATTTTTTTACTTTTGAGTAAAATTTTGCACTGATAACTTAATATTGGAGTAAAAATGTGTGCCTTTGGTTATTCTCTTCACACTCCGAACTCTGCAAAGCACAAAGTACTGTACAGGAGAGATCTGGTGCTGTGAGACAGACTTCAGGCAGGTCCAGTGGACTCGGCTAATATATTTAAGTTGAACAGAAGACGAAAAAAGAACCGTAAAAAGGTCAGCATCGGTTTCTCTTTATTGTTCAATGCATGTCCACACAAACTGGTTCTCCTCTGCTCCGTGCATGATGGGACAGTCACTATGGAGATGGCGATGGGACACATTTTAGGATTTACAGACATCCACAGACCCCCCCTCCCACCCCAGGTCAGCTGATCTCCATCATCTCCACCTACACCAATCAGCTTCTAGCTCCCTGCTCTCTCTTAAGGTGGCGCCTGATAAATACATTTTCCTTTTTTTAGCTTCTGTTCAGGATTGGTTTAGTGGATCAACACACAATCAATCACCACCCCCTTCCCTTAGACATTCCTGTTTATCGTTCAGATTGAGCTTAAAAAAAAGAAGCAACATAAACAATTTGGGTACAAAAATAAAATCCAAATGAAAATCTTCAGACAGGGCGAGTCCTGCTGTTTTTTTTCCTTTCTTTTCTCAGACAAGAAAAGCACAAAACATACATCACTGGTCACAAGGGTACACCACAAAAAAGGAAAAAAAATAAATCTGAAAAAACCAAAATAAAGACAAAAGAAAAACAAAAAGTCTGTTTTCTATAATCCTTCCTTAAAGCGGTTGAATTAGGAGGCGCCCGGCTTGTTTCTGAGCGACAGACGTCGGGCTGCGCCTCCTCCTGTCGCCCAACCAGACTCACATTCCTGACCCTGTTCCAGGAAATCATACTGAAGGAAGGAGGGAAGGGACATCCAGACCACTGCTCTAAAAATCTATATGGATTCATCTTAGCGTGAATGAGTTTGTGTGCGGTTTCTCTCAACACAAATGTACTCGTTTGCTAACATATACAGTGTATTCCTGGTTAGAGGTGAACCAGGGGCACCTGAATCTCGGCAGCGCCCTTCCCACCGTTTCCTCCCCCCCCACTGACCGCTGCAGGCGCTCACGCTTAATGTTTACCAAACTGAGAGGTGGGAGATCGGCTGCTGCTTATAGCGTCGTTTTGCCTGCGTTTCTTCTTTTGCTTTTTTACATTTTTTAATTTTATTTTTTGAACTCTGCTTTATTTCCGTGTCCGGCCCTCTTAAAAAAAACCTTTTAACTCTTCCATCCAGCTTTCTTTGGAGTTTTGTTTCCTTTTTGGAGACGCAGATACACACAGAGCAAAAGAGTGGGAGAGAGAGAGGGAGCGAGTGTTGTGATCGATCAGCTGCTCGCAGCACAGACAGCTGCCCCCCTTTGAGCTTTCAGCCGATCTCCTTCCACTGACGGTAAAACTCTGCGATGTTCTTCAGCTCCATGCCTGCGGAGGAAGCGGCCTGAGTCGCTGACTGGAAAAGACAAGAACAAAACATAAGTATTTGAACAGAGATAAAAAAAAAAATAGTCATAAATTGTACAAACTTCAATATTATTAAGATTCCATGTGGTAGGGCGACACAAAGTAATGCGTTGATGGAGAAAAATAATTTAAAAATCCTAACTAAGCACAGGATGTGCGGTGAAAATAAACCACATATCACCTTGGACACAGTAACTCCTCAACGCATGGTGGAAGCCCAGTGGTGCTGTGGGAAGGGACATTAAGGCTGATTGGCAGGAAAGTGTGTGGGGAGGAGGTATAACTTATTAACCTGACTCCGCCAGATGAGATGGATTTGCTCCGCATATCCATCTGGAAACCTTCCGTTGAAGTAATTTTGGGAAGGGGCGAAAATGCTGGTTAGCTGATTGGCCTATGTTGGTGATAGACGGGCCAAATAAACCAATCAGATCAACGAAGCATATGACGTAGTAACAGAGCGACAACGAAAACACAACCACAAGCCAGGCTACTCTTGCCGAAACCAGTCGGGAGAAGAAATACTCTGTAATTCCGATAAAACTTGCTTGTTAGCCACGCTAACGCTAGTTTCATCGGCTGAAGCCGCCATGTTCTTTAGACTAAACTGTCGCGCTTCTCGTTGCGTCACACCTCAACCCGCCTCAAAGCCAACGCTGATTGGACGTTCGTTTGGTGAACGGCTCCAAATTTTCTTTAACGGAGAGTCTCCAGACTGATCTGCGAGTGAAACCTTGAAAGCTCGCGAGATCAGGATGGTCTCACGAGGCTAGTAACTTATAGGAGCATAACAATGTTCTTTATTTGAATTTTAAAATTTCATTTAATTCAAGTCAATTCCGTCTATTTCTATAGCCCCAATTCACAACACACGCATCTCAAGGCACTGTACAGTTCACCAGATCATCCAGTCAAAATGATTCAAAGTTTACTATCTAAGGAAAACCAGCTGATTGCATCGACTCATTGACTCAAATACAATCCCTCACACTAAGCATGCTTGTAGCGACAGTGGAGAGGAAAAACTCCCTTTTAACAGGAAGAAACCTCCAGCAGAACCAGACTCAGTGTGAGCGGCCATCTGCTGAGGCCGACTGGGGTTCAAGGAGACAGAAACAAAAACTTAAAGACACCTGAATGCAAAGAAGCAAAATAAACCAACGTCCTACAATAAAACCTCTCATCCATAGGAATATTTACATGTTTGAATGGCCTAGTTTAAGTCCAGTCCTAAATTCAATGATGGATGTCTGACAATATTGGGACTATTAGAGTAAAAGGTAAAGAAAATATTTCTCTGATTTTTTGTTGTAAAACTTTTGAAAAACACAAATTTTCTTATAATTTATAATTGAAAAAAATCTTTTACTGATTATTGTTTAAAAAAGGTCAGTGGTTATGAAAAATATATAGAAAGTTGTTACGTATTTAATTAGTTTTGCAAGGGACTTGGAAACCATAGCGTGGACTAAAGTGGTATAAAGAAATTAAGACTATTGGTAGTAAAAATCATCTCAGAGGAAAAATGAGGGTTTAGCAATTTCATTAATTTCAAAGCATTTCTTTCTTTCTCCATAAATGCCGTCCTCAGGCTACCGGAGCTCAAAGCGACGTCATTTCATCACTTTATTCTACACTGTCTTATTACATTTTTAGTGTAAAGCAGTTTTATTAGTGTTGCACCGACACCGAAACCAGTATTGGGCGGGGGCCTGGGTCCAGCACTAAAGTAGTGGTATCGGTATTGGCGAGTACCAACAAAATTTGCTGTGAGATGCCTTTTATAACCTTTAAACTAGCGAACCATGTAATACCACTAGCTTCAGACATTTAGTTTTATACATTTTCATGGTTTGTTGTCTTGAATTCACCTATTCTTTAAATCAAGGTCCCCTCCAAAGAGGATTATTAAAAATAAAACCAGTTTTTAATAGTAATACAAGTCATTTTCCATAGTAAAGCTTGAGAATAAAATCAATCATATTTGGATGGAACAAAATCAGAGATTTGATTTTTAAGCCACATCGTTCAGCTCTAATGCTACGTTCACAGCGGACGCAGCAGAAGCAGCGAGTTTACATGCACAGTCAATGGTTGACACGCGTCAAGGCGCAGCAAAAGGTCCCGCAGCGCGTTTTGAGCAGCAGGCGCAGCGCGTCTGAGCAGCTGAAGCAGCGCGTCGGGAGCGTTTAAGCATCTGACGCGCCGCAAACGCGCTGCTGCTCGAGATGGAAAATTTGAACTTTTGCTGTTCGACGCGCCGCGTCAACCAATCAGATAAGCTGATCTGGGAGACAGACACATCGCTGATGACACAGAGCGCTGTGATCGCTCCTCTGAAAAAGTTTATTGACGCATAAATTAACTTAAAATGCTAAAACCTGCCGACAGAATATGTTCGCTTTTATTATCCTGCTGCCTGCAGTTTGGATTATTTAGATGAAAAACACCTACCACCTGCCGCGGTGAACCGCGAGGAGGCGACCCGGTCAGAGGCTGCTGTTGAATGGGATTCCTACTGACAGCGCACCGCTGATATGTGGGGGTCTGAGCGGCTCCGACGGAAATAATATTTGAAGGCAGGATGGTAATCTGGATGAACTGAATGCACTGACAATGTTTTCAGGTGGACTTTCTCAATTAAAAACATATTAAAACTACTTTATTCCCACTGATCACAGCAAATATAGCTGCAAGGCAAAGAAAGGATAGTGAAGCTCCGCCCAACGCGCGTCAGACACACTTTTGCACCGCGCAGCCAGAGCAGCAAAGCTGCTTCAGCCGCGCGTCAGAACTAACAGGTACAAGCAGCAAAAAGGAAGCAGCAGACGCGATTTTGCTGCACCTGCTGCGTCCGGTGTGAACGTAGCATAAGAAACATCCATCAGCTCCACCGTCATAACACCAGAAATGCTTCAAAACGACAGAAAAGAGACGGACCTTCATGGCTGCAGACCGAGAGCAGAGCTCGTCTACATCATGGCCTGTCAGGATGGTCACCATGCCGGCTGTGTCTTCATCTCCGTTGCTCTGGGACACCGTCAGCTGGCGGCAGCTGTCCACCATCTTATACAGATGCCTGAATGAAGACGGATCAAAGCAAGGAGCCTGATTACAGAAAGAGTTGATTCAGCAAGAGGTGACTGGAATGAAGCAAAGCTTACCAAGCTTCCATGTCCTGCCGTTTGAGTTTGTCTCTTTCAAAAGTGCGACCAGGCTCCTTCTGACAGCGTATGTACCTGAAGAGATCAGACGCAAACAAAGACATCATCACTTAACTTTTTTTCTTTTCAAAAATCTGTTCATTGCTTTTACAGCTTTAAGACAAACTGCAGATCTTATCAAAGTGCAGAACAAAAGTTATACTTTAAGTTAGAAAAAATGCATTCAATCATCACTAGATGTCTTTCAACATCTACCTTGAAGAAACAAGACATAAAAAATAAAATAATTGGAAATCTTTTAATCTTTTGATTAAGAAGTTTAGTTTCTGGATTACATCTTTTGTCCAACAGTAATGGAACAAAAGTAACTCAATAAAGAATCAGCTAATTTAAATAACCAGGTTTTTAAACATGGTCTAACCATAAATATCCAGGATCCTGCTAATAACAGGTGATAAACTGTTGTTGTCAAAATTAATGTAACTTAATTGAACTTAAAAACTTCTATGTAATGATACATGGCAAAAACAGTTGTCATGACAAAGTTTGGATTTTTAAAGAACCCTGATGTGATAGGCCCATGTCACACCTTGCTGATTTAGCCAGTGTATGACAGATGTCCAAGAATCTCCTAAAACGCTGGGATAAGCTGAACTTTCTATGTACTTTTTTTAATCTTGGGCGTATACTAGGGGTGTAAATAATAATCGTTTTGTATCGATGCATCGATCCAACAGCCGACGATCCGATGCATCGACACGTCCGCAAGATAATCGATTCATGTTTTTTTTCCCCTCCGGTCTATTTTATCCATTTGCTCCTGGGCATAATTCTCCCTCCCGTGCTGCGTTGGCGCTAAACCTATTTTGCCCTCCTACTTCGCTTCCTGGTTATACTCTTACAGCAGTGTGTCGCAGTGAGCTTGACACAGACATTTTTAAATTCTGCTCAATATTGAAGCGTGGTCTGTGCTACACCCTGTGGGTCTAGATACGGCCGAGGCGGCGAGGAAGTGGGGGCGAGTTTAGTCCGACGACGGAGGGACATGAGGGCCAAAAAGAGCGGAGATCCAGGTGGGAAAATGGTCCCAGCGTTCTCGTGCACCTCGCTCTTCTAGCGGGTCAAACTTCACGAGTTGTTTTCTGCAATTTCGGTCATAAAAACAAAACAAACCGGCCTCCTGTCTGCGGCACTGTTTGCGGTCAGCTACAATTTGGGAGAGAAGCAGCAGAGCGTCTGTGGAGGGAGCGGGACGTCTGGAGCCGAGGTATTGCATTGAACTCATTGCACTGATTTTGTGCAGTATTTTTTGATGCAACTTTTCTACTTCTGTTATTTGCTGTTGTTTCTAAAAAAGCCTGGGAGCGTAGAGGCCATGACTTATGAGTAACTTACACTTAACATATGTCAGTGATCAGATAACTTACCAGTACGTTATGGCATACACTGGTATACGTCGTATACTTGCGTACTTGCTGTATGTCGATGTGTGCCAGCGTACTTAAGCATCCTCATAGCTAATACAAAACCTACCCATAACTTATCCAACGTATGCCAGCGTTTTTACCAGATTTTTTTGTATGTCAGGCATACGCTGGTCTAAATCTTCAAGGTGTGACAGGGTCTTTAAACCAGGCTCGGTAATCTGGGATACTGGGCATTTGCCCGGTTGGCCGCTCCTAATTTTAGCGTGCGAGGGCCGGCCCTCCTTAAATCATACCGGCCCCAACACTTACTCTTCGGCCGAAGCTCCTACCTGTGACAGTAAATAACCCATGGAGCTCAACAAGTAATACAATGTTAACTACCTAAATGATGCATGTAGTATCTATAGCCCTTCCTTGTCATGCACGTCCTTGTGACGGTTGGTATATGGTGTAATTTTCTATTTCTTCAAACTGTAAACTCCTTGCAACTAAATTCTAATAAAACTAAAATGCTTTCTTTAAACCAAACTACGATGTACCTTTTATATTTGTAAAAATTTTTTTTGAATAGGTTGCAAAAATAAGTTGTAGTGCATGATCAGCGTTCCTATAGCATAAGGAGAGTTAAATTCAAGACTTTTTAATGCCACTTGAAATAAAAATTTAAGACCACTGCACTAATGTTTCAGATTTTGAAAAGCTTCCCATACAGGAAGACAGCTAAAAACACACAATGACAGATATATTTTAACAATTATTTACCTGAATCCACAAACTTTGTTTTAACAGGGAACAAAACAAATCAGTTTTAAAGCCACAACATAACCAGTGCTAAGTCTTTTTTGCAGCTATTTTTCTTTGTATGGTTTTCTTAGTATGTTTGATTTGGTGATAAGTGGAGGCGTTGCAGAGACAAGGGTGGAACAAAACTGAGAAATACCGGCTGTTTCTCTGTAACTCCATTTTGACGCTTTGTGTTTCGTGCTTCGCATGTGCGACTCCACTGCCTTAATTCCCATCATTCTGAGCTTGAATCACTTCTTGCACAAAATCCACTGAGCCTCATGTATGTTCCCTGGTTTTAGCCATGGAGGAAACTCTTGGCTGGAGACAATTTTGGTTACATTTACACTTGCTCATATTTTCCTGACAAAAAGTTAATGGTGCATCTCCCAAATGTCCCGGCCGCAACAACGCTTTTATTGGTTCCGCTATCGGGATGGAACCAATAATGGCGAGCTGGTATTTTATTTAAATTAAAAAAAAGGTCAATTTTAATGTTTTATTTAGATTACAAAAATAAATCGTAATAAAAATAATCCTATTTATGTTTTAAAAATTAAGACCTACAAAAGACTGATTTAAGACATTTTAATACCAATTAAGGCCTTAGTTTTATTTTTAAGAATTCAATGCCTTTTAAGACTTTTTAAGGACCCGCGGGACCCTGGTAATAGAATATCCTGATAGGATGGATGGATGTTGCAAAGCACAGCCATATGTTTTTATTACTATATACACAAACATGTATACAGGTATACACAAATCTCTCTCTAATTACTCTTACAAAGCTCTGATTACTACACAGAGGTATCCCTCCAGCCGTCCATTGATTCAAACTAAAATACGCCGCACAGTGCTGTCGCATCCTCCCTCTGTTCTGGTTAAACCAGCTGGTTTGGGTAGCAGCTTGACCTCCCCAAGATGGCGCCCGTAAATCCTGCACCGCAACAGTCAATGCGGGGTCTACTTAAATATTATGTCACTGATCCAAACAGCCCCAGACATCAGCTCACTATTAAAGACATTAACCTGTTGCCTTTGCGGAACTCCGACTCCAGAAAGCGAATGCCGTCTCTCGCACCCGGATTTTCCTTTTTTAACCGGTCCAGTCCGTCAATCACTGCGACACAGATGGAGCACAGATAAGATCAAAGTTCTGGTTACTGATCTGCACTGTTCGGCTAATGCGGTGCACTGACCTGTTCTTGGGATGATGATGATGAAGCAGCCGCTGCCAGCCAGCTGTCTGATGAGGTTCAGATGCTGGCAGAGGGCAGCGGCATCAGGAACAAGATAAGGAGACATGGAGGACTGAGCTTTAGGCTGCTGAAGGCTGCCCTCTAGCTGTGAAACCTCTAACTGCACATGAAGAACAGAAAAAAGTAGGATTTACATTTGACTTATTTAAAAAGATTAATAAAAAAATAAAGACATGGCTGTTTTTTTTAAACAAGCGTCTGTTAGTGTGGCTGTGTTTCTATTCCGATTTCAGACAGGAGCTGAAAGATAACCTGGAGCCGAAGCTGGGCCATGTCTCTCATTAAACGATTCCTACGAGCTTCCTCTTCAGCCTAAACGAATCAGCAAAAAACAAAAACACACAAAGGGCATTAAAAACAAAATAAAATATCTATCTATTCATTATATGCAGCATTTTATCCACACAGATGAGGGCTGCTTGATATTTCTAACTGTGGACGTGCTGAAAAAGTGCATTGTGGGTCAGTACGTTTGGTTCTGTTCAGTTCTGACTAACCATCCTGAACTGGGCCTTGGCCTGCTGCACCAGATTATCCTGCTCCGACTGGCTGATGCTGGTGAAGATGCCCGCCTCTGGGTTGAAGTGCAGGACGTTGCCTTGGAGATTTGTCAGGAAGTGGCCAAAACTGCGGATGCAACAGACTCGCACCACACACTGGAATAGAAGGGGGGGAAAAAAACAACAACAAAAAGCAAGGTTTGTATATATCAGAGCATGTTTTTTAGCTAAATAGGAAGAAACAGGACAGGAATATTTATAATATGTGCTCAGAGATTTGATATGCTGATAAGAAGCTTCTCCAAATAAAAACTTGTGAAAAGTCACAGTTTAACAGGGCAGATGGTGACATGCTCACTGGACTTTCTCTGTCTCGCCTTTACAGAGTAGGATCTGTTCCTTTCCCCACAGCAGGAACCTTTAAAATAAATATACAATTTGGGCTTAATTACATAAAAATATGCTTAGAAACAACTTTATGATCCAGAAGACCGTCAAAATTCTCTAACGTTCTGCTCTCTATGATTTTTCTCATAGTAGCTTCATCTGGTCTGTTCCTGTTTGGCTGTGACTCCATCCTGGAGAGAAATATCAGCTGTGCTGCTGCCATCAACACCTTTGTTTCTAGATGTTGGAGATTAGCCTGTTTTTCAGTGTGGTCCTGTTTCTCTGAAAGTGACTAACTGGAAGTTCTCTCTTCATCCTCTGACATGGAAACTGGCTCAGAGCTTGTCTGCCTGGCTGTGTGTTTCCTGGACATGGCCGCCTTTTACAGCTGCTTTTTGTATCTCTCCTCTGGCTCACAATGAGCCTGGTTCTGCTGGAAGTTTCTTCCTGTTAAAAGGGAGTTTTTCCTCTCCACTGTCTGAGTTGAGATGACAGTGTTGTGAATTGGCACTATAGAAATAAAATTAATTTAATACAATAATCTACACCCAAAAAAACAAAAAAACTATGAACATCAAATTAGTCTTTGGGACTAATCTGGGATGTTTATATTCATGTGTGTCCATTAACACGCACTGTCCAATCAAACAAATAAATAAAATAGGGATGCACGATATAATCGGCCCCTTATCGGTATCGGCCTGTATCGGCCTTAAAACTGAATATCGGACATCGGCCACCCCGCCGATATTTAACCCGATATTTGATCAGCTTCTGAGTTTCTAAAGTCTAAAAAAAAATATAAAATACTACTTCTTCTTCCTCAAAAACTTCTTTTTTACAGACTTAAAAACTTTTAAAGACGAGGGAAAAAATATTGATACATTAAAATATCACATCTTCATATGCTGATATATTGCCATTTAAAAACACCATATCAATCTCTTTTACTAATGAAATATTGCTATATGTCATCGTTATGCTACCAAATCCCCCAAAAATTCACAAAATGTTGCCATATTTTTATATGTTGATATATTGACGCGGTATCGATCTATTTTACTAACAAAATCTCACAAGAATTCGCAAGATATCACGAGAGTTTGTAACAGAACGATGAAATTTCACGAGATTTTGAAAGTAAAATAGATCGATACCGCGTTTTTAAAAATCGATTTGATATCAGCATATGAAAATATATTTGAGTTTATTATTTTTCAAAGTGTCAGAAATGGATAACAAAACTGCTATTTTCAATGACTACTTATTTTTGTCCAGCTTTAACATCCATCGGTATTGGTATCGGTTATCGGCTACATGAGTTTTAAAATATCGGTATATCGGCCAAAATCCCAATATTGTGCATCCCTAAAATAAACCCCTTAAAGCTGTGGCTTTGCTTCCAGAAACAAAATCCAAAAACACTGAAGCAAACCTAGTTGTGATGTTGCAAATAAAACATGGAGGAAGGTCATACGCAATTTGTTTGATTCCAAGGGTTTAGGAGGGATATGACATATTTCAAAGGAAAAGATCTGGGAAATGGCTAAACAGAAGAAAACCGGAGCAGCGGTGTCAGTTTATTTGAGGACATTTGAAATGTCAGAGAACATAACGTTCCATTCTGGTGTCTAAAGAGAGTACCTCCTGCAGGGGAGTGAGGGAGGTGTTGCGTCGAGTAAAGTCCAGGCGGCGGTGAGCTACACCGAGAGCGGGGAGGTGTTGCAGAGCCACATCTTCCGGCAGCAGCAGAGCCTGGACCAATCCAGGCTGTTCGCACTCCTTTAACATTTCTGTCACCTCTGCGTTCAACCCCAGATCTGCAGAACAAACAGAAAACACCCAGACTTTCATCACAAAGCAATGTTCAGCATTACATTTCTCAGTATGATGGAAGCAGCCCGTTCCAGACTTAATGATCAAAAACGTTTCTGTTTTAAAGGCAGTTCAGGATGATGTTTGTACTTCATTAACATTTGATAGGAGTTTCGAAGCGGCTATAATGGTAATAAACCACCTGGATCAGCTAAGCAAACAACTTATCAAAACACAGCAAAAAAAAAAAAAAAAGACTGCTGCTGCAGTGAGAGACCAACTCACCAGCCTCGAGCATCTTGCTGCCATCTGGAAGGAGGTTTAACAAAACAGACAGACGGTTCCACAAGCTCTGGGAACTCTGCAGAAAGGAAGCTCACCTCCGTTAGTAAACACAAAGTCTTTTATTTGATAAACATAACGGGCGGGTTAATCAACCACTCACCTGTGCACACATGAGGATAATATCTGTGTTTGTCCTGAGCCAATCGATGAAGACCTTCACGATCTGCATTAAGCTCTGATTGGTCAAAATCTCCAGCTTCTCCAATAGGGTTTTTTCACTGTGTGCAGACTGGGTGCTGTGCTGACTTTCCTCTGAGTCAGAGCCGAGGTCTGGTGAAAAATAAGACAATGATGGAGTCCAACAATTAAACTGGATTCTAACAGGGGTGAAAAGAGACAGCAGAGCGATTTGGAAGGAAGGTTACGCCTTTATAACTCAATAAGCTCTAAACATTGTATTACCACAAACTAAATCAAGAAATATTTTCCCAAAGGGAAGATATATATATATAAATATATATATATATATATATATATATATATTTTTTTTTTTTTTTACATGAGCTGTTATATGTGTTGAGAGCTAAAATACAGGAGGAACTTTCTGTTCAAGTTCAAACCCCATCTACACCTCCTTTCTCTGCAAATCTCACAATTTTAAACTTCCGCAATAAACCAGGCGAATCCAAACCATTTCCAAAAATCAAAATGGCGTCCATTGTTTAAAGGAAAAGTCCGTTCATATGCAGAGTTCAAACTTCTGAAAGTATTTTAAATATGAAACTATTAGATACTGTTCAATAAATGATCAGTGTTTAATTAAGAGTTATTTTCATGTGAATGTGCTTTACTGGAGGCGTCCATGTTTGTCAAAGAACACTACTGCCACCTACTGGTTTGTGATGTCACGGTGCGGTATCGGCTGTTGATCAAGTCCCAGTGCTGTATCTGGTGTTTGTCACAACGCGCTATTATCAAAGTCATCTTGAAAACATTCTTCTTCCAAATGTTGACTACATATTACGGGTTTTTTCTCTGGCCAGAAGTTTGATGGCAAATCCTCCCTCTTCAGTAAGTCAACCCGTCCGTGGAGGATCAGGAATCGGAAAGGTAAAATACATTGTTTTCACTTTTACCCGATGTATTCCAGCATCCAGCTGCCATGCACGTGGGCATCGTCGGTTTCACTATAGCTCTGGTGAATTTCAATGGTGAAGTCCTCTGGAAATCTTCAATAATTGTTGCTGATTGCAGATGTGTCTAGTAGTTCCCATTGATTTAGCTTGTAAAGCGGGGAGAATGGCGCTAGGCTTACCGCACCGTGACGTCACTGCTGGAAGATGGCAGGAGGGAGGAGTTACTATATTTGGGCAAAAATGGCCGCTCCGAGACTCAGTGATCGCGACGAAAATAATTATTTTTATTTTTTTACCGATTAACGCTTTATTATATCATAGGTACAGATAATGATCCATTGATCTTTCCTTGGTGACCGGAGTTTTCCTTTAAAAGTAAAGTGACCAAAATTCAGTGCCTCAGCGAATGGAAGATTGTGATTGTGAAATTGATATAATCCTGAAAATATCACTAATTCCCCATCCTTTATTAAAATTGTGCCAAAAAAAAAAAAGAAAACAAGCAAACAAAAACAATCCGTGAGGTCGTCTTCTCTCGGTCAGGCGTCCCCCAGAGTAGGAAGGGGAGAATGGATGCCCAATCAAATTAAACTTAATAGATCTCCATCTAAATCTATGGTTGTAAAATGACTAAATGAGAACAAGTACTTATTTTTCTCCAGAATTTGATTAAAATTGTCAATGTGCATGAAATAAAGAGGCTGAATACACTATACCATTGTCGTTTGTTCCGTTGGCAGTACCAGGGTTCACGTCGCAGTGTAAATCTCCAGGAGGAGGGGGCGTCTCCTGGGAGGGAGGAGCAGAGGTTTCCGTGGGGGCAGGAATTCCCAAAGAAGAAGCGGGAGCAGGCCTCAGGAGCTTGTTGCTGAACGTTGGAGCCAGGCGGAAGCAGCGTTTGGACTGGAAGAGTTGGGAGGACATGGCCTGCAGGTTGCTGCTGATGCTGGAGTCACTTTGCACCAGGGGCCCGTTGGAGCTTGGAGGAGTCTCCCCATCCCTCTCTTCTCCCTTTTCCTTGGGTTGGTCTTCCTCTTCCTCCTCATGCTGCTGGGCCTGACCTTCTGTTTTTTCGCTTTCCTCGATGTCTTCCAGGTCTGAGCGGGACTCTTGGCTGTTCATGTCGGAGTCGGTCTCCACATCAAAAGCTGTTCCCCCTTCCTCTTCCTCAGAGCCGCTTTCCCAGCCGCCTTCCTCACCCAGGGCATCCCTCCTCATCTCCTTCGTCACAGATCCAGGGTTAAGCGGCTCGTCCGCTGCGGTTCCGCCCATCGAATCAGCGTGGACCCTTCCTCCATCATCTTCCTCGTCCTCTTCGCTCTCGAATCCTTCGCTCAGATCGCTTTCATCCTCTCCTGGACCGCCTTTGTGTGCGCAGCGACGGCGGCGCAGCCGAGACAGGCGGGTGTACTTCTTCTTCTGCCTCTGTTTCTCCTCCTCAGTCTTCCGCTGGTCTTCTTCACTGCTGAGCTTTTTAACTTTGGCTCGCTCACCGCTGTCTTCATCCTTGTCCTCCTCATCCTCCTGCTCTAGAGAGCCATTCTGCAGAGGCCTCTCCCTGGAAGGATGCACCTCTGCAATTGACAAATCCTTCATCTCAAGGTCATCTAGGTAAGGGGGGAAAAAAATGTCATTTTTTCCCCAGCTTTGAATAGAAAAGGTACAGTTTTTAAATGCAATCCTTAAAAACATCCTTGCAAAAAAAAATTGCATTGCTGTGATTTTTCTGTCCTGTCTGAGAGGGACTTCTCTATCTCACCTGCAGCATCGGTGTGAAGCGGAGGCACCTGGCTCTCCCCGTCCTCCAGCTCGGCCTGCAGCCGGATGTTCACGTGGTTCACGAGGTGTGAAAACAGGGCCAGAGTGAAAGCTATTGAGGCGCTGTACTGCTTTGATCCTTAAACAAAACAAGATAATTAGAATTAAAATGTGGACTTTTTTCCCCCACAAGTTGGAAATTGAAAAAAACAAACAAAAAGATAAACTAGACCATTTCATGTGTTTTTATGATCATTATTCACTTATTTTAGCTCAGAACAAGACAGAGGAGGAGCTTTTGTGTCTGGAACAGAATGGAACTTACAGATTTCTGTCTGCAGCTTTCTGTTGCTACTTGGTAATAAGACCTCAAATGTGCACACAAAAAGTTTTTTTTCAGTTTATACTCCGTCCTACAGCTTTGCAATAGGAAAATATTTATATTTCACATATAAATAGGGATGGTATCAAAGCCACATGGAGCAACAAGTTTCAGCTTCATATGAAGATCATATTCTAATGACCAAACTGCACAAATTAATGGATGGAGGAGATGCAAAAGTAAAAAAAAATGGCTGCATGTAAAGCAAATTTCCATGTCTGAAACTCAACTATAATGCTTTTTTATGTGTCTTTGTTAGTACTTCTTAAAGTCAGGCTTAAACTGACACGTACAATGTCTGCAGTCACAAAGGAGGGAATGGGAGGATGCAGAGAGATTCTGGGTCCATGCTAACATATCTGGATTAAATAATAGAATAACAATAAAGAAGAAAATGTCTACACAGACTGGCTCAAATGACTGGAGCAGGACGGCAGACAATCTTTATACAATAAAACAAAAACAAAAAAAGAAGGAATTTTGATGTTATCCCATGTTTATTAAAATATTCTAAAGATTATTTTTCTCCATCAATTTTATCTTTTACTTTTCATAGTACCTAGATATAGGCTTGGAGTTGCACTATAAATATTATTTAGTATTATCATGAATTTTAATTATCAGTATTACCTTAATCTCCATTGCTTTGAACTAGCACTGGGCAATATGATATAATATGGTATAATCTTTGATTTTTTCCCCCACCAAATCTCTCAATTTTTCCCCTCTCATAGCGTTACATAACTGCAACGACAAATGTCATATTTTGCTTTCAAGAACTGGCTTTGAATTCAAACGTCCCTTAATTTAATAGGCAATAAAATTCATGCTGGGAACCACGTTTGTAAAATTATTTCTTTCACAACAAACAATGAAAATATGACAAACTAAATGTTTGCAGCTAGTTTATCAGTTACACGCAAGAAAAAGTGATCAACTGAGGTTTGGGAGCTAAAGGAGAAGATTTGGCTTCCATAGCTTAAAATAAAATGAAAAAAATCCAGGTTTTGAAACTGAAATCTTTCGAAAACAAATCATTTGAAAAATCGATATAGTCAATTTTTCGCCCCGCCCGACTTTGAACCTCAAACTGCCAGTAGAACATGCAATCTGCTCATTACTTTGGCAGAACCAAGCCTGTTTGCACCACAATCTGTAGATCCCATGCAACACGCCCATTTATTTTACGTACATAGAAAATTAATTACATGTGTAATTTAGTGTCTCTTATTTAGAATCTTTGAAGATCAGCCTCTAACAGTGACACAGAAGTGACACAGTTCAAAGTAATGGCAACACCTTTTGGTCAATAGGTGAGCACAGAGTCATAGGGTCAGGAGTTTTTTTTTTTTCTCTCCACACCGAATCCCAACGCCTGTTCTCCACCTGTTGACGCCAACTTTCTTGAATATATATGGTTAAAAATAATAAGGAAGTTAGTGACATAATGTGTCATGAAGAAAGGATTGCAAAGTGTCTTCTTCAGAAGGTCGGAGGGGCAGTTGAGACACGCAGCCAATCGGAGTGCACCGTAACTGAGCAGAGCTCATTAATGTTAGCCTAGCCGCTAAAAGGAGAGGCAGAAACAGCTAACAATGTTGCTAGCATATCGTTAGAGCATCCTTCTGTAACAATGGATCATTATTTATGATCCTAAATTTAGCGGACAACGCTAAAAGACCTAGCATGGTGGACATATTTTTTACCATGTGAAAACATTTAACATTTTACACACTACTTTAATCGCAGTTTAAAACTTTACTATCAAATTCAACATTATGTGCACTTCGTTGTATATTTGTCGCTTTTCTTTGGTACTTTTGCTGGATTTAAAGTAATGGCCGACGGCCTTAAATGTATCACCAGATTGATTGACGATTAGGAGGACCCCATATTTAGATGATCCACCTGAAATGAAAGATTTAAACCAGTATTTAAACATGATGTTTTTTTAGGATCTATTGTTGGTTTTTAGGTATTGTCAATAACATTCTGTTGAAATCTGTTTATTTCTGTTAAAAAAAATAACAAAGATCATTAACATATAGAAAAAATAAAAACACACACACACCTCCTCTCTTAAGGCTGTGAACCACCATCAGGCATGTAACCACCATCTTGAAGATGAGGTTGTCAGGCAGAACGGGATAGGAGCTGTCGCTGTGCTGCGGCTGCTCCTCCTCTTCCTCGCTTGGACAGGGTGGGGCGCCCCCGTGTGTTGGAGCCGGAAGATAAAAGAGGACCAGGTTGAAGTCCTCCAGCACCGACTGGCAGAGAGAAGTCAGCTCCGTCTCCATCAAACTTCAACCCAGAGAAGGGCAGACATAAAAAAGTACATCTCTTTAGTAAACAACTGGGTGAAGTCTTATTTTTACCTGCGGTGGATCTTCATCATTAAACCTTTCTATTGTGGGAAAGAAAATGAGGTGTTGCAGATCTCAGGTCACACATTACCAAAAAAAACGCCAGAATACATTTTCCCAGTTTAGGTTAGCACATGTAGCCATATCGCTAACTAGTTCTTAAATACCGTATTTCACGACCATAAGGCGCACCGTACTAAAAGGCGCATTCTCAGTTATGTGTGCTATTACTTTATTTAACACACACATAAGGCGCACCGGATTATCAAACCCATCGAAGTCATCATCCTCTGTTTCTGAACAGCTGGGCTAAATCAGACATGCCAATTTCCCCTTCTTCGCTGTCAGAGTCACTCTCCGTGCCGGGCGGCTCCTCGGAAATGATGCCGGCTTTTGCGAATGCTCGAACAACAGCGGCAGCAGACACGTTAGCCCAAGCATCTACAATCCATCCGCACACTGTGGCGTAACTTGCCCGGCACTGCCTTCCACTTTTCGTGAAACTGTGGTCTCCGTCGGTCATCCATCGCTCCCACGCCGCTCGCAGACTTACTTTGAACGGCCGGTTAACACCGATGTCGATCGGTTGAAGTTCCTTTGTCAGACCTCCCGGAATAACAGCGAGCACAGCGTTCATTTGATTCACCTTGTTTTTCACATCGGCTGTGAGATGGGCACGCATGGAGTCACAGATTAACAGCGATGGTGATGCGTGGAAAAAAACCACCTGGTCTCCTTACATTCACCTCCCTCAGCCACTCTTTCATCATCTCCTCATCCATCCAGTCCTTTTCATTTGCCTTAATAACGACTCCAGCTGGAAAAGTCTCTTTAGGCAAAGTCTTTCTCTTAAAAATCAGCATAGGCGGTGATTGCCATTTTCAGGGTTGTTAAGATAGCAATGTTCTGCATAAAGCACATACCTGTTCTTTTATACACAATCCATGCCCACACTTCCCCCTTTAACTTTCTCATGGTGGTCTCAAACGTCCGCAGTAACAACACGCATAGGGCGCACCGCACATTTTGAGGGGAAAAAAAGACGTTTTTATATGCGCCTTATAGTCGTGAAAATACGGTAGTTGATGAAAAAAGGAATTGACATAAAAAGTTTAGAAGCTCAAAGATCCTGTTTTTACCTGTTTTTGGGCTGTAGCAGACTCTGAAGGTACATGAAGCTCACCAGGAGACGCTTGATGTCTTTGGATCTGAAAGAAAAATGAAAATAAAAGTACTATGAATTACATGAGTAATACAGTTTATTTAAGGCTGATGACGGTGCAGATTATTTAGAAATCAATCTGAATTCTGACGTGCTGCTGCTTTTTATGGACCGATTCTTTAGTCTGATGTTGCTTTTTCTTCCTCCTTTTACATGATAAAAAATATGAGACAGTGATAAGAGATTTAAATCCAAGAAAACATTAAGAACAGATGGCTAAAGGAGAAAGTAGTGATGCATGCATCAAGTTCTCTCAAAGTATGGCTGAGGAGTTCACAGATGAATACACAAATGCACGCATGTATCGGCTGATACACTAAAAAACAACAACAGTGAATCTTTTTTTGGGAAAGGGAATCCAAATTAATCCTAGAAAAATAAGGATGATCTAATATCTGTTTATAATTAGATTTTCCTTGAGGACAGAGTAGGAGAAGATAGAATAGAGAATCCCTTTATTGTCCCTCAATGGGGAAATTCTGGTGTTTACAGCAGCAAAAAGATTATAGAAAAAACGGTCACACAAATATGGACCTTAGAAAACTGTATAAGAATAGCATAATAGACAGATATAGATGTGGGAATTTGGTTGATGGAGAAGCAAAGTCAGGCATTCTTTCCTCATGAGGACAGGAAGCTGAACAGGTCAGGGGTTTTAAATACCTACAAACAATTCAAGATAAACTGAACTTTAACTTGAACGTTGGTTGGGTCTATAGGAAGTCTAGACAACATCTCTTTTCAGAAAGTTAATACTTTTAATGTTGGCATTATCTCCTTACAGTTGGCGTATACAGCGCTTGTTTAAAGTGATCTCTCTTTTCAACATAGTCTCCTGGAAATCTTTTAGTCAAAGAAAAGAAAAAGTAGAATCGAGTAGTTAAATAGGCCAGTAAAATAATTGGTCTTCAGCAAACTTTTCTTCTTAATTCATATAAAAGGGCTCTGAGAAAAAAAGTAATAGAGATGTTCAAGAATCCAGCTCCTTCTTTGCATTCCTCCTTACAGCTGCTGCCGTCTGGCAGGAGATTAAAAATCCCGCTAACAAAAGCCTCTTTCGAACTGAAAACAGTTAGCGCGTGTTTTTCCAAACATGGGTCGACCTAGCCTCGCGAGACCATCCAGATCTCGCGAGCTTTCAAGGTTTCACTCGCAGATCAGTCTGGAGACTCTCCGTTAAAGAAAATTTGGAGCCGTTCACCAAACGAACGTCCAATCAGCGTTGGCTTTGAGGCGGGTTGAAGTGTGACGCAACGAGAAGCGCGACAGTTCAGTCTAAAGAACATGGCGGCTTCAGCCGATGAAACTAGCGTTAGCGTGGCTATCGAGCAAGTTTTATCAGAATTACAGAGTATTTCTTCACTGAAAGAAGAGCAAAACACTGCTCTGGAGGCTTTTCTCAGAGGAAAAGATGTTTTTGCTCTTCTCCCGACTGGTTTCGGCACGAGTTTGATCTATCAATTGGCTCCTGTTCGTCACTCTGTTAGTACGTCATATGCTTCGTTGATCTGATTGGTTTATTTGGCCCGTCTATCACCAACATAGGCCAATCAGCTAACCAGTATTTTCGCCCCTTCCCAAAATTACTTCAACGGAAGGATCCCAGATGGATATTAGGGGTAAGTATTGGCATGGGTGTTGCAATACGATACGTGTCACAATACTTGGGTCGCGATACGATATTATCACTACATTGCTATATCAGTATATATTGCAATATTTTTCCCTGCTGTCAAATTAAATCTAGAGATAAAAAAGCAGGTGCTGTATATGTTCGTCAGAAGATATTGATAATTTACTTTTTTTGGTATCCATGATGTTTGGGGTTTGAATTAGTCCCATCTTCCGCTGTGACTGCCTCAACTACAGAAATGGCGTTGTGCCAAACAGCAAAAGGGCTCCGCAGCACTATCTGCCAGTGTAGCGGTGCAGAGGTGGCCCAATTTCCCTCATTGTTTTAGGTAAAATATTTTGTGGGTCGACACAGATCTGGTGTTCCCACAGCATGCTGATCAGAGCCGAGGTGAAAAGCTGTCATACATGGACGCACTACATGGACGCACTGTTTATACTGTATATATCCTGTGCGCCTTTTTCTTCCTTTTGCATCTTGTTCTTCTCCTGTGACTATTTGAGCTGATGTAACATGTAAATTTCTCCACTGTGACATCGATAAAGTCAATCAATCAATTTTAACGTGGGTCGTTTCACCCGAGCAGACATGCGTCAGTGAGCTGTTCCCACTGCCACTAGAAGCCGATAGTTCCCCCGTTTAAATGGTTTTTTTTCGGCCAGTGGGAAAAGTATAACAGCCCAGCAGATGTAAAACCGTTTTGCTCTCATTGTTGTCAGTTTTTGCAGAAAAGGGATTATTATTACTAAGGCGCTGCTTATATAATTGTTGATCTTAATCTATTTAATTCATTAATTTATTTTCATATAGTCTCTTATGGAACTGTGTAAGTGTGTTAAACACTTTTTTTTAAGGAATGCTGTTCTTTTAGACATACTTCTAAATTTCTATTCAATTCTAATTCACGTTCTGAATTGAAAAACCTTTAATTCAGAAGTGCAGTGGTTTGTTTCTTTACTTTTCTGGACAGTTATCTCATCTTAATTCATGTTTTTTAGGTGTTTAAATCATTTTATTTTGTCCGGACTTGAAGATGCTGACTGAGGTGGAGAATTGATGACTGAGTGGAGATGGAACACATTTTCCTTTTTCAGGTAAAATAAATTTAGGACCTGAGAAAGCCAATTAAAACCTATAAAATTTCCCCCATTTGCTCCCCAGAGTTTCGGGTGAAAAAAATAAGCTTTACAGCGCTCATCACCTTTGGCGGGACGGGGACAGCTTCTTCATCTCCTGCTTCTTCACCTGGTGGTACATCTTGGCTGCCTTGTCGAACAGGCGCTTCAGGTTGCCATAGGCGCCCTCAAACGGAGTATCCGATTGGATGCTGGGGTCAGAATAAAGATCTGTTAAGCCTCTTGTTTTTCGATTATCTGGCTTAAACTGGAAATCAACCCTCACCATCGTAAGTAGTAGTAGGTTGCTTCAACGTTGTAGAACTTGCTCCCAGCCAGTGTTCCCAGTTGGTTAAAAGGCATTCCTGTGAAAAAAGGTGGGTAATATTTAGAACTAATATTTAAAACCGGGCGTTATGAACCTTGATCCATTTTAGATATGGGGAAATTTAATAACAGCCTGGAAGCTGATTTTCTTTGCTCAAATTCACATGAGAATAAATCCATTTCCCATCCCAACCTCAACCGCTCGAAAACAGACCAAAACGGGCTCGCTAATCACGTTGTGGCAAAGGATGATGTATGCTTGGCTGCTGCTTATTTCTGTTTGGTCAAAATTCACAATTTCATCTTTGAGAAAAAGAACAGCAATGAGCTTTAAAATGTTTTGATGACAATGGTTTTTGTGCCTTTTTAATGTTTATGCTTTTAGCAGACGCTTTTATCCGAAGCGACTTACAAAGTAGACACAATGTGACACTTATCAATATGACAATAAGTTCTCTAGAGCAGCGGTCCTCAACCACCGGGCCGCGGACCGGTACCGGTCCGTCGGTCATTTGGTACTGGGCCGCACAGAAAAAAATATATATATATGTAATTTATCAACGATCAGAGTCTGAGTGGTGTTTTATTTTATAAAATACAAAACATTAGGGTATTATCTCCCAATTACATCAGTCGGTGCATCTGTGCCTCTTCACACAGGTTAATTCAGGTCAAGATGCGTCCTTTCTATAACATCCTATCTTTGTGAAGCAGGATTTTCTGCGGTTACAGCGACCAAAACAAAGCTACGGAGCAGACTGGACATAAGGAGCACACTTCATGTGTCATTGTCTCCGATTACGCTTAGATGGGACCGGTTTGTTTCGGAGAAACAAGCTCAGGGCTCCCACTAATTCAACATAACGGTGAGTTTTATTTTTATGCTGTTTTATACCAGTCGTATCATTTTATTTGATCGTATTTATCCCCACACTTTAAAGGGCGGTCCGTAAAAATATGATCTGACATATAACCGGTCCATGGCGCAAAAAAGTTTGGGGACCGCTGCTCTAGAGGAAAATCCCCAACAGTGGTGACAGCAAATAGATAGAGTGAGGTACAGAAAGGGTAGAGGGGTACAGCGCTATGGATTAGAGGTTTTTTTAAAAAGATAATTTTTATCTCCTGATTAGCTAAAACCAAACTTCGGTAGGTGGGCATTTCACCCAATCAGCTCAGAATATTCTACTGAACCTCCTTCCTTTACCTTGAACAGATGGGATTGAAAATGTCCAAGATTAAACAAAATTAGCATAAAGCATAAAATCAATCTGGCTGGACTGGTTAGTGACACCTGGCAGATGGATTTA
The DNA here is from genome assembly GCA_030533445.1 of Cyprinodon diabolis. Lineage (NCBI taxonomy): Eukaryota > Metazoa > Chordata > Actinopteri > Cyprinodontiformes > Cyprinodontidae > Cyprinodon > Cyprinodon diabolis. The sequence goes on along the minus strand of CM060064.1, from coordinate 44,655,764 downwards.
TCAGGGACGAGCTTTGAGAGCTGGTAATTAATGGACAACTCACCCCTTCAATGTACTTTTTATTTTGCTGAATTACTGAATAAACAGACGTTTTAACCCTGTAATGCCAAATGTATCATATTTGATACATTCAGTTTCTGAAATGTTTTGCATCTGACACCTTTTGCATAATTTAATGGTAAAAACGTTGCTCAAAATCCTATTGTACACAATCAGATATACCTGATAACAGAGGGCAGAAGACTACACAAAAAATAATCTTGACTTATCGCATAGTAATAAATTATTAATATCAAAAAGGTATTTCTGTTTTTTCTTTTTACATAAAAGGCCAAATAAGGACTTCAAACCAAAAAAAAAGTAATTTTCTGTTTTGTTTTATTCTTGGATCACTCTTTAAAGGGTTAAAGGGCATTTGGACCGAGTGTGGTGTCCGTGGCGAGGGCAGTGGATTTACATAGTATCCCTACGCAAACTGCGAGGGGAAGTCGCCAGCGGTGAATCCCATGCGGTGAGGCGTTCACTGCTCCGCTCTCATCTCGTGCTACTAGATAGAGCTGAGGTGTTGTCAAACAGCAGCACAACATGGAGAGAGCGGAGCGGTGATCGCTGACATTGAAACGAGCTGATCTTTTCTGTGAAATTGCGACACGGCGGCCAATCAGGGACTGGTTGTAGATGAAGCTATTTTTCAGTTAAAATGGAATACAAAGAAAGTTATAATAACAAATGTAGAAATTAGGTTTTTAGGCGGCTTTAAAAAAAAAAAACACCACTTTAAAAAAAGGCATGGCTTATAGTCTGGAAAATACGGTATTTGTTTTAGTTTTCTATTGATTGTTATTGTTCCTATCGATGCTCTATTCCATTGAACTGTGCAGCACTTTTTTCAACATGTGTTTTTATGTGCTATACAAATACATTTACATTTCTAGTCTAAAATGTGAAAAGAAGTGAAAATTAATTTATATTTGACAAAAATGTTCAGATATTTATTGATGGTCCCCAGGAAGGAGGGAACAGCTACACTGAATCTCTGAGGCAGCAGCTCAAAGCGATGTGGCTCAGGCCTCCTCCACACAGCATTTATACTATTGAACCTGCTGTTTTCTTGTCAAACCAAAGTAGTAGGTTTTCGTAAAGCCATGAAGAGACTCACCAACATGGGGCACTACAGACAAGGCTTGGTGGTAAAATCTCTCTGCCAGCTGTTCAGCTTCTACTCCAGCAAGTTCATTCTGATAGCGAGCTGAAGACAGAATCAAAATAATACAAACATATAAGATAAAACAGCATAAATCGTGAAAATAAGATATTAAAACTTTAGTTCCAGTCTTTTTTTAGTTTCCATATAAAAACACACCTCAAGCATAAAAATATTTTTTTACATATTAAACAATTGGAAGAAAACCTCACACCACACACAGCCTGTTCTCAGTTACTTCTGTATTGTGAAGCCAATTTTTTCCCACGTTGGATAAAACCCTCTGCCTCACTGATTTACAGGGATGGGAGAGTCAGGAGCTGATTAAATACAGTATTAACGTGTTATTACCCAGATCTCCGAGGTAGACCAGACAGCGATGACAGGCCATCTGAGCCCACTCCATCTCCCTGGGCGAGGCGGAGACCGGCTTCTTTCGACCTGTTGGAAACGAACAGATTAGAAACAATTAGATCTCCGGTCCAAAAGGATACCAGGGCAAATATTCATCATTTCAATAATATTTAACCATTGGTTATCAGTTCAGATAGACCTTATCTTATTGTATTCTTATGTCTTATTTCACACTGTTTATATGGAAAGGGTGCAACTTTACTGTGTAGGTTGTAATTTTGTTTTCTTTTGAAATTGTGATTTTACTTATTCTATTCTGCCTACTTATATTATTTTATTGTTCTCTATTTTACTTACAATCTTATTTTTCAGCCTTCTGTAAATGGCTGCACTGCAAGAAAATAATTTCCTGCAAAGGATAAATAAAGCATTTCTGATTCTGATTGACCGATACAGTTATTTTAAAGTCAATTCAAATAAGATTATTTTGACATGAGTCTAAATGGTCTCTGATACACGCTTTTGCAGTTTTTAAGTTTGATTTTTAACACCAGATTACGATTTTTCTTTCTCCGTTTCCTGGTATGGAGTGAATTTTTTCCATTATTTTTGCATTTAAAGAACAGGTTTTTTAACTTGACATTCAAACCAAAAAAAAAAAAAAAAAAGTTTATCAAAAACAAAAGTTCTGCTGTTTTTCCAGATTTTTTTTTCCCCCCACCACTTTTATTAATTATATTTTTTGTTTTTCAGATTGAGTTTGAAAAATTGCATAATTCTCAAAATGTGTTTTACAGATCAGGTTCTTTTCAATCCAGGGGGAGGAGTGAAGATTGATGTGAACGGACATGAGCAAAAACATTTAAATTGGCCAATGGGTGCGACCAGAGGGAGTGTTTCTGTTGGGCTTGAACTGAAGAACTTAGGATCCGTGAAATGCAATTTGAAAAGAATGCTATTAGTAAAACTTAATCTGAAATTTGAAAAAAAAAAAAAAAAGGAAAACAGATAAATAAAAGGGAAAAGTTAAGATATCAGCAAAATTACTCTTGAAACCTATTTTTATTTTTCAGTTACATTACTGGTTTGGACATTTTTCAAATTTCTATTTACAAAACATGCTCTTTGCTTCTGACAAAGGAACAAAATTCCCTCCATAAAGGAGCAGGTGGCTGAAGTATCGGTTTATAGCTTGTTAGAAGATTAAATAATAAACCAATAACCCTAATTAAACATCAGCCAGAAGTTTTCATTAAAGTTTTTTTTTTTTTAAGAAAATAAAACAGAACAGTGACATAAAAATGACTTTCAACCTAGGCCATGTGGCAAATTCAGCTCCTCTCACAAAAAAAAGTTTCCCTCTTAGGTGTGTAAAAGTTTATTAGAGCTTTAAATCCAGAAAAAAAACAGAAATAGAAATTTGCTGTTAAGGCTCCTCAGCTTCAGTTGTTTGTGTCTCTTTTCCACTTATAGTAGCTCAATAGTTGACGGGCCGAGGTATGAAGAACTATGACGATTAAGACAGGATAGGACCGAACCTAAAAGACGCATCAGGCTGCAGAGCTTAATGTGATCGGCTTTAGAGTTTAAATTTACAGGAAATACTCTATACTGTTAGCAGATATAAAAAATGAGTATTAATAATCCACGTCAAAGAACAGTCAGCATGACATTTTCTTTAGAAACTCGTTTGAAAAAGCTTTTACCTGTTCTAAATTATTAGTGTAACACAATGTTCCTGATGGGGATGTTCCTTTTTAAATCCCAGGAATTGGCTGTGGGTCCTGATTGAGGCTTATGCTATTGATCAGCTTCAGAAACGGGAACCTTCTGCAGAACTGAGGGAAGCTAACTGAGAAGCTAGAATGTGGGTTTTACCTGGGACATTGAAAGAAAAGAAACACTAATTTCCAACAGTGAAAAGGTTGCGCCGTCGTAGCGTGTAGTCGTGTGCAAACTGACCAGTCAGATGAACCATATGTTCAGTTTTCACACACAAATTGTTATTACAAGAACAGAAAGGAAAAACAACCAGAGAAGCATAAATAGTGACATAATCAACGCTAACCCAGCATGATGGCATCAGCAGGCCCCCACCAGCAGGGGTCAGACTAAGCTTTTTTTGCCAGTGCGAAGGGAGCACTGCAGAAAATTAGTGGTAGGGGTGTAAATAATAATCGTTTTGTATCAATGCATCAATCCAACAGCCGACGATCCGATGCATCGATACGTCCGCAAGAGTATCGATTGCATTGCACTCATTTTGTGCAGTATTTTTTGATGCAACTTTTCTACTTCTGTTATTTGCTGTTGTTTCTAAAAAAAAAAAGAAATGCATAACGATATTACAGCTTTCATTGATTTATTTCAAACTTGAAACTTGCTTACTTGTTTAGCCTGTAAGGTGTTAAAAAAAATATAAAAATTCTTGAGTATCGAAAATAATCGAATCATTGGGTCAGGAAATCGATACTGAATCGAATCACCATGATGGATGTGATTTACACCCCTAGTTAGCGGGTCGACCCATGTTAACCCGCTAATTTCAGTGGAAAGTTTTACAGTTTTAAATCACTTTACAAAGAGGTCAGAAGGTGGTTTTCTCTTTATAATTTTACTCTAAAACAGTAGATAAACAAATGATAATGGACTAATTGGTTGATTTTTATCTGGATCTTATTAGCCACAATCACAGTGAAATCACAGTGATGTTAGATCGTCGCATCGTATTGAAATAGAGCAAAAACACGCAGATCTTCACTGAGCGTTGAAAGAAAGATGCGTTGGTTTGGAGGAGAGGTCTCACCAATGAGAGGATCGGTGACGTGCGTCCAATCGATGCAGTCCTGCAGCTCCAGCTGGTAATGTGATTGGATGTAGAGCAGCAGATGTTGGTAGAAACCCACACCAGCGATGAGGTGTGTTCTGTAAGCACACTCTAGGGCGCTCCGACTGTGGATGTGCTGGAAATACAGAAAAGGATTTAGCCCAAATATGCAAATCTAAAGGGGAACAAATAAAAACCTCTATATTAAAACCAAGATAAGAACGTAAATTACTGCAATTGACAGAATATCGTCCTCAGTGAGCTACAAACGAGATTTTCCCCGAGCCAGTTAGATTTAGTCAGGAGCTTTCAAGTTTAAACAAACTAGCAAACTAGTGTATAAAAAAAAAAAATCCAATTTAATTTGATCCAAGTCCTTATAAAATCAGGTCAAAATCAGTTTAAAATGTTTAGTTGAATCTTATTAAGCTCTTCTGCTTTAACAGAGTTATTTACTTAAAAAACACAGAAGCCATTATCAGGGCGAACGGTCGTTCAGTTTGAGCTTGGACAGAATCAGTTCAAATAGATTAGCTATTAGCCTCAGGTACCATCTATGTGATGAAAGAGTAAATATTAGGGGTGGAACGGTTCACAAAGTCCACGGTTTGGTTCACGGTTTCGTGGTCACGGTTTTCGGTTCGGTATATGTTGATTGTTACACCGAAATCCCATAAAAATTAATGAAATGAATGAAAAAATCCAAAAAAATTAATGAATTGTAATTATTTTTAATGATCCGCAGAAACCCTGGATCATTTCCGCATGTTTTGTTGCTTTGAATTTAATCATCTGGCGCATGCCCTCTACGATCTCCAAGGAACTCAGAGGGGAGCGGACGGGCTTTGCTTTGTGCAGGCAGTCTGGAGGGCAGCGGGGCGGAGCGCTGACGGAGTATGAGGGATTTCGGGGTTAGAATGACATGTTGGTCGTGTTGCTGTTAGCATAAACAAAACGTGTTGCACAATGCTTGCACATTGTTACACTTTTATCCACAACTTTCTTTCCGCCGTCATCGTAGGTCACTCTAAACGCGACAACTTCATTAGTCTGAGAGGAAGAGAGACGCGTTTACAAAGTAAAACATATCCGCTTTTGGGGGAATACAATAAAATCTGTTAATCGCATGGGGAAAGAGTCAGTTTTGGAGTCACACATTGTGTATATAGTAAGCGGGACAGACTGGTGCAAAAACAATGAATGAAACATTAAAAAATAATTCTTTACGCATTATGGGAGTTCAGGTGGACATAAAACAGATAAAGCAGTGATCCTCTTTGAGCCTCACAAAAACAACGATGGAGAGAAAGAGCAGTTTATCAATCTCAAAAAAAAAATTACTTCAGGAGGAGAAATAAAGGGGTTATAGTGAAATAGTGATCCTCTTTGAGCATCACGAGGTGCAGACAGAGCAGGTAACTGCAGCGTATCACTCACCTCTTTATGAAAAAAAAGAAAGAAACTTGGATAAACTTCCCAGATCTCTCTCTGAGAATCATCTCTCTGCCTCAGTCAGCATAGAAACCACCCCACTGCGTTTATTGTTGTGTTTACCTTTTCTTTAGACGCATATCTCATTATGTTTTTAATATACGAACGTTCTCTATCCGTTCTGGTTTGAGATGCTGCACCGACTCGTTAAGTGGGGCTTTGCTTTATAGAATGCGTCTGTGTTTTTTAAATGTATTTATTTAATGACTAATAATCTGTCCAAGTCAAATGTGGGAAATAACAGAGATGGGAGTAAAAAAAACAAATCTGTGCAGATCTGCTCACCCTGCCTAGTCGGAGCCTATCTATACACAGTCAGCGTGACATGGAAAAAAAATCGGATCGGAGATGAAAAAAGTCGTACACAACGTGTGTTCAGGCCTTTAATAAGTCTTGAAAAGGTAAAGTAACCTTTGCATGCATGCAACACAATTTACAAACCTGTATCACAAAAGCATGACTGTGTACCTCATAATTCACTGATGTGTAAACAGTTTCTCAAATCTACTTGATTCAAATTCACCAGTGACATCAGAGATCCAAAACCCACTGATAAAGTTAAATATGACTGCAGAGTAGGGCTGGGTATTTTGGCCAAAGTCCTGAATCGATTCGATTTGGATTCATACAGGTCTAAATCGATTAATTTTGATTTATTCTACACAATTTTTCCACACGATTTTTACCATAATGAAAGTGGTTCAACTGTGTTTCAAAACACTCATGTATTTTATTTTATCCTGTCATATTAAACACAAAGTGCAAACAGTAGTAGAAAAGTTGCATCAAAAAATACTGCAAAAATACTGCAGAAAATCAGTGCAATGAGTGCAATGCAATACCTCGGCTCCAGACGTCCCGCCCCCTCCACAGACGCTCCACTGCTCCTCTCCCAAATTGTAGCTGACCGCAGACAGTGCCGCAAACAGGAGGCCGGCTTGTTTTGTTTTTATGACCGAAATTGGGGAAAACAACTCTTGAAGTTTGACCCGCTAGAAGAGCGAGGTGTGCGAGAACGCTGGGACCCTTTTTCCACCTGGATCTCCGCTCTTTTTGGCCCTCATGTCCCTCCGTCGTCGGACTAAACTCGCCCCCACTTCCTCGCCGCCTCGGCCGTATCTAGACCCACAGCGTGTAGCACAGACCACGCTTCAATATTGAACATAATTTAAAAATGTCTGTGTCAAGCTTACTGCAACACACTGCTGTAAGAGTGGAACCAGGAAGCAAGGTAGGAGGGCAAAATAGGTTTAGCGCCACCGCAGCACGGGAGGGAGAATTACGCCAAGGAGCAAATGTATAAAAAAAGACGGGAGGGAAAAAAAAACAATCGATTCTTTTGCGGACGTGTCGATGCATCGGATCGTCGGCTGTTAATTAAACGATTATTATTTACACCCCTAGTAACAACTACAGGGTGTTTGCTGGTCAGTCTCCATTTGTTAATGTCTTCAGTCAACCTATTGGCTATATTTGCAGCTGTCTGGCTTGAGGTATTTTGAGTGCATCTTTCCTGCTCATTTGAATGTGAATGTCACTCACGTCACTATAAAACTAATCGATCTCATTCACTAGACATTGATTTTGCAAAAATGTAAAGGAATCGATTCAAAATCGATTAAATCGATTTTTTTACCCAGCCCTACTGCAGAGTGTGGAAACATATTTTTCCTTGGCCCATTTATGAGATAAAATATTTTGAGTGTGCCTTTCCTCTGCATAAATAGGGGGGATTGTTTGGAAGTCTTGTACCAGTCTGTATGCTGGAGTTAAGTTATGGAGTTAAGAGTGGGGATGACAGAAACCAGTTGCTTAAGGTAATCACCAGCCAAAGTCACATAAGCAAGTTTCAGTCCCCATTTCGTTCAAGCTTCAGACCCCTGGTCAGGCTCATAGGAAACATTTTATTTTTTGAGTTTTTACCTTCTTGTTTGTCTTGATAACCTGGATGACCTCATAGTAAACCTTCCTCCAGAGCAGCTCCTCAGCCTTGCGGCCGTAGTCGACGGGATGAAGAAACATCAATTTCACACACAGCTCTCTCAGCCTGTGAAGAACAAAAACATACATTAAACAAACAAATGAACACCTTACCGTTGGCAGGTGAACTGATGAGTGACCATAGATTTATATAATGGATGGTGCAGCAAAGAAAGCTCTAATTTCCATATACACACTCGCATCCCACACCCCCGCAGACATTCAGGTGCACCTCCCCAAAATTGTAGGTGACCACAGACAGTGCCGCAGATAGCGTCACAAGCAGGAGAGAAAGGAGGCCTCTGATTGGTCAATTCTACGCCTGCTCTACACTATAGGTATTTCCTGTTTGGTACCTTACTGGCTTGTCAGCCGAGATGTTTTCCCACATGGCTGGTGTGGGTAATGGCAGAAACTCTGGCTGTAGCGCCGTCCACAATGCCTGACCACATACACTATCCCAGACACCGTGCAGGATGCTAGTGCGACGGTCTGTTGGTTTGCACCCAAAGCAAAAACACGCAGCGCCACGTTGTGGGGTGGAACAACATTACGCAAACCAGGCTTCAAAATTAAGCATAAATCAAAAATATGTGCATCATACCTGCGACACACTGCTGCAGGAGTATACACAGCACTTAAGCCTTTAAGGACTCTGGCTCTCCGTTGCAGTGTGCCTCATGCTTGTTTCCTTACACCGCAAAGAAACTCTGCGTATCACTTTTTTTTTGTGTTGTTAAAATAAACAATCGTAAATCCACCTTACCAGTCTCCTTAGTGAGCTCTGTATGAAATGGGGGCGAGCACGTAGCACGGCCTTACATAAACATATCACCAGAATGATTGACAATTAGGAAGACCACTTATTTAGATAATCCCCCCAGAAAAAGAAAATTCTCCCCTATACCTTTAATTGGATGGAAAAAAAAAATTTATCTAATAGAAAAATTAATTGTCAACTTTTGTGATAAGTCCACAACATAAATTTGGCAGAGTAAAAACTTTACAGATGCATCATCAAAATGTATTCACATATATCAAGAGGTATTTCCATTGCAATATTCCACATTGAAGGTTTAGCTAATATCCTGCAGCATAAAGTTTTCATCCTGGATTAATCTGAAATCAAATTCCCATAAAACTGTAACATTTCTGGACCCTTCAGGTGCCGCAAGTCAAGCTTAAAACGTATTTATTTAGAATGGCGTTTGACTGAGACAAACAATATTAGTCACATTTGCAGTCATACTTTTCTGAGGATATATTATAAATCATTTTGGTTTTTTTTTTCTTAATTGTCTCTATCACCTTTATGCCACTTCAGCATTTTATTTCTTTAATGTAGGCACTTTGAACTGCCGGCAACTACAATTTACTATATAAATAAACTTGCCTCGTCTGATTTGGTGATGAAATTTTAAGTACAACAGCTAGAAATTCAATAGTAAAATTAGGCTGCACACATAAAACCAAAGTGTTGCTAAATTGATTGGGGAAAAAGACTTTAAATGCTTTAAAACGTATTTCATAACATCATACAAAATGCAAGTTTATGGTTTTCAGAATGTCAGTCTGATCCCTCCCTAATGAACCATTCAGGCTCTTTGGACCTGTATGTTTTTGGTGATGCTTGTTGTTTAATGCATCATAAGAAACTTTTTTTACAAAAGAGGCAGAAAGGGGTCAGTTTATAAAAATAAAAAAAAATCATATAGGCTCATGTGGCCCAAAGGAAGCATTTTCTTTTCTCCTAGTAACTGTTTGCCATTAACCCCTAACATAGATACAACAACGTTTATTTTATTTGCTGATTTATTGAAAGTCGGATGACATAAAAAAATACATATTCCGTAACTAAATTCAGAATTCTTTCTTACTTTTTTTTTTTTTTAAAAAACAAGTTATCCTGTTTAATTAAAAATGTTTATTTTTACTTGGATTTCGCTTACGATTTAAAAAAATAAATAAAAATTCATTAAGTGAGCTAAAAAAAAAAAAAAAAAAAAAAAAAAAAAAAAAAAAAAAAAAAAAAAAAAAGCAAGCGTGTTAGCATCAGTTAAAAGTATGGAGGACGATTGTTTATTTCCAGGTGGATCATCTAAATAAGTGGTCCTCCTAATTGTCAATATTTCTGGTGATGTGTTTGTGTAAGGTTGTCCTACGTGCTCGACCCGTTAGCTATCTGCTATCTTTAGCTACGGTTTCAGACAGTCATTGAAGCTCACCTGTCTCACCGCGGTTCTTAGAAAATGGCCGAGGGTCGTAAGAGAAAAACTGTCAAACTGTGTATGAGAAGAAAAGAAAGGCCTCAGAAGAGGCAGATATATCCCAGAATGCTTTGCGCAGAGAGCTCTCCTCGCAAAGCATTATGGGATTTGCTGTCACAGCGGCCCGCTGTTGCCATAGGCTGTTGCTACCCAACGGCGTTGACTAATAACATAGGTGGCACTGGCACTGCGTTATGAAGGAGGAGTTACATGAACAATGCGAAGCAAAAAGCATTGACTATGGAAGTGCAGGTGGCACAGCGGTTAGCGTGCACGACCCATGTACGGAGGCCTTAGTCTTCGATGCAGCCAACCCGGATTCGTGGTCCTTTGCCGCATGTCACTCCCCCTATCTCATACACCCTTTCCTGTCAGCCTACTGTCGAAAAAAAACAAGCCACTAGTGTAGAATCGACCAATCAAAGGCCTGCTTTCTCTCCTCCATGCGAAGCCATCTGCAGCACTGTCTGCGGTCCCCTTCTGCAGACACTTTGGTGCACCTCCCCAAAATTGTAGGTGACCGCAGATAGGAGGCCTCTGATTGGTCAAATCTACATCCACTCTACACTATGCGCATTTCCTGTTTGGTACCTTACTGGCTTGTTTTGTTTGTAAGACCGCCATTGTGGAAAATTACTCATCAAGATGGACCAGATAGAAGATCGAAGTACGCGAGAAAGCTGGGACCCTTTTCCTCCCTGGATCCCCGCTCTTTTTGGCCCTTGTTTCAAACAAACTTGCCCCCACTTCCTCAACGCCTCGGCCGTATCTAGACCCACAGCTAGTTGGTGATTGTCCCTCTTGCGTTGTGGAATAACATAGCGCAGGCCACGCTTCAATATTAGGCATAAATATAAAATATCAAGCTCACTGAGACACACTGCTGCGGGAGGATAACCAGCCCTTTAATTGCGACACATACATAGACGACCTGGTTTCTAAGCATAAACCAGGTTGTACGTGAGCGGGGTGGAGTGAAGCGCCTAAGGAGCATGTGGAATCTGGGGCTCAGGCGGCTTCTGTCCGAAGTGTTCATGGCAAGCCTGCACCAGGAGAATTTGCTTTTTGTTTTGCAGATATTTACCAATATTTTCCCCTTTCGTCTACAAAGTATATAATTCTCTGTAGTATCCATGTGCCTTATTTAATAATCTAAAGGCCAATTTATGATCCTGACGCATAGCCTCCGCAACCGCCAAATCTGCCTCTGTGTGTGATCATGCCCCCCACGCAGAGGTTCTGCAACCTTCCCGCACCTCAAATAAATCCTGACAACACGTCGGACGGTCGCAAACCCGTGCAGACCTCAAGTGGAAGTGCGCAGACAAAAAGCAGCTGTGATTGGTCTTTGGTATGCTTTTCCGGCTGTCTGTGTGCTCGTCCTTCTCGATTCAGTGTCGGGGCGCGCCATTTTTAAAAACTGAGGAACCACTACAATGGACAACTATGATGTAAGGCTAATTGAGGAGGTTCGCCCCATCAACAGAACCTGTTCCTCTTGGATGTCTAGCAACTCTAGATCCATCTCCGTGACCGTGATATCTTGCAGATGCGCCATTGTTGTTTTGAAAGATAAACACTCCGGCAGGCACCATTGAAGTTCTCGTGACCATCCACTGAAGTTCTTGCAAGTTCTCGAATAGGCTCCCCCTTGCGCTTTGGCAGGAAACAGCTGTGCGTCCCTAGAAATTCCACACGACAGTCAGAAGCAGACCAGCAAAACTGGTTTGCGACCAGATCCAAGCGACATTTGATGTGTGTGGTTGCAGAAGTATAATCTGCCCTTAAGGAGTAGGTGGGGTTACAGCAATCCTGTATTCAGAATCACAGCTGTATCAGATATCTGAGTTAATTTATCTTTTATGTAATATCTGTAGATCTAGTTAAAGGAGAACACATCATGGCTTTGCTTTTCTTCTGCCATTATACAACAAAATGAGTCCAATCCCAACCTGAAAGGCAACGTAGTGAACCTGTCATCTGCAAACAGCAGTAATTATTCAGCCGGTAGAGCTGCTATGACTAGAGATCAGTAATGGAGCCTGACATACTTGTTCCGGAGGCTGATGTTCTCCGGCTTGAAGACTTCTCTGTACGATGACTTGCTGCCGATGATGGCATCCAGCTTGTGCACAGATTCCACCACAGCCCTGGACAGGAAGCGTTAGTAGATAACGAGAAACAGGAGCTTGTTTGTTCTGAAATATCAAAAGCTTTTATTTCTGTTTCACTTCTCTGCATCAACAAGACAGCAGATAGTTTAACGTTTGTCTGTGAAAAAACGACCCCCCACCGACAGATTTCAGTGTAGTTTCCGCTACACCTCCAGATAATCATCAATATTAGTAATAATCAGACAGGTAGAAGACATTATTAGCTAGCGTAGACGGCCTCTTCCTCACCTGTAAAGCCGCTTTATAAGCAGGACTTTCGCCTCAGGCTCGCTGTCCTGACCCGGTCCGCTCATATTAGCGACAGGCCGGCGGTTTGATCAGTCAGCAGAGTGACCGTTTCATTCAGGCCTTCCGACACACAGCTGTTGTGGTTCCTCGGGTTCGTTCCCCGGTAGTGACAACCGTGTTGTTAGCCAGCTAGCACTAGCTCCCCACTTAGCTTTCACTATACTCCTTTAAAGTCTCTTTTCGTTTCTTGAATCCTTTGGCCAAACCCCCTCCACCCATCCGTCCGGTAAAGGGGGTAGGAAGGGGTAACCGGCGCCTCTCAGTCAACTGAAAACCTCTAACATGCCTTTTGTGTTATTTTCCGTTCCGGCCATCGCTACGAAGGCGGCCATTATTCATATCAGGCACTGACCGCCTGAATCCCGCGATAGTTCAAGCACATACGTATAGTGCAACGTCGATAGGGCGTTATTAAGGTCGCCATATTGGTAAGGTCTGAGAATCAAAATGAAGTGGGAACATCTACCTTCTGAACCTGGATTTTCAACCTTTTGTTATGGTCTGGAGGAGACAACATTCTTTAATGTTAGAAGCATTACCATACTTGAACATTATGATTTATGGAATCTTACAATTAAATTGCTATTATGCTAATAGTAGCCTGCGATGGATTGTGGGAACACCTGAAAACAGTCTGAAAAGGCAAAAAAATACTGACATGAAACATATTTACAATATAAATTCAATAGATGCAACATTTTAAAGACAATTTATCCAAAATAAGTTGTTTTCCTACTGCTAGTTCTATTTCATGTTGACACTCATAAATATTAACCCTAACAAATTGAAAAATGCAAATTTGTCTTTAGTTTAACAATATCTTGCAATTGGCTAGGATTCTTTGATGCTTCAGTGTATGCTCATTCAAAAGATGCAATTATTCAGAGTGTGTTATTGCCTAAATTATGCATTCTCCAAAGTAAACCTTATAATTCAGTCACAATTAAAGGGATCTAAGCTACAACTTTGCCTATGTATTGTATTGTTTCAGCTAATGAAAAAAAGAGCCAAAGAAAAAAAGATCTACGCCTAGCTTCAGATTAATCAAGTGCTGCACATTTCAGAAATTATACCATAAGAAAAAACAAACAAAAAAAATACTGCACTACAATTTTTTTTATTTTCAATTCTATGACCCTGCTATGCCAGTTTATTAATATTCCTGTCCAGACATGGGCTTGAAAAAAATCTGAAATGGGATTGATAAGGTCAAGCTCTGTTTTGATGTCAGTTTTTAAACTAAGTAGAGAAGTCAAACCCAGCATTAGAGGGGGAAATAAAATGGAAAAAAGTAACTGAATTAAAGATTATCTGATTCTGGTGATTATTTTTCTGTGGTGTGGATTATAAACAGAAAACTAATTAGGTGAAAAATACATACAATTTCCAGAATTTTGTGATTTTAAAAATAGGTGTTTTAGATAGAAATATCTGTGCAAATTCACAGTGATCCGGGTCATGGAAACCACAAAACAGATTTTAAATTAGAGGCAATGAACTTTCACTGAAATACTGTTAACACTATCCAGGAGCCTTTGTCAATTCTGTCGGCTTGAACCAGAGCAACCTGTAGTTGGAACGCCAAAGTTTTTTAGCACCTGGAGGGCCATCCTATAGGCATACCAAATAAGATTCAAATCAAAGTCCCACTCCTCATTTCCTGTGTGACTTGGCTGGTGCCAATCTATTTAATAAGAAACTCTGGAGGTAATTTTCAGTGCAGGCGTTTTGATTAATTCCTAAATAACAAGAATATCCATATGCAGTTGATTCTTCCTCCGTCACAATTTGGCTTCCTGTTGCTTTGCAGTTTCCCCTGTTTATCAGCAGAGGTCTACAGAGAGTGTGCATTATTGCATCTCTGCATTCCACTGCTAGAGCTGCAGAGACATGATTTCCTAACATAGAATATATCAGTCTGACCAGTTATAATAAACAAATATAGAGAAATAAAAGCTGGAATGAGGCTGTTTGTAGTCCTGCTTTTCTTTCCATTCAAAAACTAACAATAAACAACCTCAAAGGCAGGTCAGTTCAGGATAATAATACAGGAAATGAAATAAGAGTTCATTTTCTTGCATTATTTGTTGTAATTAGATATTTCTAGCTAATCAAAAAATCATATCCAGCCTAAAAGAAGAGAGAATCCTTTAGACATCCCCTGCTGCATGAAACTTTTTCCTAAGTGGTGTTTTATCTGTTAGGTTCATTACAAAGTCACATGTTGCTAAACTGCCCGGGGACCTGCAGGCAATCAGCTGTGAGATGGTGAGCACCATTACAGGACATTCTGTGCTCTGCTAAATCCTCTCTTCTCTGATCCATCTCACCTTCTTCATCTTCACTACGTTGGCTGGGGAGAGTGTGAAGAAACAATCTAGTTCCATCCGAATCACAGCCGGACGATGTATGAATAGGGCAATCGAGGACAGTGATCCAGGTAGGAGCAGGAAAAGACTTACCTTTGAGTTAAACATCAAAAAAACGGATGTAAGGAGTCAAAAAAAAAAAAAAAAAGAATCAGCATCCCAGTGAATCGGTATCCTTTAGAAACTTGTGAAGTAGCAAAAAATAGGCTCACTATGTAAATCCCTTTATTGTTCCACAATGGGGAAATTCATTCTGCATTTAACCCATCCCTTGGGGAGCAGTGGGCTGCCATTGTGCGGCGCCCGGTGAGCAGTGTGGGGTTAAGGGTTATGCTCAGGAACCCAGAGTGCAGGCTGTGGGGAACGAACCGAATACCTGAAATCTTCTCAAAGCACAAGCCATTGCTCTAACCACTAGGCCAACACTCCCCCAAGTGGCAAAAATAGGCCTAAAAGCACTTAGCCTAAAAAAGGACAAGTAAATGAGAAGTAAAACTAAGGAAACCTAAAAATAACCAACCAGCACTTAAATATTTTGGTTGACTTGTACATTTTGGGGGGTATATATATATGGAGTGAATTTTGCTCCATTATTGTTGCAGGCAGAACGCAAAAAAGAAAACAGATTTTGCAAAGAAGAAATTTGTAAAAAATTGTATTCCACATATAAAACTTTAAAAAGTGTCTTATTAAAAAATACGTTTCAGAGTAACTTTTTTTTGAAGATTTTATTTTTTGAAATTATTAATTTTTGAAACCAAGTCCAATGGATTGTTTTTAATTTTTTTGGAATGACTATGACCTGGGTGACTGGGAACCTTCACCTGCATATTCATTTGTGAAAACATTGAAAAAATTTTTTGACATTTGAAATTGTCCGATTCTATTTTTCAAGTGGCAATATTTCAGATTTTTTGTACATTTTTAAAATTTTACAGATGTTACAGAAGGTCTGGACTTTCGCTACCTTTACTCTGCGGGCAAATTTGAAACAAATCCCACTCCTTTGTCGATATGTAACTAACATCCGACTTTTTCATGGCAGTTAGAATGGCCCAAAGTGTTTCACCACCAATGTGCTTTTTAAAGGATCACATCAGAAAAGCTTGAAGGGAACAGCAAAACTTGAATTCCCTAAAATTCGCAAAATAGTTCTAGCACAAAACGGGAAATGGAAACAGCTTTTTGAAATCAGCTCCGATGTAGCAAACTTTTACTTACATGACCAATCAGCTGGTTCAGATGTCGCCGTCTTCCTGGATGTTTGTGTTGAGGGTAAACATGGCTGGAAGCAACATCGCCATAACTGACACGGTAAATTAAGAACAGCTGCCCCGATTGTAACACCATATTAATACTTTACTCCATTACTGGTCTGTGCTAGATTGCAGCCTCAACTTCCTGTTTGCTACAGCCATGCGTTATGATGTAACGTGGAGAATGAGGTAGGATGCTTGACATCAAAAAATGTACTTTTGACTAGTCAAAATTTACTTTGAGACATCTTGATTATAATTCTGGATGTTTGACACTTTAGATGACAAATCAGGTGACCTCATTTGAGATTTCTCAAAAGGCATTTTGATTCTCCATAATGTGGTTGAAGATATCTTGAATTGTTATTTTCACTTGTCACAATATACATTCAGATATCTTAAGGTATCATTCTGGATAGTCAAAATAATTATTCCTATTCAAAACTGTTCTTTTATATCTTAAAAGTAATGACAGGTAATCAGAAGAAGCTGATTTTATGATAACACGGCCTGCCATAAACTGGTGGTTTATTCGCTTCAAACCAAATAGAACGACTGCCAATTCGCTTTTTCTTTTTTTAAAACTTTTAACAGTTTGCTTAAAATTCGAATATTAGTTGAATTTAGACACGGCTAATGTGAATTGTGAAATGCCGTTGGAAATTAATGCAATCCTTAAAACGATCTGAAAAGACAAAAAAATAAATAAATACATTTTTTATCTGCGTAAAGAAATCACAAAAAGAAAAAAATATCATTAGAAAGTAATTATATTTGAAAATAAAATCTGTAAAACAAATTAAAAACTAATATTAAAAAAAGCAAAATCTGAAAAAAAAAATTGCCCATAAATGTATAATTTTTTTGCAAATCCTTCTATAGGTGCTCATTGCTGGATTCAGTGGTTCAAAATTCTTTGGAAAACAACACACCACAAGATAATAATTCAAATATTCTTTTATTTATTAATTTAATTATGTATTTCTATCTCCGCTGTCACCCACCCAAAAAATATAAATTGTGGTTTATTCAAAAAGAAAAGAAAACAAAAACCAATGTCATCTTCTTCGACTGCATCATAGGAATTAATCAACCAAACAAAAAAAAAAAAAATGCAATGATTATTATCATTATTACAATAATAATTCAACTGGCAGAATATCCACATTCATAACAAATCCATATATAACTGCAAAACACTCTTCAACACCACTCTTCCATTAATATACACAAAATCCCCAAAGGTCTGTCCTGGTAAAACAACAATAGAGGAGATCTGAGGGGGACAGGGAGGCGGTGAGGGAGGGGCTATGGCTTGTAAAGGAGGGTGAGAAGAAGTGAGACCAGCAGAGTAAATGGTTAGTAAGAGTATAAGGAGGAGGCACACTTATTTAGTTAGGACCTATACAAAAACAAGCAATCTGAAGTAGTAGCAGTACGCTTTCGTGGACGGATGTACCTGCATAAAAACATCTCCATGAGTGGCAGGATTTAGGGGGGGTGGGGCAAAATTTAAGGAAACATATATAAGGGTTGTCAGATTAAATAGAATTAAATACATACCTATGAGTTTATAAAAACACCCTCAAACATATATCATATAAACCAAAAGTGATCCAACTCAGAGCAAAGTTAAGACCTTTATTCAAATAATTGCAAATTAAGATTTCAGGAGGACTAAAAAAAAAACTAAATAAATACAAGAACCCCCAAAAAGGTGTTGTTGTGACTATAATATATACAAACGATGCCCTCTCACCCAAATCGTATCTAGAAAAGCTTTAAGTTGGTCAGAAAATGAGTGCAAGCTTAAGATTACGTGAGTTAGCTTCTTATTCAAGGATGTAGCTAGAAGTGATAGGCAGGCCTGGCTGATATTCTAGGTCTGCGTGTAAAAAGTGCCTCTGATAGCTGTCTGTGTAACTCGATAAAAACCCTTTCCATGCCTCGATGTTAAGAGCTTGAGAAGATCTATTCATACAAAGAGAGAGAAACATTAGAGGAGAAAAATAACTGTACACTCTGCATGTACAAACCAACTATATACACACAAACATACCATATATACACACACATATCTGAGTATATACACACACACTTATACATTTAGGTATGTACAAACACATTCGCTCGTTTCAGCAGAACCTCTAACATATCTCTCTCCGTTTCTCGTGTCAGGCAGAAATGGCAGGGATTTCTTTTTTCCAGGAGTCCAGCTGCAGATATAAACCAGCAATTTGACTGGAAATATGGCCACACCCCAAAAAAAAAAACACACCAAGTTGACCCCCCCCATGGTGCTCAAACGTTCTCATCCAGCAGCATTTTTAATCGAATCGTCCTTAAATGGAGAGCTCCTCGGCGATTGTTGGGAGAAAAAACACATCGGAGGACGTGTCTTTCTTTGAATCCATAAATACTAGTACAAAGGAAAATAAAAATAAAAGCAAAGAGCAAGCCGATCACAGTAACGTGCAAACTGTGGTATGGGGGAGGGTTGGGGGAGTAGGCAGAACACAAGCTCGTCCCTCAAGGATTTAGAGCAACTTTGTTCCAAACCGGATTGTCTTAATGTGAAAATCGATCGTATAAAATGGATCGCTGTGTTGGATTTTTATCAAGAAATAAACATCTCCTACATCCAGTAGATGTCTAATGAAGTTTCTTTTGTTCCCCTTAAATACTAGAATAAGATTAATCCGTTATAGAAATATAAATAACATTCTGTCCAGTTTTTCCAAAGTCCTCTTCGATGCAAGAGTTTTATTCCTCAGCAGTTTTATTTTATATAGGCTGTGCATATTTAGTTTCCTTTAAAATCAAACTGAAGAGAGAGCTAAAACATAAAGTCTGTCAAGAATCCAGGTAGAGATTAAAGAGAGATAAAGTCTGAACAAAGAGGAACCAAAATAAGAGTTAATGGGAGGTTAAATAGGAGTCAGCTTTGAAATAATAAGAGAAGTCAAGCACCTTTGAAATACACTTAAGGTCTCTCTCTCTTAGCGTGAGAACCTCGCTGTCCTTGGCCTGTGTCTTCCTCCGTCCTGCTGACTGATCAGACTGCATAGCTGTTCGTTGCATGCTCGGCAGGCTTACACCAAAAACATGTCCTGCCCGCTTTAAACAGGTGAAATATGGATCCAACACATTTTGAAATTATTGATTTCAATCCTTTTGTCAAATCAGAGAGAGAGAGGGCCCAAGTAAAGTGGAAAAAAAAAAGAAAGATGAAAGAAATCCCAGCTTTTCCTTACATGGTCCGCTGGGGGTTTGCACCATCCCTAGAGACAAGAGAATAGGACCAACGGCCCAAGTTCTCCCTTTGTCAGCCAATGGCGTCACGAGACAGGGCTCTGGACATTTGGCCATGCCAACCCGTAGACGGCCGATGGTGCATCCCCCAATTAGGTTCCACATTGTCCTCCATGAAGCTTTGGGAGTGGCTAGAAAGGGGGGGAGAAAAACAAGGGGAGACAGAGAGAGAGAAGAAACGGGGCAGAGGTGCTTGATCAGGTGCTGTTAAAGCAGAGATATGGAGCGGCAGTCTCTCCAAAGCTGGACTCATCCTGTTGTTTTTCTGTTATTAAGTGTTTCTTAGTGCTCCGCTCTGAGGCAACTGCTTGTTTACCTGAGTCACTGAGGTATTTTCACAGCAATGTTAATTCAGGTAATCATTCATCACACAGGTAGATGTCACAATGAAAGGAGAAAGTAGCCCTACGTGTCCCTGTGTGTTAAGACCGCCAGTGTGACTAGGTTTTGGTTTAACATTCACTGTTTTTTGTTTTTCGTATGAATTGAACCTAATTGTTCTGACCTCCTGTCGTATCACATTCACAACAGAACGGGAAGCAGACAGTGAAATAAACAGACACATCTTGCAACACAGAGTTCAAAATGAAAACGAACATGAATGCATGTTAGAAACACGTTTTGTTTCTTTTTCTTTAAGCATTTTACACAAAGGAGACAACATTGTTTCTCAAAAATCATGATTTTCAAATTTTTCTACCTTGAAAAAAACCTCAGAATATTTTTTTCTTTTTTGTTCCTATGAAGAAAATCAAAACAAGAACATCTGTTAAGTTGTCTTTATAAATACAAATTTCTTCTGCAACAAATCAACCCTTTGGTTGAGCTTGTCTAAGTACATTCATCTCAGGCACTTAATGGCTAATCTATTACAATCTCTATTGTTATAAATGATCTGTTTATATGGAAATATATTATATGATACATTCTATGGAATAACCATTAAAATCACTTCTGTGTATTTGCACACAAAGAACAGTCTGAGGGGGGAAGCTGTTGTAGAAATTTAAAGTTGTCACTCAGGGCGAATGAATTTTGCATTTGCTGCCACATTATATGAAAAGAAAGAAGTTTATAACTCATTTATGTTGTCTAAACTACTTTTAATGAACCAGAAAATTGAAATAGTGCACTTGTTTTCTCAGAAGAGGGGAAGACAATCACCGTTGCACATAAGAGAAAAACAGGATGCAAACAGAACAAACAGAGACATCAAGAACACACGTGGGGGGGGGGGGGGGATTTCTGGTCAAAGACAGACTGCAGTGGGGGGTGATGGGCAGACACACGGACAGCTCACTTGGTAAAATGGCATCATTTGTTTCTGTTTAGCACCAGTTTTTTTATGTTTCAGTTCTGAGATTGAGAAGAGAAAAAAAAAAGCACGAGCTCAGTCTGAAAACAAGTGGTCCCTCCAAAAGTCTTTTTTTTCTTTCCTGCAACTCAAACCCCTACGACCCTTCCAGCACATAACTGAACTCTCCTAACAAAGCAGAGGTGGAGGCCCATGAGTACATCTGTAGTTAAACCCTGTTAAAAAACTCTCAAAGGCACTAGGAAAACCAACACCACGTCTCTAGAAGACTGCAGCCTGGCGTGTTCGGGGTTTTAATACGCCTTCAGTACCTTGCAAACCTGTTCATACTCATTGCACCTTTTTTAAGAAATATTTTTTCATGTTACAACCACAAAACACAGTGTATGGCATTGGGATTTTATGTGGTTGACCGACACAAAGTACAGCTGAAATGTAACTCTGAACGATCGAGGATTAAAGTGCGTTTGAAATGATGACCTCCAAAAGATCAATTTGGTAGCTTTATAAAAACACCTAATTAGTAGAATCCACCCGTCTGTAATTTAATCCAGGCGTTCTCCAAGGTCTTCAGAGGACAGCGTCATGGAGAGCGGGGAACACGCGGTCAGAGAGAAAGTCATTTGAAAAATTAGATTTTTTAAAATGTCTCGTAAGATTTGGAAGATCTCACAGACGAACATTTATTCCATCTTCAAAGCAGAGAAAGAGGAAGGAAGATGTGAAAGTCCAGCTAAACCATGGGCCTGCAATCTTTTATATCCAAAGGGCCATTCTGCCCAAAGCCCAGCTAAATAAAGTTGTTCAGAGCCTCAAATATGACAGGACCTTTTAATAAATCACTAATTATTAGTTTTGTTTAAATAAATGCTGCAGGGAATCTGTTGCCATGTTAAACAACCAGCAGTCTAGTTGTATTTCAAGGGTTTTAAAACAAAAGAAATCATGAAAGATTTCATAAAAAGGAAGAGTGGATCATTTCCAAGTTAATCACAAGAAAAACTGAGCTAATAATATACTTCTTGTACTTTTATTGTAAGTGTATTTTGGAAATTAAATTAAAATTCATAATTTTTAGACACTTTTTAAAGCCACAGCAGGGGATACAAAGAGCCGTTTGCAGCTTCCAAGCTGCAGCTTGCAGACAGAACATGAAATGTATGTAGTTTTTTCTTAAAATAAGTGCGTTTTTACTTGAAATTAGGAGGTAAGTGACACTTTGCCAATGGAACAAGACAATTTACCTTTAAAATAAGAAAAAAAAATTAGTATTATATTCAAGTGCACATTATCTTATTCCATCCAACTTCTTCCGCTTATCTGGGGTCGGGTCGCGGGGGTAGCAGCTTGAATTGGGAGGCCCAGACGTCCCTCTCCCCAGCCACTTGGTCCAGCTCCTCCGGGGGAATCTCAGGGCGCTCCCAGGCCAGCCGAGAAACATAGTCCCTCCAGCGTGTCCTGGGTCTCCCCCTGGGCCTCCACCTGTTGGGACGTGCCTGGAACACCTCACCAGGGAGACGTCCAGGAGGCAACCTAATCAGATGCCCGAGCCACCTCAACTGGCTCTCTCGATGTGGAGGAGCAGCGGCTCTACTCAGTCCTCTCAGGATGACTGATCTCCTCACCCTATCTCTAAGGGAGAGCCCAGACACACTACGGAGAAAACTCATTTCAGCCCCTTGTATCCGGGATCTCGTTCTTTCGGTCATGACCCAAAGCTCATGACCTTAGATGAGGCCTGGAGGTGGGCCACGCTGGTGAGCGCCTGGTGGCCGGGCTTTTACCCATAGAGCCCGGCCGGGCACAGCCTTTCATTGGGCTCACCACCTGTAGGAGGGGCCAAAAGGGTCGGGCGCGTTGTGTGATGGGTGGCAGTCGAGGGCGGGGACCCCAGCGTTCTGATCCTCGGCTGGAGAAGCTGACATTATCTTATTTTAAGTGTAAAAAGTACTAATTCCATTGTCAGATAATCTTATTTACCTGCTCAAATTAACTTGTTGCAGGAAAACAGACAAATATCTAATAACTCGTCAATATCAAAGCAGTTTTAGACAAACTCATACTGCTGTAGATCTATGGTTGTTTCTACTGAGCGATATCATTTATAATTTATACATTTTTTGACTGTATGATCTGATTGAACTGTAAAGTGCGTTGAGATGACTTGTGTTGTGAATTGGCACTATAGAAATAAACTGAATTGAATTGAATTAATGAAGCGTGCACAGCTTTGTGTCGGCCACTCAGAACTCCTGTAAAATGTTGTTGTAACACGATTAAAATGAGAAAAAACTCAATGGGTATAAATTCCTTTAAAAGGCACCGCTGGTCCATGGGATTCGTAGTGGTTTACAGCTTGTACTGCTTTCTTATTAAAGGCTACTCCGAAGTCTTTGGGGTGCAATGTTGAGTGCTTGATCCTTAATGTGAAGGAGTCAAAGAGAGGCAATAAAATCAAAGAGCAGGTTGTTATTATCATTT
Source organism: Cyprinodon diabolis (assembly GCA_030533445.1). Lineage (NCBI taxonomy): Eukaryota > Metazoa > Chordata > Actinopteri > Cyprinodontiformes > Cyprinodontidae > Cyprinodon > Cyprinodon diabolis. The sequence goes on along the minus strand of CM060064.1, from coordinate 44,632,446 downwards.
TTTTAAAGACGTATCGCTTTCTTGTCCTGCAAGATTGATACTATCTGAAGCTGGATGGGAGCATTAAGTCTATTGAAGAGCCCTTTGTGTTGATGTGTTAAGCACTATACAGAGTAATTATTAGTTCTCTCCCTCACAGTGTTCTTCTCTCTCTTGCCCAGGTCATATTGTTTTAAAAGAATATGGGTTATTTTCTTTGAAACGGAAACAAAATGGGATGGGGGGACATTTTTTTTCTTTCCTTGGTGCCATCTCTCTCTGATTTGGCTCTTCGCTGTTGTGTTTGACCTACTCCCCCCTTTAATCTGCCATTGTTGTAGTTGCCGTTGCTGTGGTCCCGGTTGCCTGTGAAGCTGTCTTTAGACTGCCACGGAGCTCTTCATTCTGACTAGGTTGCGAATGAGGAGTGGGTGAGGAGGGAAGATCTACAATTTGGGGTAGGACTCCATTGTGGGGCGATGTGTTGGAGAGAATGCCAGAGGAAGAGATTCTGGGGCCTTGATCGTTGGTTAGCGCTCCTCCTTGTTTTCCTCCTCCTCCCCCTCCACCTTCAGATTTCACACCGGGGTCTGCTGAACCCAGGGAGGAAAGCTGGTCCTCCTAGCGAGATACAGAGAGAGGGGAAGGGAAAGAGGAGTGGGAGCAGGGAGAAATGGTCGTAGGAGAAATGCCATTCAATGAACGATGGGAGGGATGATGAGTTATAATAAGGATATGTCCAATTAAGTCATGTTGAGAAAATAATATCAGGAACCGGGGGGGAGGAAAAAAGAAGGAACAATCGAACAAAAACCGGAAGAGAGGAAGAAAGAAAGGATGCGATTCGAAAGGCAAAATGGTAACATTGAAACGTAATGAGAGGCGGGCGGGAATGAAGACATGGAGAGGAGGATGATCCAAGCAGGAAACAAGAAGGAATCATAAAATAAAAAAGTTATGATTGGGATCAGAGGAGGAGACACAGAGAGAGGAGAGAAAGAGCCAAATGAGTTACGAGGTCGATGCGTGACGCACACCAATAGAAATGGCAGCACAGGAAAAGGGACACAGAGAAAGAGCAGATGAAGGGGAGTTCAAATTCTCCAAGGCCAAGAGATCCTAGTCCTGCTGGGATGAGGAGTGAGGAGTGTTTGTCGTGTGACGGGCATCAGGTAAAGGTTTCCGTACCATTAAGCAAAAAAAATTACTAAATATAAATAATAGGAATAAAAACAAACATCCTGATTTCCTGAAACCCTAAAGGACCAGCTTACACCTGTAAACATGCAAGAAGCCATAAAATACACAAAATAGTCATTTTAAAGCCAACACAATCTTGATATTCTTAAGGACTTTAGATTAGTAAGCATTAAGCGTTAGCATTAAAATAAAACTTCATTAAAGTTCCCATGAATCTACTTTTAGATGTCTTTCTCTCCATCTAGAGTTCTGGAAAGGTTATGATGGTTACCCAATGCATTGGTAACCATAATTGGGTAACCATGACACATGGCTGGAAAAAATGAATTAACCATTAATTGTTTTCACACTTAGTTTTAAAAAGAAAGCCTGGATGATGTCAAGTTGAGTTTTAGACGAGCGGATTGAAAAGACCAATCAACTCAATATGCTGAGATAATCGACATTAGGTTTCATCTCATTTATGGAGTTAAAATTCAATCGCAAGGACACACGAATACTAAATACGTACACGAGCACTTTAATTTAAAACATACATAAGCTACTCTGCAAACCAAATTTTTTAATGTGTTGTGTGTGCAGATTCACTAACGTTAGAACCCTAAAATGTTATGATCTGGCCTGTTTGCTCTCCCTTAATTAGTCCTTCCTTTCACCTGTCGTTTTCCCTCCCTGCCTCAATTATAATTTATTCCTCTCACCTGTTTCCTCTGGTTTATATTCAGTTCAGCCTGAGCATTCAGTGCCAGATCATTACTTGTCTTTTTGTTAGTCTGTCCATTCAGTTTTTGCCTTGGTTCATGCCCTGGATCCTAGCAGCCAGTGGAAAGAGGTTTTTGTGTTTGTCTCGTCTCCTGATCATCCACTGTTCCTCCCCCGCGGAGTCCTCTGGGTTTTTGGCTCTATATTTGTGGGGAGGTTCAGCTTTTATTCCAGTAAGCCTGGCTCCAGGGAGGAGACCAGTTTAAAGTCCTGCATCAAGTTCTGGTTCCACATCCCGTCTCGGTTACCCTCTTCCACTGAGCCTGCTCTTCTGCACCTGATCCTGTCTGCTCCTGTGCGTGACCGCCTGGTCATGCTTCTGGTCCCAGTCAGACTCTGAACCCTCCTGGGAGCTCTTTGATGCATGGAAGATGCATGAATACTGGGTCCATCTGTCTGCGGTTCTTGACATAATATGTCAAACCCATCAGTTTATGCTCCTTCTCTGTGCTCTCTTGCTTTTTATTTGCTTGTAGATTTTCCCTGCCTGATTCTGCACACTAATGCAGACGTTTGTCACTTTAAAGGTGGAACCAACCAGAGAAAGTAAACTCCTTGTTAGTGGGTATTTTGGTGTATATCTTGAAACAGTAATTCACTTGTTTGTAGTTGGTAAGGTTAGCAAAGCATTGGCAGTTCTAGAGAGAAGCCAGTGTGCTTGTAGAACTGAAGTTGGCCCCTGTATTGAAGATGTAATACTGAATACATTTCTTATGACTATATGTGCTGGCACAAAAACTGTCATTAATTGGTCTCTTGCATATATTTCATTTTTTCAACCTACAATTTTATACCAACAATGATTAAAAGTCGAATGTATTGTACTTTGCTTCAGTTGCATTAAGATAGGACCACAGGTTTAGGGGTGCACACTGCAAACACAATCTAGAAATAAGTAAGAATTTAGTACATTTACCCATATTTACCCTTACTTTGAGAAGGTTAACAAAATTATTTGCCAAAGGAATGAGTATTTGTACTTGTAATTAGATAATATACACTTAAAATAAGGCAGTGTAATTGTTTTTTCTCATTTTTGATGTAAATTGGCAGTGTCTCACTGGTCCACGCAATTCAAGAAAAAATTCACTTAATTTAAGAAAAAATTATTTATTTTGATTTCAATTTTTTGCAGTGCATCGACTGCAGTTTTGTGGCAGATAACCAATCTTTAAAAAGCCTGACTGGCCCTTTCTGTTTCAGACCAATCCAGATGTTCTCTATAACAGTTTACACTGGTTCACAATAATCTTTGAATATTTCAATTTTAATTTCATTAAATAAAAAGATCAATACATGTGATCTTTGCAGAGGTAAAAAAGATCAGTGGCTAAAATCACTTCACATCTAAGTATTGGCTGATCTTACATCCCCTAAAAATTAGGAAATCAGGATTATTAATCGGTGCACCGGTAACAGTCGGTTTTTGGATTTGTACATTTGTTCTGTGCCTGCATGAAAAAACTCTGGCCCAATCGTGGCTTCCTGGTGAACTTGGTCAAGAACAGCCACTGTAGCAAAACATCTTTAGGCTAATTGCTGTTCTCTTGAAGAGTTAATAATTGGTAAAGTCTTCATTAAATTACTTCGTTTCACCCAGTTGTGAATGTATTTTGACAACAGTAGCTATATGCTCTGAAATGATAAATAATGTCAGATCTGAAACTTCTGATTAGCTAAGCTAACATTAGCTTCACTGCTCAGCAAAGTGAGGCTTGATTGAACACTGGTTCATAGATGAACACAAACATTTACATCAGTTTGCATCTATTCTTAAGCTATTTTTCTTTTATGTCCAGGATTGTGTTTATAAAGTTGTGACAAAGATGGCTTTTGCATATGAAGTCAGAATTTTACTTCTGAGGAAAAAAAGCGATTAGCTTGAAGATTCCAAAAAAGTTAAAAAACGATCCACTGGACTTTGTTTCCAAGCCTGAAGACATTTCGCTTCCCATCCAGAGAAATACAGAATGTCAGAAATAGTGTTGAGTTTGAGGCTTTATAGAGTGGACAAAAAACAAAGGCTTGTTTTTGCTTAGAAAACATGGACATTGAAAAGGACGAATGGGTCCACTAACCTGACTCCGTTGTAGTAATTTTGGGAAGGGGCGAAAATACTGGTTAGCTGATTAGCCTATGTTGGTGATAGACGGGCCAAATAAACCAATCAGATCAACGAAGCATATGACGTACTAACAGCCAGGCTACTCTTGCCAAAACCAGTCGGGAGAAGAGCAAAAACATCTTTTCCTCTGAGAAAAGCCTCCAGAGCAGTGTTTTTGCTCTTCTTTCAGTGAAGAAATACTCTCTAATCCCGATAAAACTTGGTCGATAGCCACGCTAACGCTAGTTTCATTGGCTGAAGCCGCCATGTTCTTTAGACTGAACTGTCGCGCTTCTCATTGCGTCACACCTCAACCCGCCTCAAAGCCAACGCTGATTGGACGTTCGTTTGGTGAACGGCTCCAAATTTTCTTCAACGGAGAGTCTCCAGACTGATTAGCGAGTGAAATCTTGAAAGCTCGAGAGATCAGGATGGTCTCAAGAGGCTATGGGTCCATGCCTCTTGAATAGGGGTAATTTGGGTTCTTTGTTAGCCTGTAATACCTGATACCTCTTTATGTCTCTGAAAGGGGGTCTTTGTCCTGGCTGAACAGGCCAACAATTCCCCTGTAAAGGGGCAGGAAGGAATCAACTCTATAGCTGCATTGTAGGTTTTTGGAAGTCCACTCCCTCTGTTTAAGGTTGGATTTTCTTTCTTAACCTAGATGGCTTTCTTCACACCCCTCTCAAAACACCGATCTTCTTTGTCCAAAATGTGAACATTGTGGTCCTCAAAAAAATGTCGTTTGTATGGTGTAGATCAGGGGCGTCAAACTGGTTCCAGAAAGGACCGTGTGACTGCAGGTTTTCTTTCCAACCAAGCAAGAGCACACCAGATTTCATCTCAGCAAGTCATCATGTTAAGACTGGACTCACTTGATTGGAGTCTGGTGTGCTATTGCTTGGTTGGAAAGCAAACCTGCAGCCACACAGTTCTTTTTTGGAACTAGTTTGACATCCTTGGAGTACCACCGAGTCTTGTCCCAATGAGGTTGCTCTTCTGTGTTGGGCCATGCATCTGTGGAGAGGTTGTTTGGTTTCTCCAATACAAAGATGAGAGCATTCCTCACTGCATTGAACTGCATACACCAATTCACTCATATTTGGACTGGGGGTTTTGTCTTTAGGATGCTCTTCTTGAGTTTTTCAGAGACTCCAGCAAAGTCCAGGGGATTGTTTTTTTAACTTTTTTGGAATGACTATGACCTGGATGACTGAGAATTTTCACCAGCATATTAGGTTGAAGATGTTTGCTAACTTTACCAGCCAAAACTAGGAAGAAAATAGTGCTGTGTCAAGAAAGGGGTATTTGCTGAGAAGTAGTCAATTACAGTATAATTTCTCAGGTGGTTTCCAGCCTCAAAGTAACAAAAATTGACACAAGCATAGAAACAGATCCACATCCGAGTAGGAGAGAATCTGCAGGCGCATAAAAAGCAAGCTATGAGCTTAGATGAAGCTGCAAACATAGAACTTATTAATGGCACATGGAAAGTAGTTAATGTTTATGTTTTTTTAAATATTGCTGCTGTTATGAGTACTTTATACATGTGTCCTTTAGGCAGTATTCTGACTTAACTAGCTGCACAGATGAAGCTTTATTACTTCAGGATTTCCTCTGCCAGTTTTGTGTCAGTTTAAGTACAACGTTATTGTTTACTGCAGCTTATACTGCTGCCCATAAAGGCCAAAGATCGCCTGATTATTGGTACCATGTCAAAGATTATTATTATGTGTGTTTAGTTATTTCAATGTTTCTTTGTCTTCTGACTTCTGCCCTAAATTATCAATGGAAAGGTAGGAGTTTGTTTATTACTACCTTTAAATCTGTATTGAACCTCTCAGGAGGGAAATCTCTGGTAATCTTTGAGCTGGTCTTTCAATGATGGAAGGATGGAAACGGCCCCAATATGACAACCTGTTAGCTTGATTATCAGATCGGAACAACTACTTCTCCAAACTGATATGGTTCACAAGACTGTCGGTAAAAAACTCCATAGCCCCCACTTCAAACACTCCTCCAGGCTGCTGGTACATCTGAAATGATCTGGTATGTTTTGGTTTTTTGGAGATTTCTGCATATGGGCAGTAATGTTTAGCAAGTTCCTCTACCAAGCCACTAAAAACATACATGCATGAGATTATTTTATGTGTCGTACATCATAGACATGAATCATTGCAATATGAGTGGAATGAGGTGCTGCAAAAGAGAGACAGAAAAGAAGGAAAACAGCTTATGCCGAGTAAAAGAAAAGAAGGATTAAAAGCAAATTATCACCAGATATTTTTCATGTATCTGGTGGTTGTGTTTCCCTTTGAGTGGAAGGGTCTCTGTTTTGTTTAAAGACATTAAAAGGACAACAACAAAACAGGTTCAATTTAACCCCCAAACTTTAATGTGAAGTACCGGGCCTTTTCTCTTCTCAACCAGAACCAAATAAATGAATGAAAACATTTTGAGGTTCTAACTGGTGCTATAAACAGTAACAGGATGCCAGTAACACAACCTAAGTGACGACTGTTCTGTTACTCTCGAACACATAGTTTAATACCCATGTGTAGGCTTTATACACATGTCTATTAAACTCAGAAACCAAGCAGGGGAACAAACACATGGCAAAATGTTGACTGACATCCTTTTTAACTTACCATCTTGCTTGGCTCTTTGTGGCTGTGCTGTTTAACTACTTAATACATTTAATTCGAGTGTTGTAGCCTTTCTGTGTAATGAAAATGATTTTTTTTTAGTACTGAAGACAGAAACTCAGCACACTGAGTGGAACCCTGCAATGTTAGGGTGTATATAAGGACATGAGAACATATATGTTCAAGAAACTTTTCTTACCCCAAAACTAAATCTGATGTATCTATGGGCTTAATCGCTAACAAGACTTAAAACTGTACGCCTTAGAGCAAGAAGCTTTCCAGGTAAAGAACTCAAACTTCTCAGCAAAAGAAACAAACACTGAAAAAACAGAATGAGTGTTGGACATGGTCTGACACAGTAACAGCTGGTTAACACCAACAATCAACCAAACACAGTCAGGTGCCGGACGCATACACAAACACAGGAATATCCAAACACGGATTGACTGGAAGACACGGAAAACAACACAGAAAACATGTGCACAGTAATCAGTGTTCATCGGGGGAAGGATTGGGACAGATACGGAGATTTCACATAATTCCCAGTGTTTTTAAGAGGGTGGTGATGGATGGGTGGGTGGGAGGTTAGATGGTGGCAGGGATGGATGAAACGCTGATGGCAAATGTGTGGGGGCTTAAAGAAAATATGACATTTCATGAAATCAGTGCATGTGTGTTTGATGTTTGTTTTATTTAATTTTTTTAACTTTTCTTTGTTTCTTAGATTGAAATCACGTAAATATTTTTTTCTTTTTTAAAGGTGTCTAAATAGCAGTGAAAGAAAAACTCCATGGTATTTCCTTTTTTTTAATCTTTATCTATCCCCATCTACAGTCCTCCTTTGCCAACCAGTCCTTTGCATATTTATCTTCACTACATCTATAATCTTTCTCTGGGCTGTCCCTTTTTTGCTCCCTGATGGCAGCTTCATCCTCACCATTCCTTTTTATTAAATTCCTAATCAGGCATCTGCACATGTCCATGCCATCTCTCGCCTCTTCTCCAAACAATTAAACCTGAGCTTTAATCCGTCAGTCCAGCGATTTTTCTGTCTTAGTATTTCTTCGGCTCATCAAAGAAACCCAGACATCAAACGCTCAAGCGCCACCTTCTGGCTCAGTGTTGCTGATCCCAGTGCCTTATCAAGTCAGAGGAAATACATATTCTCATTGTTGTATTCTGGGCCTTCAATAGTTTCTACTCTGAGTGGATGCTTCAGGGAAACCCCCAAAGGATGATGCGCAGAAGCCTTTTGATCAGATCCCTAAACTGCCTAAAGCCTCATTTACACTACCCTCTGAAAACCGACCCGTGCCAAGTTCGGACCGAGCTTGGATCAGTTAACCGTGCCAAGCTCAGTTTATTACGACCATTTACACATCACGTTAGCACAGTTACTCGCCTGCTAGAGACGATCTACGGTACTACTGCTCAAGCAAATCAATATATATATATATATATATATATATATATATATATATATATATATATATATATATATATATATATATATATATATATATACATATATATATATATATATACATATATATATATATATATATATATATATACACTCACCGGCCACTTTTAGGTACCCCATGCTAGTAACGGGTTGGACCCCCTTTTGCCTTCAGAACTGCCTCAATTCTTGGTGGCATAGATTCAACACGGTGCTGGAAGCATTCCTCAGGGAGTTTGGTCCATATTGACATGATGGCATCACACAGTTGCCGCAGATTTGTCGGCTGCACATCCATGATGCGAATCTCCCGTTCCACCACATCCCAAAGATGCTCTATTGGATTGAGATCTGGTGACTGTGGAGGCCATTTGAGTACAGTGAACTCATTGTCATGTTCAAGAAACCAGTCTGAGATGATTCCAGCTTTATGACATGGCGCATTATCCTGCTGAAAGTAGCCATCAGAAGTTGGGTACATTGTGGTCATAAAGGGATGGACATGGTCAGCAACAATACTCAGGTAGGCTGTGGCGTTGCAGCGATGCTCAATTGGTACCAAGGGGCCCAAAGAGTGCCAAGAAAATATTCCCCACACCATGACACCACCACCACCAGCCTGAACCGTTGATACAAGGCAGGATGGATCCATGCTTTCATGTTGTAGACGCCAAATTCTGACCCTACCATCCGAATGTCGCAGCAGAAATCGAGACTCATCAGACCAGGCAACGTTTTTCCAATCTTCTATTGTCCAATTTCGATCAGCTTGTGCAAATTGTAGCCTCAGTTTCCTGTTCTTAGCTGAAAGGAGTGGCACCCGGTGTGGTCTTCTGCTGCTGTAGCCCATCTGCCTCAAAGTTCGACGTACTGTGCGTTCAGAGATGCTCTTCTGCCCACCTTGGTTGTAACGGGTGGTTATTTGAGTCACTGTTGCCCTTCTATCAGCTCGAACCAGTCTGGCCATTCTCCTCTGACCTCTGGCATCAACAAGGTATTTCCGCCCACAGAACTGCCGCTCACTGGATGTTTTTTCTGGCATGTTTTTTCCTGCCACTATTTTGTATTTAAGCCCGTTTAACTAATCAGTACCTTTCGTACAATTCCATTAATCTAACATAATCTTTACAGGAAAAGTCATCAGAAGCGCTACTTTGACAAGATTGAATGGACTGTTTCCCCCATTACTCCAACCCACAGTAAACAGTGAACTGTTTGTCTCCTCAGGTTAGAATGATTTAAACCTTATCTCTTTCCTTCAAATAAAACAGATGAGACTGTTTGTAAAAAAAAAAGAGGGTTGCTTTCAATTACATGTTTTATTTGTACATAACATCCTCCCTAATTTCTCCTCAACAAATATAAGAGCATTTAAAGCCTCCTGCATGCATCAAAGACTAACCCCAGAGCTGGAAGGAGAAATCTTCTCTAACTGAACTAATCTGGCTTTTGGCAAAACTCAGATATATTAGATTATTATCCACTTCAGTCACTCCAAAAGAAAAGAAAAACTGCTCCTGAAGTTACATCCTGCTTAACCTCATCTGCCAACACTTTCATCATAGAACAAAACAAATAAATGCTGAGTGCTGAACCCTATCTGCTAATCCACCCTCACACCTCACCACTGTCTCACCATCAGTGTGCATATCCCTCTGCATCCTCACATGGTTCTGGCTTCCATCTAAAGCAGTTCCTCTCCTCATATCCTATCATGTTCTTTCTTTAGATTAATAGTGCAACTCCATCTGACCCTTCATGTATGGATATTTCTCTTTCTACATGCCTTAAGAGTTGAAATGGAACTCTGCTTTTTAATGCTAACTTTGAACATATATTTGATATTTAAGGCAAGTTGACATACTTACTGGAAAAAATACAAAATTCTACAAAATCCTGTTATTTGAGTCAATATTGCTAACTATATTTATTTATTATGTGTAAGCAACATAGTTTTTTTGCAGCATAAACCACATATTTGTTATGTTTGGGAAACAACTGTTATTAGATTTGTGCATATATGAAGAAATACTGAAGTGCTTCAATCTGAGGTCATTTAGCTGAAGAATTGTTAAAGGTCTGTCACAGAAAACATGCAACTTTCCGAGGAAAATGGATACGATACTTAGGAGAGGTAGAAAAGTGAAGCCCACACTGGAAAAACATTTTATAACAGATAATTTGCCAATGGAATGAGTATATTTACGCTTAAAAAAAGATCATGAGATAATATTCATTGTAACAAGACAATGCAATTGTTTTTTTCTTATTTTAAATCTAAATTGTCTTGTTCTTTTGGCAAAATGTCTCTCTATCTCCTCAATTCAATAACAAATGCACTTATTTTAAGGAAAAATGACTTATCTAGATTTTTTTTTTTTCAGTGCATAGGTAACACCCTCTATCCTGCAAACCAAAAATCCACAGAAATCTGTCATCCAAAGACACCAATGGATTCAGAGGGATACATTCATGTTGCTGCATAAATCTCTGTTCTCTAAATGTTCTTTTTTCTTTTTAATTTCTATTTTAAACCTTTGATTAAGGAGTTTTTTTACTGAGTAGATTAATCTAAGATCAGCTGACTAATTAACCAGTATGTCTTTTCTTATTTTTTTCTCGGTTTTTATTAAAGATTATAATATTATTCTATTTCTTGCTTTGTATTTTTTTCCTCTACTAAAATTAAAAGCTTAAAATTAATGGATCTCCATTTTTTTTATTATCTGTCTTTTGTTCTTTTTCTTTCAAAGCTGTTTCAATCAGCCTGTAACCCAGAAAAAATATTCAACTTATTTTGTGTCGTTAAATCAATAAGAAAGATACTGAAGTTAATCACATTTGGAGGGACACAGAAAAGAGTTTAACCTGAAACAAATATTTCTGGTTTTCAAAATGTCAATTTAGAACTAATGTTACAGTTCTGAAAAAGAAGTGAGATGGGAAACAAGATCTAACAAAAAGCCTTGAAAAACAGATAAAAAATATTTGTTTTGAGAGAAAAAATCAAAGAAGTCTGAGACGACATAAAACTAAATTAAACAAATACAGAATTCAATTATTATAATTTATTTGACCAATACTGCATAATATTATGTTATAAAATATGTACTGAAGTCTGTGGGAATACCTTACATATCTATATTATTCGCACTGAAGGTGAACACACCGAACTGTATATATCTGTAAAATAATACATATTTGTCTCCAGATCCGACAGTTTTCTTTCCCGAAGGTAATGGATGTTTAATCCTTATTTATCCTGATATACTGTATATACCTGGATATACTGTATATTAGGGGTGGAATGGTTCACAAAATCCACGGTTCGGTTCGGTTCACGGTTTCGAGGTCACGGTTTTCGGTTCGGTTTGGTATATGTTGATTGTTGCACCGAAAAATAATTTTTTTTTTTTTAAACAAAAAAAAAATGTATGTAAAAATAAAAATTAATGAAATTAATGAAAAAATCCCAAAAAATTAATGAATTGTAATTATTTTTAATGATCCGCGGAAACCATGGATCATTTCCGCATGTTTTGTTGCTTTAAATTTAATCATCTCATGCATGCCCTCTACGATCTCCTAGGAACTCAGAGCAGAGCGGACGGGAGCCACAGCGGAGGCTGTAGGATTTGCTTTGTGCAGGCGGTCTGGAGCGCAGCGGAGCGCTGACGGAGTATGTGGGATTTCGGGGTTAGCATGACATGTTGGTCGTGTTGCTGTTAGCATAAACAAAACGTGTTGCACAATGTTTGCACACTGTTGCACTTTTATCCACAAATTTCTTTCCGCCGTCATCGTAGGTCACTCTAAATGCAAAGTGGTCCCATACAGCAGACCTATAAAGTGCTGCTGGCGCGTCTTCCAACTCCTGTTCTTTCCCACTCACCATACCCACACAATTCTCCACAACAACTGATTTTTTTCTGCTACACCCGGCTACGCTGCTTCGCTTCTTCTTCTTGTTTACTACTGGTGGTTGGCTTTGGTCGCAGTACCGCCACCTTCTGCTCTGGAGTGTAAACGCTTCACCTATGAGAAAAAGGAGCAGCGCATGAACCGAACGCAACACACACGAACCGAACAGAGACAGTCGAACCGAACGGTTCGGACGGTTTTCATAAACCGTTCCATCCCTACTGTATATATATTGTTTATTCTTAATGCACCTTTTTCCTCCTTGCTTGCACCTTCTCTAACTTCTATGCCGATATGTGACGAGTGAATTTCTCCGCTGTGAGATCAATAAAGCTCATCTAATCTAATCTAATCTAACCTCAATTAAGTAAATGTCAAGCAAAGTTTGAGCAAAGTTTTAAAAATGTCAAAGAAACAGAAAGAAAATGGGAAATGGCCACGTTTCCATCTGTATAAATGAATTAACCAGGCAATACAAAAAGTATTGTCATAAATTTAGGTCACGCTTTGCTTTAATAAACTAGAAGTAGAGGTAGTTAGTTAGCTTAGTAACTAACAGATCATTAATGGAGCGAGATTCTAAGGAAAAATGGTGAATGAAGTATTCAACAGTAGTACTTGAGTGAAAGTATTGATACTCGTAAACAAATCTTACTCAACTACAAGTAAACGTTACTCAATAAAACATCTACTCAAGTTAAAGCATTAGAGTAGTCACTTTTGAAAATATTTGCGTATTATAAAGTTCATGCATTTAAAGGTACATACGTTTTAAAAAATGCATATAAATGTTCTAATTTAATTGCATTTCTGTCTAATTTTCAAAGTGATTTTAAAGAACCTTGTAACTTTCAGAAACCAGCTGATGTATTGATGCGTGAGAACTTCAGCTGTAAAGAAATTCAGCATAAAAATGCCACAAAAAAAGTAATGGCAGCTATTTTGATTATAATGTTTAAAGACAAACCAAAACGAAAACAGGAATGTCTTGATTCTCCTCACATTTTCACTATGGAATAGAGGTTTAAGGTTAATCTAATCTAATCTAATCTATTACCACAAAGAAACTAAAACTCTGATTTGAGACTCATTCTACTGAATAACTTGGTCACATGGCAGCAACTAATGCCTTCATAAAATTATAAACTATAAATATTATCTATCCTGAGTTTCTCACATTTTTAGAATTTAATGAAAAATTTCCAAATCGCTAAAAAAAATAAGGGCAGCTATTTGGATTATTATATAATCAAAATAATAATAATAATAACCATTATACTGAATTTTCTGAGTTTTATAACTAAAACTGTTAGCTGTGTGAAATGTAACGTCGTATCATCTTGAAAAGCTTTATTTTTGTATGTGGTGAACAACAAGTTGCGGCAGCACCGAGTCTAACCACAAAGAAATTAATTGTCTGGATGAAACGAATTAGTTTGATGGATTTATTTTTTTTTTTTTTTATACTAACAGGCCATAATGAAAATGAACTTAAATGAAACAAAACTAATGAGTCTATTTTCTTAAATGGTAAGGAGTAGAAGTCAAAAGCTGCCTAAAAAATAATTACTCCAGTAAAGTATAGATAGAAATATTTCTACAAAATGTCTACTAAGTATTCGTACTTTGTTACTTTACATCTCGGGTTTCAGAACATGAGTAATCAAATCTCAGATGTAAATGACTCCTGCTGATCCTGGTCCAGACCAAAGAACAAGATCAAAACCCACTTCTTTAGACGCTCCAGTCTGTTTCCAAACAATTTCCACCGGTCTTTAGTGAACACAGCACCGAAATCCACCCTGATCCGCTTTCTGTTGCTTAGCATTAGTGATGCAACACGTTGCGGATCTCCTTCAGCCTGCGTGACGCATTCTCTGATACCGTTCCAAAATTAGAAAAAAAAATTCAATAACAAATGCACTTATTTTAAGGAAAAATTACTTATCTAGATTTTGATTTTTTTTCAGTGCATAGGTAACACCCTCTATCCTGCAAACCAAAAATCCACAGAAATCTGTCATCCAAAGACACCGATCGATTCATTGGGATACATTCATGTTGCTGCATAAATCTCTGTTCTCTAAATGTTCTTTTTTCTTTTTAATTTCTATTTTAAACTCCTCCAGATCTCCTTCAGCCTGCGTGACGCATTCTCTGATACCGTTCCAAAATTAGAAATAAAATGTTTGAGAATTTACACTGAATGAGTCGCTCTTGATACTGATTGGGCCGCTGTAATGCCAGCACAAAATAGAGGTGCTGCAGAAATGACTCCTGGAGTTATTTCCCTCACTCTCCAGGTCTGTGCTCTGGTCATTTATCTCCTGTGACAATTTTTTTTTTTTTTTTAAGTGATAACCATAAGTCATGGGTCTGCAACCTTTCATATCCAAAGAGCCATTTTGCCCCACGGGTCAAACAGGTAAAAGTTGTTTTATGCCGCAAAGAATGACTTCAGAAAACAACCTATTTTATTTTTTTCATTATCTCGTTTAGGAAATTAGTTGCCATCTTAAACAAACAACAATTTACACTGCAAAAACGATCTAGAAAGAAGTGAGAAATTCTTAAAATAAGTGTATTAAGCCTTCAATTTAGTAGGTAAATCAGATGATTTGCCAATGGAATCAGTATTTTTACTCTTCAAATAAGAAAATTAGATATTATTCACTTGAAATAAGACAATGCAATTACTTTTTCTTATTTTAAATGTAAATTGTCTTGTTCCATTGGCAAAGTGTCTCACTTACCTCCTCAATTCAAGAAAAATGCACTTATTTTAAGAAAAAAATGACTTATTGAGATTTCATTTTTTGCAGAGTATGTATTTTTAGCTTTTAAAATAGTATAAAAACACAGAAATTCCAAGCTAATTAAAAGAAAAATGGGCTCTAAAAACATATTTCTGGTTCTTTTAAAAGTTCTTCTTATCCATCTTATAAAAACCACTAAAGCTTTTAAGACCGGTATTTATCTTATAGTACATTATTTAGCTCTTTATATAAATTTTAGCCACTATTGAGAGCTGCTGTGGAGGGTCCAAAGAGCCACATGTGGCTCTGGAGCCACATGTGGCTCTGGAGCCACAGGTTGCGAACCCTTGCCTAAGTGATAACTTGCATAAAGTCCAAGTAACCTATATTCTATAAAAGTTATCTGAGTTCCAGAAAATAATACTGAATTACATGAATGTAATTGATGTTTCCCAACAAAAAAAATAACCTTTAAGATAATGACAACAACTGCTTGTGTAATTTAGTTTTTCGATTGTTATATAATTGTTATATAAAATAATCTTTATGCGTTTTTGAATGTCGGCTATTTGGAGTATTGAAGCTGCAAAGACTGATTTATATAGCAGCCTCTGAAGGACCTCCACACCACAGGATTCTTGGTTTCAGATGGACACCGCCTCCTGAGTCGTGCACAAATTTTCATATCTGAAATGATTTGTTGACATTTTTCCCATCAGGTCCTTTCGTAAACGCTGTGCAAGCATTCTGTGACAGACCTCTTTGTATTTTCCAGTGAAGATGAATGGGAAAAGAAAGCGGGGCTGTCAGTGTGTCAGCCTGCTGCGGGTTTTACAAGGGGCTGCTTATGGACAGGGATGCACACAGAGAACAGTGGAGGTGGAGAAGAAACAGCAGTGATGGATGGAGAGAGAGAGATTGGCGGTTTGGGTTATTACCTGGCTACTCGGGGTGGGACAGGCGCAAGTCGGGGCTGCACTAGGATGGACTGACGCCTCCCCTAAGAGAAATCACCGTATCTCATCAACATAGGAGAGGAGAGGAAAGGAGAGGAAAGGAAGGCTAAAAGTAGGAGGGAGCCAAAATCAGAAGGGGAAAGCTTGTGTGCAACACGAAAGGATTCAGAGTGGCATTTAGGGTCGAAGGAAAAACAACAACAGCCAACCATACAACAGCCACCAAAACATAACAAACACAATGCACAACACAAAGTGAAGAGAAAACAAGAACATCAATAAAGACAGAAAATCCTTCCTGAAGCACATTTACATACAGAAACGGAACAAGACAGCAAAAACACAAAACGGTTTTAGATACTTAATAGATACACAACAGCACGCCATGCAGTTCATCATTAGCGGGAGTCATGCAATAAGAAAAACAAAAAAGGTGTTAAATTATCGTGCAACTCCAAAACCACATCTGGATGTGATAGCGGCTGATTAACTGGCTTCACAGCTGAATCTGGAACATTCCCTGGTTCAGAAAGGAAGAAAATACAGCTTGAAGAAAGAACATGCTTATTTTAAACATGCACCAACTCTAGACAGAGAAAATTACAGGTAAAACATCTCAGAAAATATTTGAATCACTTTATCTTTAAAACCACAAACAGAAAAAACACATCAGGATTTTTATGAAGTCGTCAGAAAGAGCTGAAAAAAAATGTAATCTTGACTTAAGGAAATAAACAAATGGAATCTTTGTTTAAAAAAGAAAGAAAAATATATATATATATACAATGTCAGTTAGCTTTAATTAATTAATAATATAATATAATTATAATGAAATACTTTATTTTTCTTTTCTAGAAGGTAACCATTGGTTTTGCTGTAATTTCAAGAATTAAATTTCAATTTATTAAATATAAGATTTAAAATAAAAATGAGACAGTCCTTTATTGTTTTACTATTGGGAAATAAGGCATTATTGGGATAATTGTAATGGTTTTAGTAGCATAGCAAAACGATTTATATTGTCAGAACAACACGCTGTTAAAGCAACACTATGGAACTAGAATTAGCTTAGCTTGAGATACATTAAATGATTTTTTTAGGTCAGTAAACTGCACTTGGTGCATATTGATTCTCTGTGCAGGATGCTGTTCTCCTCTTAAACATTAGAGCAAGCTAAGCCAATAAAACAGACCAGAACCTTACCAGATTAGACACATTTTTAGTTTTCAGGTGTAGGATTTAGCTTTGAATTAACTAGGAACTTGATGTTTTCTAAATTTGTCTGCTAGGAGATTCCAAAACACAGAGGGAAACCAGTTCATTAAGCGACCGTGTAATGTTGTTAAACCTGGAAGTTCCAGATCAGGCGTTCCCTGGTGGATAAGTTTCATAACGTTGCTTAAAAAAATTCCAAACAGAATAAACAAAAATGATTCTCATGCAGGTCATGAGCCTCTTTTTGCAGCTTCATTGAATTCAAAATATGGATTTGGATGCAACTTTCTGTTTTTGCCACTAGAGGCCACTAGAGGCCATCCCAAACAGATAGTTTAAAGGCACACTATGCAACATTTTTCAGTTAATTAATGTGTTCCATAACGTTTTGGATGATTAAATGAGTCATTTCAGGTTTAACAAAGGTATTCTCGGCCGCCCTGGTGGTCTGTGGGGGAAATACCGCACTTTCAATTGCAGGAGCCCTCGGCCCGCACCCACAGGCTCAGAAGTCTCGCGAGAGTCGGTCTTGCTTTACGGCGAGAACTGCTACACGCCCCCAGTTAAAAGCATGCTCGTTGCTAGCGCAGTGGCAATCTCTGTGCAGTTATAATGGCGGAACCAGCGTGAAAACAGCAAAAGCTCATGTCGGAGCAGGCAAGAAAGAGGAAAAGGGCTCCGGACAGAGAGAGGAGTCGTACACGGGTGAACATCGGGCAAGCTTTTTCCGAATGGCGAGAGCTAAAAAAAAAAAAGAAGGCTGCAAGGTTGACGCGGACCTCGCGTTTCTGCTGATGCGATTGTAAGTAACATTGGAATGGTTTCTCTCTCTGTGTGCATGTTCATACTTTCACTGTGTTAGTCATTCGTTGCGTTCGCCTGTCTGCTTGATGGAGAAACCAGGAGAACAGCTGAGCATATTTACGACAGTGCACTTTTACTTTCGCCCTCTGGGGGGAGCCTCGCTGGAAAATCAACACCGGTTGCATAGTATACCTTTAAGTAATCTTGTTTTATAAATATTGTGACTTCAAGAATACTTATGATATTTATCTTATTATCATACATTATTTAATAAAGTGAAAAATACCTTAGAAAGTATTTAACTATGAAAATTTGAACTCATACCGAAGGTTATAATAGATTTTAAGAAACGGTTGAAGAAATCCATGACAATAACCGTACCTGAAGTTCTTTATCCAGGTCAATAACTATACTTCATAAAATTTGTTTTAACTTATCATAAAGATGGAAAAACATTTTAAACATTAAATAGATTATCAGTGCTTTGGTTCCTTCTGATTTAAACAATTAACACTAATAAAAATACACACATTTTAAGTCATTGTATTTTTGCACTAGACAGAGAGATGCCCTATACCCCTACGAAACAGTCTTCAGTAATTCTTTATAATCAAGAATTCAGTGATACCAAGTTAAAAATACGATCTATAGTAAAAATAAAAGTTCATAGTTTGCAGAAGAACCACTGCAGAAACTGTGTTCATCAAGCGGTTCAGAGAAATTCAGCTGAAATGCTCTAAAGCTGTATCTTTAAATGTGATTAAAAAAAAACAAATTAAGCTTCTGTTAGCTCTTCCTACTTACATGTTTAATTAGCTTTTTTAAATTCTGCTGCTTTGAAGAAAAGCTGGGGGGCGGGAGGGGGGATCTCTGATGAGTATTTTCTTTGATTTGTTTTTTATAGTCTTTAATTTAGCAATCTTTGAAAATATGACCTGATGAAAAATAGGTTGAGAAATAAAGACAACACAAAAATCTTTGAATAAAAAGCGAGGGTGGAGCATAAGGGATATTAGAGACGGTCTCTGAATGCGTTAATATTCAAAATCTGTTTGGACGTGAACCGTTTCCACATTTTATGTATCTGCACCAATTGAAAACAAATAAGCTGATGTCCATTCTGATTTAATGGTAACATTCTTTCTTTATTTATTTGCATTTATTAATCTGAACTGAAGTTCTACCTCAGCAGAAATATTCCTGATGTCTGATAAGTTGCATCTTTTAGTTTTAGACCTAATTAGCACTGAAATGTTCAAAAGCTCCTCTTCAATATGAATATGTGTCTCTGCATGGAAACGATGATTCTTGTTAACAGTATTGCTAATTTTCTGGGGCCTCTTAATAAATATATTTAGAATCTCAGTTAAAGGTAATAGAAATATATCTTTCATCCAAACAATTTTATTAAAATAATACATCCAGATAATGTCTAGATTGGAGCAGATAAAAGTATTAATTTTACTCAAAAGAAAATAGTTATTTCTTTATGAATTTTATGAATTTTGACGGGTCCAAAATTAATAAACACCTTTGTTTAAATGCTAACATTGACAGGAAATGGTTAACACCAATAGGATTAGTACATTATATGATTATATTTATATTTTGTTTCGTATTATTTACAATAGTAATATTCAGACAGAGATCAGCCATTGCAACATCCTAGTAGCTCCTTAACTTTTTAGTGACTGGCAGGATTTGCTCTCTTCATCCTCTAACATGGGAGCTGGCTCGGAGCTCGTCTGCCTGGCTGTGTGTTTCCTGGACGGGGCCGCCTTTTACAGCTGCTTTTTGTGTCTCTGCTTCTGTCTCCTTGAACCCCAGTCGGCCTCAGCAGATGGCCAGTCACACTAAGCCTGGTTCTGCTGGAGGTTTCTTCCTTTTAAAAGGGAGTTTTTCCTCTCCACTGTCGCTACAAGCATGCTTAGTGTTAGGGATTGCCTTCCAGTCAATGAGTCGATGCAATCAACTGGTTTTCCTTAGACAGAAAACTTTGAATCAATTGGATGATCTGGTGAACTCTAAAGTGCCTTGAGATGACATGTGTTGTGAATTGGCGCTGTATAAATAAACTGAATTTAATTGAATTAATAGAGCCGAGAAATTACCAAAGGTTAGTGTTAGCATTACCATTAGCATTGGCAGATCTGAGATCTGGCTGGCAAATGCTATGAAATGTTCAACGGTACTGTACATAGGACTTTTAATTCAATTCAATGTCCGCACAAGGTCGAAAGTATGAAGATAAGAATGTGTGGGACTATTCACATTTTGAGGAGAGTTATTTTGATTTTAATTAGATTATCATGATTTACTCCTTTGGGAATCTTTTCCAATTTATTAGATTTTGGTTGTTGGCAAGACACTGTCTGGATGGAGTAATGAGTGGGTAACAGTAGAGAAGCTGCAGTGAGGTGTGTTAAACTACGCCTCTGCTTCCTGGTCTGCACCCTGGTTGGTCAGGGTTTTGGAGTATCTATATGCTACAGTAAAAATATTTATTGATAGCTAGAAAAAAATGTTGCAAAAACAGTATGATCACAACTACTTTAAATTTCTTGATTTGATGAAAAGAAACATCTTGAAGAAAAAGGTAAAATGCAAAAGAAACTTCCAGCAACTGCTGGTTGTGTTTTAATGTTTTCAACCTTTATTGAATATGCCTGGAATATCTGTCTGTCAGACATATTCACGTTCTTCCAAAGGAAATTACAAACAGGAGTAAAATCCAGAACCAAACACTTATCTGTTCTGATGATACCAAACTGGAACATTTCAGAAAGGTATTGTTGACTCAGCAAAAGTGGCAGAATCATGGTCCATAGTAGGTTTTTAATTAGATAGATACCAGTCAGGCTTTGACCAAAAACCTTAAGGTTTACGAAGGCTTGATTTGGAGAGTTTTAATTTTCGGACTTGACTTAAATCTAAAATACATCCAAGTCCAAATAACAAATGTTTTGGCTGTAGAAAAATAAACCTGGCAGAGGAGCCCCCGAGAAGGGATGACTGCCTCTCTGTTTTTCAGTTTAGTTTTTTTAGCCATCTCTCAGTCAGATTTAAGTTCTGATATTGTTGTGGCAATTCTGAAATCTTCCTTTTTAGCCATTTAGGATGAAACTGAAGGTTTCCTTTAGATCATTATGATTCATCTTCAGGAATTTTCCATTGAAAGCTTAACCCTGTAATGCCAAATGTATCGTATTTGATAAATACGGTTTCTGAAATGTTTTGCGTCTGACACCTTTTGCATAATTTAATGGTAAGAACTTTGCTCAAAATCCTATTGTACACAATCAGATATACCTGATAACAGAAGGCAGAAGACTAGACTACACAAAAAATAATCTTGACTTATCGCATAGTAATAAATTATTAATATCAAAAATGTATTTCTGTTTTCTCTTTTACATATTTTGTTAAAAGGCCAAATAAGGACTTCAAACCAAAAAAAAGTAATTTTCTATTTTGTTTTATTCTTGGATCGGGCTTTAAAGGGTTAAATCAATTTTCCAATAATCAGCAAATTACAGATCCTTTACAAGGTCTGTCATTTCAATTAGAAAATGCTGCAGCAAGAGTTCTTACAAAAACAAGACGAGAGCATCGTATCGGTCCACTGCTGAGGTCTTTACACCGGCTACCTAAAGCTCACAGCGTAGTGTTCAAAATCTTATTAATGGTTAAAAAAGCCCTCACTGGTCAGAGCCATCAGCGTAACTCTGATCTTTTCCGCTGCTTTTACATCGTTGGAGTCAATTGTACTTAACATTCATCCCTCTAGATTACACCCAAAAAATGTCTCATGAGGAAAGTGTGACTTCGGTTTTGTTTTTAAAACCAACCTTTAGTCTTGCTTGCTCTCATGTCACATGACTCAGTCGCTACTGGATCCGACTTTGTGAAGAGCAGTCCACAAAGAGCATCGCTGCACACCAAGTGCTGCATGTTACCCTCAAAGATCATATGTCCCAAATGAAGCTAATAACTGGGTTTACAGGCACACAGTGTTGTTATAATTGGTTAATTTATTATGGAGCTTAGTAAGTAACTAGTTCTCTGATGGCCAGTGGAATATAAGCAAAAAAGTGTTGCTAATCGTAATTAACCTTGGTCAGTTGGAGAGGATTCTCCCTTAATAATTAAAATATCATAATAAGAGTGGCGGCCTGGTGGTTAGGGCATAAAGCTTGGAATCCTGAGATTCTGAGTTCGCACCCCACTCTCACAGATTGCCACTCTTGGTCCCTGAGCAAGACCCTTAACCCCACACTGCTCTCTGGGCGCCACATAATGGCTGCCCACTGCTCCCCAAGGGGATCGGTTAAAAGCAGAGCTATAATTCTCCAGTTTGAAATCAATAAAGTTCAATTATTATTATTAAGAAGGTCAGGTGTACATAGTCAAATGATAAAATTCTGACATATTATACATATCATTAATTTAGAAAGATCCAACTTGTATATGTTAAAGTCTTAGAAGTCAGCAGATATGACTTGTTGATATTCAACACATGATATTTGGGGGTGTGTTGGCCTAGTGCAACACATCCATCCCAGAAGCATGATCCATACCATCAGATGATTTGCACAACCAAATATACATCCGGGTTTCCATAAATAAAGTAATTATGGTACTAAAATTACTTATTTCTGTCCTAAACTCTCTAAAGAATGCTAATACATATAAAAAAATTTTTTTATGACTTTTCTGAGACTATTTTGATGCTTTTTACATTTTCACCGTTAAACAACTTGTCTGATGTCATCATCGGACATACCATACCATACCATACCAAGTTTATTTATGAAGCACTTTACACACCGGACTAGGCGTGTAAATAATAATCGTTTTGTATCGATGCATCGATCCAACAGCCGACGATCCGATGCATCGATACGTCCGCAAGATAATCGATTCATTTTTTTCCCCCTCCCTATTTTTATCCAATTGCTCCTGGACGTAATTCTCCCTCCCGTGCTGCGGTGGCGCTAAACCTATTTTGCCCTCCTACCTCGCTTCCTGGTTATACTCTTACAGCAGTGTGTTGCAGTGAGCTTGACACAGAAATTTTTAAATTATGCTCAATATTGAAGCGTGGTCTGTGCTACACACTGTGGGTCTAGATACGGCCGAGGCGGTGAGGAAGTGGGGGCGAGTTTAGTCAGACGACGGAGGGACATGAGGGCCAAAAAAAGCGGAGATCCAGGTGGGAAAAGGGTCCCAGCGTTCTCGCGCACCTCGCTCTTCTAGCAGGTCAAACTTCACGAGTTGTTTTCCGCAATTTCGGTCATAAAAACAAAACAAGCTGGCCTCCTGTTTGCGGCACTGTTTGCGGTCAGCTACAATCTGGGAGAGGAGCAGTGGAGCGTCTCTCAAGGGGGCGGGACGTCTGGAGCCGAGGTATTGCATTGCACTCATTGCACTGATTTTCTGCAGTTTTTTTGCAGTATTTTTTGATGCAACTTTTCTACTTCTGTTATTTGCTGTTTCCAAAAAAAAAATGCATAATGATATTACAGCTTTCATTGATTTATTTCAAACTTGAAACTTTGTTTAGCCTGTAAGGTGTAAAAAAAAAATAAAAAAAAAAAATTAACCGATTAATCGATTTATCGAATCGTATCGTATCGTGGTGTATTCTTGAGTATCGAAAATAATCGAATCGTTGGGTCAGGAAATCGATACTGAATCGTATCGCCATGATGGGTGTGATTTACACCCCTACACCGGACAGGACCAAAGTGCTGTACACAATCATAAAATACAATGCAATTATAAAAATAGAAAAGATCGACTATAAAATACATATTAGTACACAAACAGAATAAAACAAAGTGAAACCTCTCGAATTGTGCCAAAAGCCAAGGGAAAAAAATGAGTCTTAAGAAGGGACTTAAAAACAGCAAGAGAAGAGGCCTGTGTTATGCTCAAAGGCAGATCATTCCACAGCTTAGGAGCTGCCACAGAAAAAGCAGGAGATGCTCAGAACAGTCCTGCAAAATATGATTAAAACATGTTTATCTGCATTTTTGTTGTTTCTTTCTTTAGATTGCGCACTATATGCCATAACACGAAAGGAAAACATAAAACTGTTTCAATCCAAAGCAGAAAAGTTATCTCCTGGAAGTAGCGTAGGATCGCATTTCCGGCACAGACAAGTGATAAAACAGATTTTAAGGAGTTGATTTTCTCAGTAAATACATTATTACCATTTAACACATTATAAATTATAGTACGCTCACCAAATATTGGGGAGAAAAAAACGTGATTTAGGTCTTCTTTATGCAATAAATTTGAGGGCGCCCCGGATGTTTATCTGGTTGCACAAATAACCCAATTATACGGATCGGGTTTTGACACGCCCCCTTTTTGCTCATGTGATTTTAAGCTTCTGTTCCAATTGGTGCAGATCCTCTAAAGTCAACATAGGCATCTTAACCAGAAGTAAATATTTATATTTTCTGGACCCATCAGAAATGATTGAAACAATTATTTATATACCCTTTTTTATAAGTGACATCTTTTTTTTTCTCTGCATCCTGTAGCAGTTCTGTGAATGTAATAGTTATGAATAATTATACGATTTTCTAAACTTTATGCACACCTGAAAAAGCAATAATATAATTAATATTTCAGACACCTGGACATTAATGTTGTATATTTTTTTTAATCCTTGCACTGATTCCTTTTTCTATCCAAAATTAGTTTGATTTAATTAAATGACACAGATTTTAAGTAGAATTAGTGATTATTCCTATTTTTCTCAGCCACATTACTGCCAGAATTGCATGAGTCTTGATGGACTTGCTATATTTACAGAATGACTCAAGCTTTAAAGGAGCCTGGTGCAGTTTGACAGAGTAAGAGGAGGGGAGGGCTGAGACCATGAGATTAAAATCCCTGCTGTGGCGAAGCTCCTGAAGACGCCGCCACCTCAGGACTGTTAGCACGTACAGTAGCTGCATCATTTCATCTGAGGGGTTCTGACCCCAAACCCGTCAGACAGACAAAGCTGCAGATCAAAACCTCAGATATACTCGTGCTCACAGACTGAGGCAGACTTTCAACAGCTGGAGCTGAGGAATGTAAACAGGAACAGTCTTTCATCGTCTGGAGCTCCCCGATTTGCTTGCAGACGGATGACACTCAAACCCAAATACATTAAACGACGGGTGAGGGACAGGGCAAGCCGGTCAGGAGAGGGAGCGCAAACACGCAGCAGACAGGATCATAACAACAGCAAAGAAGGGTTGGAAGGAAGAGAACAAGAAAGTAGAAAAGGGGAAAAGAACAAGGGCTGACATACGGACTCGACGGGAGAAGAAGCAATCTCACAGACCTGATCAGCGAAAATCCTGGTTTTTGGCTCAAAAATGGCTCCTCCCCTTATTTCATCCTCCACAGCCATGAGTCTTGGAAGCAGAGAGAGAGAGAGAGAGAGAGAGATGGGATTGGGGTGGAGGAGAAGGAGGGTAGGGGTAGGGGACAGAAAGAGAGGGAGTATCATGAGTTTAAGCTTAACAAGATGTTGAGCAGGTGCATCTCCATCATCCGACTCAACACAACCCTTCTGATAAAGTTCCTGGTTACCTGCATCTTAGATCGGATTCCCAACACCTGATAAGCTTTGAATCTGCCAATAAGAGCTGAGCAGCAGCGACCCAATGAGGCCCTGCCAGTTTCCACTCATCGAGCCTTTTCTTCTCGCCCCCATGGGATTTATCAAAGCGTTTGTGTCCAATTTAAGGTGTTTACAAAGAGCAATCTCAGGCCAACTGTGGAAAATTAGGGCCTGGCTTCCAGCGAGGTGATTGGTTCAGTCCCAGATCCCAAATTATCCCTAGGGAATTGTCCTATTTTATGCAACAAAAACTGACCAAGTCGCGGGTTTGAAAAATCCTTTTTGACTAATCATTTTCAAAGCCTCTTTTTACTGATATGGGCAAAAAGCGTTCGGGCCGTGAATGTTTCCCAGCCCCTGTGATTATCCGTGAGCCAGGGATTTACTCTGTCCAATGATATTTCTCACACATATCTTATCTCATAACTAACTGGCTGAACGGCTGCTGCTTGGTGATGAGCGCCCAGAAAACTAATAAATAAAGACAGATTTCATGGTTTTATCGTTCTCAGGGATTCATTTTAGTCTTAAAGCAGCAACCGTCTTCAATTTAGCTGAATACTGAGATGGGAATGTTACGTCTTTATAATAATGAATAACAAGGTCAGCTCTGAAAAATGAGACTAATTAGTTTCTAATGAATTAAATCAGGGTTTGAACACCACAATCAAGCCTTATTGAGTCACTTATGGTAGCATTTTATCACATTCATATTTAATTGAGAACACAGAGGACAGGTTTGACAATAAAGAATGAAGATCCACAGGGAAAGTTTCAAACAGAAGTGTTTGGATGTTTTATTCCATGAATAATGTACAGAGTTGAGATTTATTTTACAAAAAGAAGAGAATAGGTAAACCATCAGCACAGACAGAAATATTTTGCACCGTCCCAGAAAACAATGGAATGGACCATGGTTGTACAGCGTTAAGATTCGACATGACTTCAAAAGGCAGACAATGGTTTGCTAGGGTGGTATGTCACAAAAGATAATCCACTTCAAGTAGTGTGCTTTTGAGGTCAAGTCGTACATTTAGCCAAAAATAAAACAATGCATGTACCAAACATGAGATTATTATGTTTGAATATTGTGCTACAGAGGAAAAAAAAAAAAAAAAAGGCAGGAGACAAAGTTGAAGATGTAGCGTCAATGAAAAGACAGACCTGGTTCAAAAAGCAGCTGCAGATACATTGGGTTCTTAATGACCTCTGCAATAATGTGCAATGAAAGCATCAACACTTTGATTGAAAACCCGCCTCCCGTTAACAAGCCAGTGTGCAAACATCATAAAATCTGGTCAAAACAAGAAATGTTTGCAGCTATTTGACATAGATCTGTTAGAAATCTAAATTATAATAAAAAAACAACTAATAAATAAACTTGTGGCTCTTGCTATTAGCCATTATTCACTCTCACACACACACATCAAGCCAAAACTCACCACCATTAGGAATCTGCAAGATTAAAACATCAGATATGCTGCAGTACAATCTATACAGCCTATCAATATATATTCTTGCTACAAAATAGAGGCAGATATATGGATCCCCCCCCCCAAAAAAAAACAAACAAATCTCATAAAAAAGAAAGGAAATACACTCACTGGCATTTGCACCTAAAAGGAATGCTTTCATTTGTACCTTGGAATATGGAGCACATCCAGACCGGCGACGGTTATGTGAATAATTAAGTTTACAAGGAGCTGGCATATGGTGGCGTGATATGGGGGGAATTTTGTTCCTTTATTGTTGCAAGCAAAGAACATGTTTTGCGAATTTAAGGAGAGATTAGTTTTTTAAATGGAAATTTTGAAAAAAAAAGCAGTACATAAAGAAAACATTAACAGCCTACATACTCAAAAAAATGTTTTTAAAGTAACTTTACTTTTACGTTTTCTCAGATTTTATTTGACTTTTTTAATATATATAATGATTTAATATTTTCTAATTTTATTTTTCAAATATCTCTTTTTCAGACTGAGTTTTAGGAATAACATTATTTTAAAATTGCATTTTCCTGATCACGTTTTCTTCAGTTCTGGGAACACGATTTCCTCTGGAATGAAGAGCGAAGAGAAAGGTTAGCTACAAGATTTTATTGGGCTTGTGGTGAGGAGATTGTGATCTGTAAAAACTAATTTTAAAAGAATGTAATTCATCAAATGTAATCTGAAAAAGGGATTTTAGAAAAAAAAATTAAACATAAAAAGTCTGTAAATAAAAATTCAAAATATAAGGTTTTAAAAAAATGTGAAAAAATTTAATCAGGAAAGCTACTTTCAATTTTTTTTTTTGATTATTACATTTTCTAAAAGCATATATTTTTTAATTTCTTTTTAAAAATTGTTTTTTTTTTTTTTTTTTTTTTTACAAGCAACAATAATGGCACAAAGTTCACTCCGTAGCTTGGGTTGTAACCTCTTTTTTCCAGCCACACACATGTTGCAACATATTCTCATTATCAGTTCGTATGAAATCGTACGAAAAGTTATGCACAGTATTTCGTACGTTTTTGACATCTTTCCTCGAATAAACAGATCAGTGCACATGCGCAACCAGACAGACGAAAAAAGCAGATCCGCGGAAGGACGTAAAACTGGGAAAAACAGTGCAATAATTACTTCTTCATGTCTCTAACTACGTTGCTTGCTGTTTTGTATCTTAGGGTTAGGGTTAATTGTATGCTAAATTCTAT
Source organism: Cyprinodon diabolis (assembly GCA_030533445.1). NCBI lineage: Eukaryota > Metazoa > Chordata > Actinopteri > Cyprinodontiformes > Cyprinodontidae > Cyprinodon > Cyprinodon diabolis. The sequence goes on along the minus strand of CM060064.1, from coordinate 44,604,320 downwards.
GTTATTGAATGGTGCGTAAGATGCGCATGCACAAGGATATCTTGTCTCGAGGCAAGACGTAAAAATACAACGAAATACCACGAAAAAAACGTCTAAAACGTACGAAATTACGGTGCATAACTTTTCGTACGATTTCATACGAACTGATAATGAGAATACACTGCATGTTGGAGTTAGACAGTAGCCCCTTTGACAAATTTGCAACATCCGTTTTTTTTTTTACTTTTAAACACACCAGCTAATTACCAACTGAACAAATTACCTTTTCAAATTAGAATAATCTTTATTCAGCACAATCAAGGACTTTGACTCCAGGTTGCAGTGCACACAACGCGCACATGCATAGTCATGGCCAATTAAAGATGATACTCATAGGATGCCTGAAAAAGCTAAGAAATGACGTCCAAATGAGCTTATTCCCTTTAGCTGCAGAACATTTCTTGTCAATGAGTGTTTTTCTGTTTAAATGATAATAATAATAGTGGTATAATATAACTGCATACATTAAATGACACTACTGACTAACTTTCTCAATCCACTAGTCTGATCACCAAGTCACTGGACGCCACCAATGACGGACTGCAGGTCAAAAGGTCATACCGAGCATTTACAGCAAAATCATTCACAGAAAAGAAGAATAAAAAATAAGGTTTGCGTTCAGTAAATAATATTCATTCCAGGCTTTCATTTAAAAAGCAGAAAGAAAAAATAAGTCACCAACACTGTACAGATTAATGAAAGCAAATAAAGAAACACCTTTAAGGAACTTAAGTACACACTTTGCAGAACTAGCATTTTGTCAGAGTTGCGTCACGGTTGTAAATATTGCCTCTGTGGCATTTTGCACTTTACAGTACTCCAGGTCTTTATTCAGATATCATGGATGGCACCTGGTAGAAGAGTCTGGCAGGTAGTCACTGTTTCTTTTATGTACAGAAAATGCGAACAACATATCAGAAACCTGCATGTGCACTCGCACAAACAGCACTTCTTAGACACATTGTTGCTGTTATTGCGCTTCTCCGGCTAAAAACTTAGCTATTGCAAGGTTAAAATATGTCACTCTCATATTTTTACTATATATTTATATACTGATAATACTATGGCTCTTGCATCACTGTAATTAATGATATGGATTATCTCAAAAATAGATTATTACTATACTATGTAGGTGCAATAAAGATCATAGATATGATTCTCTTCCACTGCCTTTCTCCACCTCTGTTTTAATTTAAAAACAAACAGCATGAGAAAGAAATTTAAACTATATTCAGGATTGTAATGACACTAAACCTTGTAGCCAACTATGTTTTCCCGAAAAAACAAAAAAATATACATATTCATAATTACATATGCTACAAGTAAAGTGAATTCAGCAGATTTAAACTAGCCATCCTTTGAAATTAAAGGAATCATTTGGATTATCAGTCTCTTTTCTTTGTGATGAGGGATTCTACACAGAGGTAACTAGTAGTTCATACATACATTAGATCATTGTGGGTTTTATTGATTATAAAGGTTCTAACTTATTAAGAAATAGGTCACACCTGAAAATGTTCAGTGCAGTTTAAGTAAATACTACCTAAAATGATCATACAGCCATGTTGCTTACAATAGAAATCCTTTATCCCTTTTTTTAACCCTGATATATTTTCGGAATGGATACTTATTTTGTTGGATTTGTTTAACGTGTCTTAATGTTTATACACATTTTTTAAAGTCTATACTGTAAATAGCCATGGATTTCTATTTTAATCAGTAATTTTCTCACATAAGAGTTTTGATGGTCTGGTAAATTCAGTAAGACAAATAATGGTTGATTTTCATGCTTTAGGCAGAAAATGAGTAGATTAAAAAAATTCACTGTGAAGTTTGTTCTATTATTTTTTGCAAGCAAAGAACACATTCAGTAAAATCATATTTAAAAAGATGCAATCCTGAGCTGAAAATACGGAAAATGAGAGAAACTTGCTGCTTTCTTTGATTTTATTTAAAAGCTTCATACTTACATTGATTCAGATCTTTTTTTTATGTCTAAATTTATTTTTCAGTTTTATTAATGTCATTCTGTGTTTTCTTGGTCATTGGTTTCCTTTCCATTTTGTGTCATTCAAGTTGTTTTCTAGTTATATTTATGCAGTGTTGTTCCTTCTAGTTGCTTCCATCCACACCTGCTCCCTATTAGCTGATTAGCCCATTCTTTGTTCTGTCTGCCATATCCTTTCCAGTTCCTTTTTGCTGGATTCTATTCACCAAACCTGACAGATTTTATGTTTTTTAATTTGTTTTTACAGATTTTATTATTTTTTAATTCTCTGTCATGGATTGGGTTTTACAAATTGCATCTTTTTTTCAAATTGTGTTTTGTAGCTCTTTTCTAGTGTTTTCTATTCCCTTCACTTCAAGCCCAATGCAACACTATCTTGAATATATATATGGAATATACTTTAAAAAGAATACATTATGTTAAACTCAACCTGAGAAAGAGAAATATATTTAAATATATATATATAAATATATAAATATATATATATATATATATATATTAGGGGTGGAACGGTTCACAAAATCCACGGTTCTGTTCGGTTCACGGTTTCGTGGTCACGGTTTTCGGTTCGGTTCGGTATATGTTTATTGTTACACCGAAAAATAAAAAAAATAATAAAAATAATAAAAATTAATGAAAAAATAAAAATGTATGAAATTAATGAAAAAATAAAAATCAATGAATTGTAATTATTTTTAATGATCCGCGGAAACCTTGGATCATTTCCGCATGTATTGCTGCTTTGAATTTAATCATCTCACGCATGCCCTCTACGATCTCCAAGGAACTCAGAGCGAAGCGGACGGGAGCCACAGCGCAGGCTGTAGGATTTGCTTTGTGCAGGCGGTCTGGAGCGCAGCGGGGCGGAGCGCTGACGGAGTATGAGGGATTTCAGGGTTAGCATGACATGTTGGTCGTGTTGCTGTTTGCATAAACAAAACGTGTTGCACAATGCTTGCACACTGTTGCACTTTTATCCACAACTTTCTTTCCGCCGTCATCGTAGGTCACTCTAAATGCAAAGTGGTCCCATACAGCAGACCTATAAAGTGCTGCTGGTGCGTATTCCAACTCCTGTTCTTTCCCACTCGCCATACCCACACAATTCTCCACAACAACTGATTTTTTTCTGCTACACCCGGCTACGCTGCTTCGCTTCTTCTTCTTCTTGTTTACTACTGGTGGTTGGCTTTGGTCGCGGTACCGCCACCTTCTGCTCTGGAGTGTAAACGCTTCCTCTATGAGAAAAAGGAGCAGCGCATGAACCGAACGCAACACACGCGAACCGTACCGAGACAGTCGAACCGAACGGTTTCATCCCTAATATATATATATATATATATATATATATATATATATATACACTATATTGCCAAAAGTATTTGCTCACCCATCCAAATTATTGGAATCAGGTGTTCCAATCACTTCCATGGCCACAGGTGTATAAATTCAAGCACCTAGGCATGCAGACTGTTTTTACAAACATTTGTGAAAGAATGGGTCGCTCTCAGGAGCTCAGTGAATTCCAGCGTGGAACTGTGATAGGATGCCACCTGTGCAACAAATCCAGTCGTGAAATTTCCTCGCTCCTAAATATTCCACAGTCAACTGTCAGCTGTATTATAAGAAAATGGAAGTGTTTGGGAACGACAGCAACTCAGCCACGAAGTGGTAGGCCACGTAAACTGACGGAGCGGGGTCAGCGGATGCTGAAGCGCATAGTGCGAAGAGGTCGCCAACTTTCTGCAGAGTCAATCACTACAGACCTCCAAACTTCATGTGGCCTTCAGATTAGCTCAAGAACAGTGCGCAGAGAGCTTCATGGAATGGGTTTCCATGGTCGAGCAGCTGCATCCAAGCCATACATAACCAAGTGCAATGCAAAGCGTCGGATGCGGTGGTGTAAAGCACGCCGCCACTGGACTCTAGAGCAGTGGAGACGCGTTCTCTGGAGTGACGAATCGCGCTTCTCCATCTGGCAATCTGATGGACGGGTCTGGGTTTGGCGGTTGCCAGGAGAACGGTACTTGTCTGACTGCATTGTGCCAAGTGTAAAGTTTGGTGGAGGGGGGATTATGGTGTGGGGTTGTTTTTCAGGAGCTGGGCTTGGCCCCTTAGTTCCAGTGAAAGGAACTCTGAATGCTTCAGCATACCAAGACATTTTGGACAATTCCATGCTCCCAACTTTGTGGGAACAGTTTGGAGCTGGCCCCTTCCTCTTCCAACATGACTGTGCACCAGTGCACAAAGCAAGGTCCATAAAGACATGGATGACAGAGTCTGGTGTGGATGAACTTGACTGGCCTGCACAGAGTCCTGACCTCAACCCGATAGAACACCTTTGGGATGAATTAGAGCGGAGACTGAGAGCCAGGCCTTCTCGTCCAACATCAGTGTGCGACCTCACAAATGCGCTTCTGGAAGAATGGTCAAAAATTCCCATAAACACACTCCTAAACCTTGTGGACAGCCTTCCCAGAAGAGTTGAAGCTGTTCTAGCTGCAAAGGGTGGACCGACGTCATATTGAACCCTATGGATTAGGAACGGGATGTCACTTAAGCTCATATGTGAGTCAAGGCAGGTGAGCAAATACTTTTGGCAATATAGTGTATGTATATATATATGTGTGTGTGTGTGTGGGTGTGTGTGTGTAAAATCTGTAAAAAAAAAAAAAATAATGTAAATATCAGAAAACAGCTAAATTACTCTCAAAACCTTATGTGATCAAGAGGTTTTTCAAAGTTTCCTATTGGGATTTGTTCTTTTTTTCCCTAAATTTTCATTTAAAATATGAGGTCTTTCCTTTCAACAATAATGGAACAAAACTCACTCCATAATTATTTAAAGCACTCAATACCAAAGCAATGCCAGGAAGGGAAGTTATTTCGTGGCCGTGGTTTGTTTTTCTGCTTTGATGAGAAATATTCCCTAATTTAAGTTTGTATTATCATAATTATTTTTGCCATCAAACTGAGGTTAGTACATAACCATAAGATAAAGGAGTTTGGGTTAATCATAATATACAGGGTTAATTAAGCGCCTGTCATTTATGAGGCTGAAAACGACATCAGAAATCGGCTTTATTCTGGCCCATTAGCCTCCCGTTTTAGTTTGAACTTCCTTCTCATCTGTGCTGCTGTCAAATGAGAAGCTATCAGCTCTAAGTAAGGTATTAACTACTCATAACCTCTGCATAGAACCTTAGAGAAGAAAGGAAATCCAAACGATTCCTCCAGCATGTCGCTTTGGTTTAAGTAAGACTGCTGAGACCAGTTCTGGTCTTTTGACAGGTACTGGCATTGCTCTGAGCTTTAAGATTCACACACAGAGCATTAAGGCTTTACTTTAAAGAAACAAAAATCATGCAGACTTTTTTTTTTTACTTCTGCAGGGAAAGACAAGATTTTTGCAAGCTGACCCAGGAGCAGTATCAGACCTGAGCTTGCATTTTTTACCTTTAATAATCTACTGTAAGGTATCAGCTGACCCATGAAGGTCAGCTGAGGGTAACACAGAACATAAGGCTATGCTTTCACTTGTTAAATCACCTAGATTCTGGAGTCCATTCAATCTGGCAGTAGGCCTGAGATGAAGCACTCTATCTGCATTGCCTTTGTGTGCATTTAAACTCCGGTGATGCACAAGTCCTGCAATGCACTTTATCACACGGCCTGGCTCAGTGATCTGTGAGTAAAAAAACTGACTCGGAAGCTTCCAGATCTGCTACTTAATTCATCCCTGTGTGGTTAGATGGTCGAACTATGACACACAAGGTCCAAGTGTAAGCCTCGATAATCACTGATACCCCAGAGGGGGATAATCCGGGGCGATGCTGTGAGTACTCTGCTAATGCACCATAGTTCCTCTAGGACTTTCAGCCCGAGTCTTTGCAATTAACATGCCGATATTCAAGTTTTCTATGTGATTTTCTGTCCTCCTTATGCTATGTGTACAAAAATGTGGAGCAGTATTAGTCCCCAGTTTCTTCTGTGCAGAGAAACAGCAGCAGTCCTTCAGTGAAACAGGGTTTCGTTAAAAGTGGAAGAGCTAAAATCAAACCATGGTCTTCCAGAGTCCTGTGCATTTAAGTCCACAGCAATCATTTAAAAAGTGCAGTTTCTTTCCCCCCACTGAGGTTATTAAATAGTCATTCCTTTCGTGCTTTAGTGGAAAGAAATCTGCTGGAAAACTATGATTCCAAAATCCAATAAAGGAGCACATGTTCTTAAAAAAAAGGGCTGCTGGTGGGTGCAACAGCACGGGAGAGGAGGGTGGATGGTTTAAGGTTCTTTTACAAGCTCAGTTAGAGCGTTAGAGATGCTTTTCCCTTAACAGACGAGCAGGACTCCCTGTCTTCATTCCGAGTCTTCTTTCCTGGAGTGGATTAGAAGTGGCAATATTCTCTGTCACAGATATCCACCCTTCAGTTGCAGACCACAGACTATCACAAGATGTGAAAAAACGTTTCTCTTTTAAACTAAGCTTTTTGTTTCCCTCACCATAATTAAAACAGAGATCAAAGCTAATGTCTGGCCTCACATAAAATCTGAAAACGCAGCAACTATCTTGGTTTCCAGGCCGAAAGAATCGATTCTCCGCTTCTTACTCATGAACCGCTTAATTTGCTGCTGATCAATAGAAGCTAAGAACTGCTCTTGCAGGCGGTCCCATTGATATTTCACCAAAACAGCCAATAAATGAAGCCTCAGCTGAAGATCTCTGCTGTTTGCTAACAAAAAAACAAGTCACATTGTGAGAATTTGACAACAGGTTAGCTGTGGCTGCTGCTTAGAGGCTTTTTGCCTGATTTGAAAGGCAGAAACAATCAGGGCAACATCCTCTGTGTACCTCTTAACAAGACGTAGAACTGTACGCTCCATAAAATGGTTCATTTTCATAGGAATGTCTTGGAATTCCCTGCTGTTGCTTTTTGGTATGATTTATTCAAACTACAAACAACTTCTCTCGTTATATTCTTGTCAAGATACTAAACCTGGTAGAAAGAGAAGTAAGTTCTTCCACTTAGATATGAATCTAAATATTCCCTTAAAGTCCTGCTTCAAGCTTTTGATAATAAAACTTCTAAGTAGAGGTAGACAGATACATCGGCCTGCTGATATTTTGGGCCAGTTTTTTACCTCTTCTATTGGCATGGCCAGATACGCGTTATCACACACTAATTCATTAGTGCATTCAGCAGCTGTGCATTGAGATCACATGCATTTATCCCTTATTTGCTATCTGTTGTTTTGTTTGATTTGTTAATAATCTTTTTAGTTTAAATTTAGTTTAAATTCATCGTGAGGAAAAGATAAAAGCAAAACACGCTTCAAGAAAAAAAAAACACAAATCGTAGGCAAATATCAGGGAACTGGTTGAACTGATGTCAAAAAAAATCATTAGCGGCCTTAAAAACTCTGTACCCATCCATCTCTACTCCTTAGATTTATTTTAATACATTTTAGGAGCTCAGTATTTTAAAAATACCACTTTTATCACATGTCCAGGAAAAAACTACTTTCTCCGACATAAAATGATACAAATGAAAAGACAACTGAGCCATCTCTTGCCCTTCATCCCAAAAACAGCCTCCAATTACCTGTTAATTATTCCTTTAATTTGGGAGTCTTTCTCCACCTGCTGTTGTCGTAGCCTCCTCTCGCTGTCCTCCAGACGGTTTTGGTACTGTAGAAGGATCTTATTGGTCTGGTGTTCCTGCAAAAGGAGCCTCCTCTCGTATTCTTCCAGCTTCCTGTGGGACATCACTAGTCGCTCCTTTAGCGAGTTGATCTCCTCTTCGTACTCTTTGACCTGAGTCAGGAACAGAAAAAAAGTTTAATTTAACATGTTTGAAGGCTAACAGAGCAACGTCCAGATGATATGGTTCAAAAGTAACAATCACAATGAATTCAGATATTCTACTCATTTCCACACATGTTTAAATGAAAGCAGACAGGAGGTGTACATTTGAGGAAATCCTCTGGTCTAAGGAAAAAACTATCCTTTCTCAGGCCTTAGAAATAAACTTATCAGGTCTTTGGTTTCAGGAAAATAACAGAGCTCTTTTTAAAAAAGTTGCATAGTCATGTTATTTGCCATTTCAAGGTATAAACCAAGAACTCCCTCTGATTACATGCAACATTTTTATGACAAATTATGCCATTCTGATTATGCCATTTTATGACAAATTATTCTATTCTGTTGATATTTTTGACTTTTAAGTTTAGTTTTTTTCCCCTTGGATTGTTAGTAAATATAACATATGTTCTTATTAGCAATAAGAACATCATGTGACCAGGAAGATGTCAATGAGCATGCATACAATCGGTCAACAAGACCGAGCAATGAAGGTGAGCGAGTGTGGAACTCCCAGCATATTTGCAAGATCAAGATCACGTGTAAAAAGGCACAAGAAGACATTTGAGAAGTTAAAAGTGGGCTGGGAAAACAATCTGGCTGTTGGAGTAAGCTAAAGCTGGAGCTTAAGCATAGCCTTGCTGACAGTGCTACTGGTGTTAGCAATGCTTTTAAGCCCTACTCTCCAAGATATTGGTTTTCCTCAAGGTATTACAGCATGGTCGGGACTTACTTATAGTGTTGCGCTGATGCCATTTTTTGGCCCCGATACCAATACCCCATACCTGGCTTGTGTAGTATTGGCTTATACCGATACCATCTGTTTGAAATCGATGTGTGTGTGTCAGACATGGGCAATGTGGAGTCAACAAGTCATCTCCATGTCATGTATTTAATCTACCCAGCCAATTAACCAGGTGAGTCCAATCTGCACAGGTTAATTCACGGTGAAGATTGGACTCACCTGGTTGATTGGCTGGGTAGATTAAATACATGACATGGAGATGACTAGTTGACTCCACATTGCCCATGTCTGGTGTGTGTACATATATGAAGAACTGCATACTACTTGGATGTAAAACAATTGCCATCATGGCTTTGTCAAGCTGCTGCCTACCTTTGTGTAGCAGGAAAAAGACTAATACAAAGTGAATCCAGTAGAACTTTTTATTGCCTACCTCGAATGGGTGACAGTAAGTGAATAAACTTTAGGCTCTCAAAATGGTATCGGTGCCCTATTTGTTGGTACTCGCCGATACCGATACCACCATTTGAGTGCTGGATCAGGCCCCCGCCTGATACTGGTATCGGTATCGGTGCAACACTACTTATTTAGTAGCTGCATCAATGGCCACCATCCGGATTTTGGTAGTTCAGCAGTTCTGCCGGTATGTCCTTCTGTTCTGACTCGAATGAGGCGGTCGCATTTTCCTGCTACTCTGCAATACCCTGATCTGTCCCTGCTCTGCTGTGTCTTGTCTTTTATGAGCCCTCTCTTCATATCCCCCAAATTCAAACAATGGATCTGGTCAGCTGGTTTCTCGATGCAATTGATAAAATTTTCTCAACTGGAAGACAGGGAAAAGGGGAACCTTCCTGTCCTGCCGGGACATACTTCATGGGATACACCATGGACTCATGGAAGGCTTGGAGGATGGTGTGTTGTACAATGTTGTCAGTGGAGGATATTGAAGATGTATGGATTTTCGGATTTATGATACTCAGACTTCTCCTGTTTGGATTTGAAGGATACCTGATGTATCTACAACTACAGAGAATGTCGGTGGCAGTTTAGGCATTGATCAGGTTCCAGGCAGCGGTTAGCGTGCTCACAAAGGCTGTGAGCGACTAGGACTGGGAGCTGAGCCATATGCTGGGTGCGATTGAACACAGGCTGCCTGCAGTGGTTGAACTCAAAGGTGCAAAAGGTGAGATGGGATAATATCTTGGATGTGCACGCTCACTTCAAGGTGAAAAAGCCCAACAAATTTGGAATATTGCACTCGCCATGTTGAGCCAGCAAGAAAAGACTCAAGGCTGACGGAAAATTCCTGTGCAGCCTGCTCTCAAAACAATAAGTGTTATTTTGCGCCTCCCTCTTATCATACCTCCCCTGGATGTTATGGCGGAAGGGCCCAGAAGCTTTGTCTGTCTTTTTTCTGGGTGTCTTGTTTTTGGGGTGAATCAGTTTTTGTCTCAGGGTGTTGCTGGGTTGTCACAGTGCACAGGGATCCAGTGCTGTTTGAAAATCCTCCTGAGTTTTTCAGAGACTCCAGCAACATAGGGAATGACGACATTCTTTCTTCTGTTCTCTTCCATCTCAGGAGCCCTGTTCTTCTTGGTTTTGAAAAAAGCCTATCTGGGATAACCACAGTTCTTCTGGGCTGTCCTAATATGTCCCTGTTCTCTCCTCCTCCCTCTGTTGGTGGTGGGAATGGTTTCTGCTTGTGTCTGGAGGGTTCTGATGACACCTAGTTTGTGTTCCAGTGGGGTTGTGTGAGTCAAACGGAGGTACTGGTTGGTGTGTGTGGGTTTCCTGTAGACTTCTATGTTGAGTTGTCTGTCTTCCATGGTGTGAACCACGCAGTCCAGTAAGCCAAGGCTTTAATCTTTCAAGTCTTCCTGGATGAACTTGATTTTTCTGTCCACTGTGTTGATATGGACTGTGAACGTGGTGATATCCTTGGTCTTTATTTTGACCTATGTGTCATCCACATCTGCACAGCGACTGGGTTTTGTTCCAATGTATAAGTATAGAGCTCGTCTTTCAACTTCTTCCAATTTCACCACTATGGGAGACACGGGGGAGCCCATCGTGCATGCATGGTTCTGCCTGTATAAATATTGGGTGAATGTGTGGTCCTATCTGGGAGGGAGTGGTCTTGTAAGTAAGAGCATCCTTACCGTGGTGACTGCTTCTTTGGTGTGAATGGAAGTAAAAAGAGATGTGACATCAAAGAAGACCATTGTCTCATCCGTGTCCAGTGTCAGGTTCCTTTATCCTGTTGGAGAAGTCCTGTGACTTCTCCAACAGGAGTGTCCTGTGGATCTTTCTTCAGTGATTTGTAAATGGCTGTGTCACTGTGGAGGGCTTTAACTTTGCCGTGATAGTCTGCTGTGCTAAGTACAACTGTGCATCTTCCCATGTCTGCTGGTAGTATGATGACGTCCTCGCATCTTGGGAGGATAGTCAGGTTTGAAGAGGGAGCCATTGCACTGGAGGGCTGCAGTCAGTTTGTTGTTTCTCGTGACTGTCTCCTTGGCTGTGAGGAGGTCCATTGTGGGCATCTGTGCAGGGGAAACTGCAGAGTTCAGGCCTTTAGCTGAGACCTCCCTTTCCAGCTGGGTGAGGGTTCTTCACCCAGTTATCTGTGAAGTCTTGCGGAGTGAGGTTGGAGTTAGCGGATGCGAGTTCCTCTGAGGAGGTTGGTCTGGATTGGAGGATGAGGATGCAGATAGTCTACAGCACTTCCCAGGGATGTCATGGATGATGTCTCCAAGTTTGCAGAGAAGGCACAGATGTCCCATCATAACAAAGGCAAGAAACGCCAAAAAACCTAAATTCCAATTCATAAAAAGCTCTCTGAGAATCACCTATCACTGACCTCATCCCGTTTTAAATGCTCTGCAGTCTTTGTGAATGTGTTTAATTTTCTTTAACCATAGTTTCCACCATATTTTGTATTTAAATCCTTTACCAGGTCTGTTCTTTGAGTATATTGCACATATCGGTCATGATTTCACAGCTCTGCTTTCTTTGAATTTGGAAGAAAATGCATGTGATTTTTTTTTGTTTTGATCTTTTTTTTTTCTAATTTGACCAAGTCATGTGCGAAACATGGTTTCGATTTGTGCGACTGTGGGACTAAAGTGAAAAATGTGGCATCCGGTCACACTTATGACTGGTCAGAACTCAGTAGTCAAATTCAGGAAGAAATTATGCACTTATTGACTGCTTCTGAATGAGCATTAGAAGGAGTTGGGAATCAAAAAGAAAAATAAAAGTTTCAGGGATTAGGTCAGCGTTCAATTCAGCATAGTGATGTAATCTGTCTAGAAAACCCAGAACAGACTTTTAAGATGCTTTTAAGCGAACAGTGTATCTTGTTAAACTCAAGTATCAGATCAGCAGGTCAAGATTTCACTTAGTTTTGAAAAAAGAGCACCAGCATTTTACTGAATCCTAACAACTGATGTATCTTCCCTGAGACCCGAAGATGTCCTAAAATATAAACCATACAAGAGGCTACTTTTTGCATACACTGAGGTATGTTTGTGATAACATCTGAATAAGATTGTATAATAACTAATAATAAAACATACACTGAGTTACTTTGCAGTTATAAACCAACCCAAGTTTCCTTACAGTTACAATTAGCCAGATTCCAATGATCGATTGATTGACTGATGGACTTTATTGATCTCACAGTGGAGAAATTTACTTGTTACATCAGCTAAATAGTCAAAAAGAAGAAGGTGCCAAAAGGATGAAAAGGTGCATTATTATTTACATGGGTATATATATTTGTATTTATATGTATAGCTATTGCACTGGGTATAAAATATAAAAAAACAGTAGCAGTATACATGTAGGCTTTACATAGAACAATATAGTTGTTATTTGGCCAATGGAAGCGATGTCTGGCATGCCTGCTCTTTATTTGGTCACCTTATCTCCTGGTGTTATCTTTATAAAATGGACTAGTCGTTTCATGTAAAATATAATGATTTTATCTCCAAAATACACATTTTGTGGTCCATGGTGTCCTTTGAAATGAGATTTTCTCCAGTGGCTCTATGCTGAAGCAGCAGGTAATGTTGTCTATAGCAGCTTAGCTTTATTGACTAGAGTGGCTGCATTCGAGCGAGACAGGGGCGGATTTAGTACATTTTGGGCCTAGGCAAAGACAGGCAGGGGGCCCTCTGAATTGAGAAGACAACATAAAAAACAGACCAATTATACAGACAGAAATTTTAACAGATATACATTTTTTATTCTACGTTTTTTCCCTTTTCTTGTTGTTTTCCTCTCTAGGTTTTGTACTCAGCTGACTTCTCATGCTGTCTCAAAAGGAATGAAAGATTTTCTCCAACCACTAAGCTCACTTAACTGATTGCTCCTTTCTGTGTTTCCAAAAAGGCGACGGCAAAAGTAAATAACCCAGTCCTTCTTTTCACTGTAGACAAGCCATGATCTGCTTATCTGTTCTCCATTTTTCATTTCGATGAAATAATAGCTTCATGAATCATGACAGCAGACAAGATAGAGGAGAGCAGGAGGCGGGGTTACCAATCTACTTGCTCTGGAGAGCAGAGTTCGCTGCTTTTAGATGTTGTCGCCAAAGTCACCAGTAGCAGAGGGGTTGCGAGACACACTTAATACCATAACCATTCTGATGGCATTTTAGTGAAAGGATTTTTATCAAAAACATAATTAATGTGCACAAATAAGGAATAGTTGTATTGACCATACATGTAAGCACAGTTGCCTAGTATTCCCTAATGGTAAATCCACCCGGACCGAGGCAGCGGGATGTGGACGCGGCATTGACCATCTGCTATCCAAATAGCAGTGTTGTAAATACTGACTTCCCTATGTGCATCTTTCTTTCCCTGTCCTTTTTTTGCTGGCACCACAATCTCATAAACCTTTAACTTCAAAGATGATTTTATGTTTCCCTTTGAGCAACGAGTGAGGGGCATGTGGCTCTATGTTGGGCTGCCATAAAGCTCTTCATCTTACTGTAAGAATAAAAAGAGAGCCATGAGACTGCCACTGGGGTCTGTGCGATAGTTGCTAGTGTGTATTTTCTGGTCAGAGACAGTAGAGGGAGATAACAGGCCCCTAAATCTTCACATAAAAAGTACCATCACAGGGACTTGGGGATATCCTAGTGGTTAGAGCAGCGCGTTTGTGCTCCAAGAAGGTTCCAATTACCCAGGTCGATCCCCACAGCCTGCCCTCTGGGTCGCTAAGCAATTCTCCGAACCCCATACTGCTTCCTGGGCACTGCACAATGGCAGCCCACTGCTCCCCAAGGGGATGAATTAAATGCAGAAGTAAATTTCTCCAGTGTGAGATTAATCAAATTCAATTATACTATAAACCTCTATGCATATAACTGATATGATATATAAGAATACATTTCCAAAAGTAACCTGTAAGTTAAAGGAAGTATAATTTAGATTCTGCTTCTTATGGAAAGTTAATTCCACATCACAAGGGTATGCTCTAGGGCAGAGGTCTTCAACAAGGGGTCCGCGGCCACTAGGGGTCCTCGGATTTACTGCATGGGGGTGGCAAAAGTTTTGGTTGATTAGACTTTTTTTTTTTATATTCCCCCTGCAGTTTTTTCCACTATTTGAAATGTCATTAAATCCACATTAACATGAATTAAACAGAGTGTAGTAAACAGGTAAATGGAGGCAGAAGATGTCTTTCAGTCATCAATGCACACATTCAGCGACACACAGGAGCTCTTTCAAGCTGGGCACCGTTTCATTCACAACACCTGCACTGAAAAAAAAATCGAAATCTAGATAAGCCATTTATTCTTAAAATAAGTGCATTTGTTTTTGGATTGAGGATGTAAAAGAGACATTTTGCCAATGGAACAAGACAATTTACAATTAAAATAAGAAAACACAATTGCATTGTCTTATTTAGAGTCAATATTATCTAATTATCTTAGTTTAAAAGTAAAAATAATAATTCCATTGGCAAACTACCTCATTTACCTACTCAAATTAAGGGTAAATACGCTTAATTTAAGAAATATTTTACTTTTTTCTAGATCGTTTTTCCAGTGCCATCAACGAGGAATAAGAATCAGAAATACTTTAATAATCACACTGCCAAATTACTTTCGTTACATGACTCCTTCTATAATAGAGTGACTATAGACTCAGATTGATAGAACACAATTTCATACAATATATGTAATTAGGGGGTCCTCGCTCCATCTCGCCATCAGTTTGGGAGTCCTTGGCCTGGAAAACGTTGAAGACCCCGGCTTTAGGGTATGCTTTATACAGAATGTATTCTTAATTTCAGCACATTGATGCACATGTTAGTTAACTTAATCCACAAGTAACTGATAGATGTAGTATTTTTAGTTTAAATTGTAAATTGACCAAATTTGACCACTCAAAGGGCTTCACACTACTACCACATTCACATACGCCCCTTTACCCTTTTGAAATCTGGACAAATCAGTTAAATGTTTGCTAATGCTTACCAAAGTTTATGAATTACCATTTGCCAAATGCCTGGTCTATCAATTCAAATACATTAGCTTTGATGGAACCTAGCAACCAACTGACAAACAGTATAATTGAATATTTCTCCACCATCTTGTTTTTTGAAACAGCTTCTCTAGGTCTGCATGTTTGAAACTGACATCATGGCATCCTACTGAGCCTCAGTAGGTCACGTGACTGAATGAGGAATTTAGCGTCATCTGCTATCTTAGTGAATTTTTTTATGCTGTAAACAACAAAATGCTGGAATTTCTGTTTTTCACTTGTGATGTATTTAATTTTTTACATACTATTGAATGAGAAACTATAAGTATATGGTTTTCTACTTGAACTTTAAATTTCATCTGCATTTGGTTTATGGCATGACTCACAAAAACCACACAGTTAAATGGATGCCTACCCTGTCCATGCGAGACTCATCCATACTCTTCGAGTACTCCTTCAGCTTGAATTCCTCTCGGTCAATTCGTGAACTTTCAATGTCAGCCGACAGATGTGGCATGTTGGAGACCCAGGCCACTGTTCGCTCATTTGCTGGGGTCGGGGGATTGAGGGTGGCAGGTGATTGGGAGCCCTGGAAAGAAACGTTGGCAGAGTTACTATGGGAAGAGGAGGAACAGCAATTTCATCTTAAATAGAAACATACAAAAGAGAATCAAAAAATGTTTTAGAAAGCTGTGAGAAGGAAGAGAAAGAAACCATTAAAGAATAAGCATGAAAACTGCACGCAAAAGAAAAGCCCTGAACTGTGCAGAAATCATTTTTATAACAAGCAGGCTTTCATTCAAAGTGCCTTGTTCATGAAATATAAGCTATGCATGGACATGCAGACCTAGAGAAGCTGACAGTGTGCAGATGTTACCTGTTTAGTCATGGTGGGTTTCAAAAGGTGCTGTTGAGACTGCTGCGGTGACTGCTGAGTGCTCTGACTGGTAGTCCCCTGCGGACTCCCACTTTCCCTGACCGAGCTCTGCTGGTGGGGGAGACCCGGGGCAGTGTTGTCTTTGACAGATAGCTGCCGGGGCCCGTGCTGCCTGCCGCCGTACCCGGACTCTGGAGACTGGAGGAGGTTTCCGCTCTGCGGACGGGTTTTACCAGAGCCGGCAGGTGCTGCTGCTGAGCTGACGGATAGCTGGTGGGAGGTCTGGGACTTGACACGTTGGCTGGGAGGTGGAGCAACAGAACTCTGGCGCATAGGCTGGACTGTAGAGGGAGGTGTGGTGGCCAGGGAAGAGTGGGATGTTCCTGTCTGGGAGGCCATACCCAACATTTCCTGCTGCTGTTGCAGATTATCCTTGGAGAGAAAACAAGGGCAAAATCAAGTGTTTTTGGATTAAACTATAAATTATAAAAAGGCTTTTCATACACAAATAGACAGAATATTTGTGTAAAGTCTGCTAGCCTTGAAGACAAAGTTTGCATTACCCCAATGCCGAAGTATAAAGACACAGGTAATGACCAAGAAGACAAGTTGATTTTGCCCATTAGAATGTCCTGCTGTTTAGATGAATTTCCATGATAAAACTTCTTTTTAAAAGGATATGACAGGGTTCCAAAAAACTAAAGATAAAAAACAATCTACTGGACTTTGTTTCCAAGTTTGAAGATGTTTCGCTTCCCATCCAGGAAGCTTTTTCAATTCAATGGATTGTATTTTTTTACTTTTTTGGAATGACTATGACGTGGATAACTGAGAATCTTCACCAGGATATGACAGACAACACAGCCTAACTTTTGACCCAATTATTTCAAAATATATAAAATTAATTTTCAGGTGAATATGCAGTAATTGGTTCATATGGTGTATTTTGATCCGTTGCTTGATGAGTCATGTAACTAGATTACTGCTTTAAGGTGGCCTGAGTTCCCCTTAAACACCAGAGCTAACAAAGCTAAATAATGTTGTTAACCAACAAAACAGATCTGACCTGATCAGACATATTTTGGGTTCAGAGATATAGGATATATTCTGGAGGGGTGAATGTGACCTTGAATTTACAAGTAACTCCATGACTTCTAAAACCTGCTGGTCCAAAGTGGTCAGCTATTAGACAAAGCACAGCGGGATACTGGTGCTGTCCGTCAGGGGCACTAACTCTGGAAGTTGCAGGTCTAGCGCCCCTCGTGGCTTAAACTTACGCAGTGTTGCTTTTAACAGACAACATTATCAAACAATGTCACCGGACATCTCCGAATATGAACCACAAAACGGTCTTAAATGAGAAACAACAGCACTTTTGCTCAGTTCTTCTGAAGACCTTTCAACACCCATCCAGAAGACTTTGTAACTTCTGTCGGCTCGCATAAAGCAATCTGTAGTTGGAGAACTGATGTTTTTAAACAACCTTGAGGTCCATCCACCTGAGCAAATTGCAGGACAGATGCAAATCAAAGACTAACCTTTCATTTTCCTGGGTTTTTGAAGACTTGCATATATGGATTTCGTTTTTGGCCATTTGATCATGATCAGTGCGCTTTTGTCTATGGGGTTATTCCAGGACCAAATTGTTGATGCTTTGGGGCTAAAATCTTTTGTTCTTCGACTATAAAAATGTTAAGATTTTGAACAGAGAGGAAAGATGGTTTGAAAGCAGGGTAAAGGAAGCCATATTGGTTAAAAGAGAAAAGTCATAACTGAACATAGGGGGAAGATTGCATTTTCAGGCTCCAAGCATTTACATTTCAGTCCTGCCACTCATTCAAACCTGTCGGCTCAGACAAGGGCTGACAAAATTCACAAAGACTCCTGGATGTTGATTTCTGAAAAACTAAGCCTGTTATGTGGTTGCCTAACATAAGGGCGTAACGATTTCAGGAAGAATTACTTTACCTGCATATGCATGGAGATTTGCCTGCGTCCGTAGTCAGCCCTGCTGTAGTCGTCACTGTAGCTGTGTGAGTGGATTATGCTGGGCTGACCCAGGTGACCGTCCCGGGTCCTGAGGGTGGACAGATCCTCACTGCGAGAGAACCCCCCGTGGGCGAACTGTGGGATGTAGGCCGGATGAGAGGGCTCGGGTTCAGGGGTCAGGAGCAGAGGTGCTGGGGGTTGAGCCCGGCTGTGCTGGTGATGGAGCTGTTGCTGCGGCCCGTCAGCCGTCGCCAGATGAAACAGGGGATTCTGGAAGGAAAGCGGGTAGCGCATGGCGGCGGCCTGGTGTTGCTGCTGCTGGGATAGCGAGTCGGTGGTGGTGCCCATCTGGCTCAGCTGGCTCAGCCGGAGGCCGCCTGACATGCTGGAGCCGCCGGAGCCAGCTGACAACCTCCCACCGGCCCGCAGCTGGCTGCTCAGGCCCGACCCCAGGCCGCCACCGCCTCCGCTGCTCAGCCCACCGAAGCTGCCCATACCGGCGATGGAGGCCTGGGAGGAGTTGAGCATGTCCACCGACTGCAGGTTATACACGCTGTTCATTCGGGAATCCTGGAGGTCCATCATAGATACGCTTTTATTTACACTGAGACACCTGAATAGTACGGGACATGAGATGCTAATGTGCCCCCTTATATTTAAATGTTAGGTGGGCACGGATGATATGGGTGAGGTGTTTTACCACGAGGTCTGTCAGGGTATCGGAATGCCTGAAAGTATTTCCCAGGAAATACCGCTAGAATGAGTTGCATGGTGACTCAGCAAATGTCATGATAAACTAGAGCCTCTGTACGACCATTGCAGACTCTTCCAGTATGACCAACATGCATGTCATACAAACCTCACTAACTGGAGAGAGATAACCTAGCGGATGAGATGATGATGCCCGTGGTTCGGCAAGATGAGACTCACCTTAGCGTCTGGTTCCGTGATGTCGGAGCTGCTCGTGCAGTACGCCGGGCTGGATCGGGCCAGAGGGGGTCGGGAAACGTAAAACATGTCTTTGGAGGCTCGATGAGGATGATCGCAGTCCTGAAAACTCAGCTGGGAACGGGACGGCATGACCCCCCCGGTGGAGGTGGGGGAAGGCAAACGAGTGATATCTATGGAGCTGGAAAACAGGAAGGAGTAAAGCCGACAGGATGGATCTGGAACATTCTTTTACGTTCAGCCGCTCCAAATCTGTGGTATTCTGGGTTTATTCACTCAACACTTTGTCAGCAAATCTTTTCAAACAATAAAATATCACTTCTGCTACGACCCTTTACTATACATACATTGAGGTATTATTGAGGTATGGAGAGAATTTTGTTCCGTTATTGTCCCATTAAAGAAACACATTTTGTGAATGGAAACTAAAAAAAAAAAAAACACACTTTGCAAGTTGGAATTTGAAAAGAAACATGCTATCCAAAAAACACGTTGCTTTTCCAAAAAAAATGCTAATATTTTCAAATGTGCAGCTAAAACACAGACAGACGCAGGAGTAAGAAAATAAAACTTTACTATGGCGAAAAAAGAAGTTGGAGCTGGATTGGTGTTTGAAAATTCCAAGAGTAAATACTGGGGACTCTTTTAAAAAAAAAGCGAGATCCGATCTGTCCTGAGAATGATCCTCTGGTAAAAAAGTAAATAAATATTTACATCTTTCTCATCTCACATTGCATTATGCCTCTACACAAAAGTCCTGTGCTGCTGCAGCAGCACACAGCGGGAACTTTTCTCTTCACATGCACAGCACGGGTTTCATTTCAACTTGTTTCAAGAGGGAGTGAATGCCTGCAAAAAATCAGCAACTTGTGCTATACGACAGATATTTATGGCAATTCAAAGACAAAAAAAAATTGGAATTAAAATTTTTGAGTTTAAAGTGGCATATTTACGAGAACTGACATGCACATTTAAGACATTCTAAGCATGGAAATTTGGAAGAAAAATGTACCAAATTTAGAGAATAAACATCTAAATTTACAAGTAAAAACACCCAAATTTATGAGATTTACAAGAAAAAAGCATGCAAATTTACAAGATTTTAAGCATGCAAATTTAGAAGAAGAAAGCACGCAAATTAAGAGAATAAACATGTAAATTTGCGAGATTATAAAGAGGCAAATATAGAGGGAAACAGGTAGCAAATGTACCAGAATAAATATGCAATTTTACATGATTACAAAGATGCAAATTTAGAAAATTTATAAGAACAAAAATCCAAAATTACAAGAAACAAACATGAACATTTTTGAGATTCTAAGCTTTCAAATTTTGAAGAAAAATTTAGGAAATGTATCAGAATAAGCATGTAAATTTACGAGAAAAAACAAGCAATTTTATGAGATTATAAACATGCAAATTTATTGTATCATTAATTTTTACTTTAAAAACTTACATGAGGAGGCCATTGTAGCATCAAATTCCATTACTAAAGCCCCCCAATTAAAGATGGATTTGCATGTGCTTTATGTAGCATACCTCAACATGTATTATAATCTTGCGCTGTTCTGCAAATGTCCATGTTTAAATCTAGCAATTTTCCTACTTGTCGCCTCTAAATTTGCTAGTTTTTTTCTTATTAATTACCTGCTTTTTTGTCTTATATTTGCATGGTTTAATTTAGTAAATATGTATGTTTTTACTCGTAAAGTTGTGTGTTTATTCTCATCAATATGCCACTTTAAAATCGAAAATTGAAATTAATTGAAATAAGTTGAAATAAATGTTAATTGAAATAAATGTTCCTACCTGTTCAAGTCCCTCATCATGAGATTCTGGAACTCTGACGAGATTCCTCGGTTAAAGCTGGGTCGAGACAGCAGCCTGTCTGTCTGTCTGTCCTGCACCCTGTCTGTCTGGTGGCTCGGCTGCCTCTGGAGGTGAGGGTTACGCAACGCCATGCTGATGTCATTCAGGAGGCGGGGCAAAGGACCCAGCTTGATGATGGCATCCTGTAGCCAGAAGGAGAAAACTTCAGAAAGCTGCAGGAGTTTTTATATCAAGAAAAATCATCATTTAAAAGCATATAAAATATTTAGCTCAATCTAAATACGATAGAGTAAAAATACTGTAAGCTGTTTGGTTTTTATTAGTGATGGGCCGTTATTGAGCCACCACTAACTGTAGTGTATATAGTTGATAGTTCACCTGCAGGGTGAACTATCATGAGGAGAATGCATGACCAGCCGTGGAGAAAGCTGCGACAGATGAGAAATTCATCAAGGCGACGTGTGTGTCAGATTTTTGGAGGCACTCTATTGTTAAAGTGGGACAATCTATAACTGGAGGTGGGACACTCCGTAACAAATGAGCAAAAAAAAAAAGTATTTAGAACTAGAAAATCTTAAGTAAGAAAACAAAATCACGTGTGATTTTGCAAACATAAAAAAGTAAACATTTTCTTTAAAATTCTGGAGGTAGCACACACAAAACATCAATGTCTTTGGCAGAATTCAAATGAGTGAGTTTAACCTGGATTAATCTAGGCTAATTCCAAGATTAAAGAAAAATTTATCTAGATTTAAAAAAATAATCTATGCCCACCAGTAGTTTTTATACATTCCAATAAAATGTTGTCACTTTGACGTTGCCATGTTCTGTTTTATTCAATGTATTCTGGATAAATTATGTCTGCTACGTAGTACTGCGTTAGCTCCATAAAGCCAAAACAGCAACGAGTAGCATTAAAATTTTTAAGCTTGAACCGGAGGGCATTGAAATCTGTGAGAATGTAGAAATTACAAGAAGTTATGAAAAAGAGGAAGACCAAACTGTTTGTGTGGCGGCTGCTAGGAGATACTAACCCAGATGGAGAGTTATGCTACCAAGAGCTCTAATTTCTAACTGAGGTTGTTTACAGTAAGCATCGGGATCAAACAACATACCTGGGACTGAAAGCTGCTTCACCGTCATATTAGACAACGATTATATTGATTAACGCCCATCGGCTCCAAATTATGTCTTTAAGGTTAATGTTTTTATCCCTAAGTGCATCTGTGAGTTTTAAGTTCAGTTTAGATCAGAACCACTGTGAACGTTTGAGGTTCACCTTGCTGAGCTGAGCCATGACCTCCCACAGGAGGCTGTGCAGTATAGACAGCTCCCTGCCCAGATCGATGTAACCCTCAAAGCCGCCTGCATTGCTGACACTGTCCAGGTTGGAGATCTCGTACAGGAACTGCTGCATGGAACCCCACTCCATCTCCAAGAACTCATTCATAAAGCACATGTACTCCTCTTTATTGCCAAACCTGCAGTTCAAGCAGAAAGAAAGAACACAAAAGGATGGGTGGGTTTAAAAATGAAGAAATAACCCATGAGAGTAGGGTTAGGCATCAAGTTTTGGGACTAAAATTCTTTTTTTTTTTAATGTATTTTTAAATTTTGGGCACCTAGTTTTGATGTCCAATTCACCAACTGGAAGAAACAAACAATAAAGTTTGCAGGAAGTGTGTGCGCGGCTCAAACATTCAAATGTGTGGCGTAATGACCAGTCAAATCGGTGAAACACTTGTAACAAGATTACATAATGCAAAATACAGTAGACAACTAATCTGATCACATACCTCCAGACTGGAGCTGGGCGATATGCACTTAAAATCTTATCATGATAATGGGCGATATATATACAAAAACTTCTTCGCAGTCTTCCTCCAGTACCTCTATGGCTGTGACTACTTAACCTGACTCCGCCAGATGGATTTGCTCCGCATATCCATCTGGAAACCTTCCGTTGAAGTAATTTTGGGAAGGGGCGAAAATACTGGTTAGCTGATTGGCCTATGTTGGTGATAGACGGGCCAAATAAACCAATCAGATCAAAGGAGCATATGACGTACTAACAGAGTGACAACGAAAACACAACCACAAGCTAGGCTACTCTTGCCGAAACCAGTCGGGAGAAGAGCAAAAACATCTTTTCCTCTGAGAAAAGCCTCCAGAGCAGTGTTTTGCTCTTCTTTCAGTGAAGAAATACCCTGTAATTCCGATAAAACTTGCTCGATAGCCATGCTAACGCTAGTTTCATCGGCTGAAGCCGCCATGTTCTTTAGACTGAATTGTCGCGCTTCTCGTTGCGTCACACCTCAACTCGCCTCAAAGCCAACGCTGATTGGACGTTCGTTTGGTGAACGGCTCCAAATTTTCTTTAACGGAGAGTCTCCGGACTGATCTGCGAGTGAAACCTTGAAAGCTCGCGAGATCAGGATGGTCTCACGGGGCTAGTGACTACTTACCACAGCCATCACAGCCCCACAATCCCAAATGATACCCTTGAAGAATATACACATTCAAATATCGCTTCTTCAGGACACAAGTTACATAAAGAAGTATGATTTATATCCCTAAACATCTCATAGAAACTGCATGTAATCATATTCTTCAAATGTATCATTACCCTAATGGAAAAAAGAGAAAGAAAAACAAAAACACACAATGAGGAAAATAAGTAGACTACTTGAACACCCTGCTCTATTCTCCCACTTGGAAATCATGGAGGCGTCTGAAATTGTCATTGTACGTGCATGTCCACTGTGAGAGACATATTCTAAAAAAACAATCAATATATGATTTTTTAACTATTTATTTGTATGATACAGCTGGCAATAAATATATTAAAACCTGTCTATCAGCTAGAATTTTGACCCTCAAAGACCTGTTAGTCTGCCTTCACTCCATTTATTATCCTAAATTAGATGCACCTGTTTGAGGTTGATAACTGCATAAAGACACCTGTCCACCCCTTACAGTCAGTAAGAATCCAACTTCTAACATGGCAAAAGACCAAAGAGCTGCCCAAAGACATTATTGTAAACCTACACAAGGCTGGAAAGGGCTATTTTTTTACAAAAGTGAATAAAGTAAATGTGATTGGTCGTTTATCAAGGGGGCGTGATTGTTGTGGCGGAAGGTTCGCAAGCAAGTTTGGTTGTGGCCGGTTTCTCTGAAGCATCTTGCTAACCAGTTAGCAACTTAGTGTTAGTAGGTTCACTGTTAAGGAATGCTATGGACAGCAGAAACATGCAAGAAGAGTAAAGCGGAAACGAACTTGTTGTGGAATAGGACGCCAGGGCAGCAGAAGTTGTACTTAACAAAATTTCATCTTGTTTACACTTGTGTGTACAAAATGACAAAATAAAATATCTCTAAGTCAGAAGCTTGGTTGCTGTAGAAGGCTTAAGCATTGCCTCGCAACGCTGCCAGTTCTGTTAGCCCTACGCCTGCCGAAGACAAAGACATCCATCCCCGTGAACAGTGGGACGGAACTCAATGTGAAAGGAAATGATTCTTAGTTCTTATTTCAACCGTTGCGTATATTAGCTGTGGCATATGAATAAAGATGCTGTGACCGAAAAAACTTGATTGACAGATGACCGTCGATATATGATTGGCCAAATTTAGGTGAGGTCAGAGTATTCAAGCTGAGGTATAACTAACTGGATAACTGCATAAGATAACATACCCCCCCCCCCCCACCCCCCAGTGACCATTTGGATGATCCAGAGGAGCCATGGGAAAAAAGTCATCTGGTCAGATGAGAACAAAATAGAACTTTTTGGTCATGATTCCTATAATCATCTTTGGAGAAGAAGAAGGATGAGTACCATCCCAAGAGCATCATCCCTACTGTGAAGCATGGGGTTGGTAGAATCATGCTTTGGGGGTGTTTTTCTGCACATGGGACAGGGCGACTTCACTGTATTAATGAGAGAATGACTGGGGCCGTGTATTGCAGGATTTTGGAAAACTTCCTCCTTCCACCAGTTAGAGCATTGAAGATGGGTGGAGGCTGGGTTCTCCAACTTGACAATGAGCCGAAACACACAGCCAGGATAACCAAGGAGGGGCTCTGGAAGGAGAATATCAAGGTTCTGGGGTGGCCTAGCCAGTCTCTAGACCTTAACCCAATAGCGAATCTTCGGAGGGAGCTCAAACTCCCTGTTCCTCAGCAACAAACCACAAACTTGAGTGATCAAGAGAAGATTTGTGTGGAGGAGTGGGCCAAAATCCCTCCTGCAGTGTGTGCAAACCTGATGAAAAACTATGGGAAATGTTTGACCTCTGGAATTTGCAAAGAAGGTACGACTGTTCCAAATATTAATACTTATTCTCAGCTTTTCAAATTCCTTTTTGCAGTTTTATATCAGCTTCATATATTGTGATTTTAGGATTTTATCTTTTAGATTATGTCTCTCACAGTGGACAATTTCAGACCCCTCCATGATTTCTAAGTGGGATAACTTGCAAAATAGCAGGGTGTTTAAATACTTATTGTGTGTATATATATATATATATATATATATATATATATATATATATATATATATATATAGGCCTTGCTTAACAGAATACTTGTTAACAAATGAGGCAGTACTAACTTGGAAAAGTTCGCCAGGTTTTGCACTACTTTGGCGATAAGTGTGAGAGTGCGTGATGTCTGCTCGTCGGGGTACTCCTGCGTGAGGTTGAAGAGAGACGGGGACATGATGGCAGGACACAGGAAGCGCAGGAAGAGTGAGCCGCTGATGAGACGGTCGGCGATATCCTCGCGAACCCTCTCAGCGCAGCGCACTCTCCAGGATGCAAAAACCTCCTTCAGCTCACGAGGGAATACACTGTAAAGACGTGTAATACATTTTCATAATCAGACAGAAACACATTACCTTTCCTTTCACCCTACTCAGGACAAACAACAGCAATGCAACCTCTATGAATAGCTTAAAATTTTTGCAGTAATTGGGAGCTTACCAATGGGAATTAACGATTTTGCAGAGAGCCAGTTCACAGCACATTCGAAGATTGGCTTGGTGGTCTGGCAGC
The DNA here is from genome assembly GCA_030533445.1 of Cyprinodon diabolis. Classification (NCBI taxonomy): domain Eukaryota; kingdom Metazoa; phylum Chordata; class Actinopteri; order Cyprinodontiformes; family Cyprinodontidae; genus Cyprinodon; species Cyprinodon diabolis. The sequence goes on along the minus strand of CM060064.1, from coordinate 44,578,478 downwards.
ACAGATGGGGGTATTCTCATTGGGTCCACTTCACAGTTTTCCTCTGACTCATACAAGGCCCTTATGAACTCCCCTGCAGGTGACATTTTATTTATAATAAGTCCACTTTGAATGCTTCCATCAACCGAAGACTGTTAAATGTGAAGAATAACATTCGATGTTATTACTTCTTCATTGATAATGTCTGTTCTGCCTGGGTTCTCATCGCACCTGCTGCTTCTCACTTGTCAATCTCTGTCACCTGCTCTGCTGTTTATAATCCGTTCCAGCCTGTGACTCTGTCCTGTCTACAGGAGACTGTTGGTGGGTTGAGCCCCTGAGGTTGTCTAAATGATGCTGTCCCTCCTCGATTATCTAAAGAGGTCTTCCCTACTGTTGGAACCTCTGTTCTGGCACTATAAATAGCAGGTGCCCGCAGGTGTGGTGCCTGTATATTTTTAACATGCAGTTGTACAATCCCTAATTAAAATACCTGGACTAGATCCTGCATTTATTGTCAATTTCAGGCCAATCTCCAAACTGCCTTCCATTTCAAAAATCCTTGAAAAGATTTCAGGGGACATTTCCACACCAGTTCTTCAGAAAGTTACACCTGTGCTGTGGAACACAAAATCTTGATCTCTTGTTTGGAACAGCGGGTGTAGCTCTGGAGTGGTTCCCTTCATATTTGGCTGACCTATATTTTCTGTTACCCTTGGGGACTATTTCCTCCTCTCTTATGTGGGGTTCCCCAGCCGCATTGTCACATGCAGGAGCTGCATGTGACAATTGAACAAAATCAGTGGATGCAGAGAAGGAAAAAGTTTGAAAGGGTGAAGAATAACTCATATTGGGGATGTGAGATATCTGGCAGAGATAATACATAAGGAAGTACAACATAACTCCTAATATTTTCTTTTGGAGCAGTGGTTTCTTTTCTAAGTAGCTATTATTGCCTGTGTTCTTGTAGGACTAGTTTCTCTAAAGGACAAGGACACCCTTTTACAAGCTTCAGAGGTGCTAAGGTGAGCTTATAAAAGGTTTTTGTCCTGGAGTTGATTCACACATTTGACACCAAAACATTTTTATTTCACAGGACCCTTCTCCTTCATTAATGCTATACAGGATGGATAATCCCATAGTATCTATGCTGGCATTTATTGTTTAAACATGTAAAATTATATTTTTTTACTAACTTTTACTATAATTTTAAGGATGAAAAAGTTGCTTTCCATCTATTCAAATTGAAAATCACATATTTTATTTGAGTAACGTTTCCAGTTTTTTATTAAGGTTCTTAACTAAAGCAGAAATAATTAACATAAACCAGGCTATGGCAGACTAATTGTTACAAATGATCTAAGAAAAGAGCATTTAATATGCTAAAAAGATTTTTATTATCCTAAATTTTCCTGAATCTTGCAGCTGTTATGTGTAAAATGGAAGACACAGCAGTGTGGACTCACCGATAGCATCCTTGAGGTACTTATGTCCAATCAGTTTGAGGTACTCTTCTATGGCTTTGGTGGCCAGAGTGTTCTCTCTGAATATAAGGTGTTCTCGGTCGATAAATCTGTCTACCTCACACATTGCCATGTCAGACAGGAAATCCTGCAGGCACAGAACAGCAGTTAAGGATTGCTCCTCAATCAGAGCCAGTGAGTTTGAGTTTTTGGGACAGAAAGTTTGGGATAATCATAGTAAAGTAAAGCAACCGCTGTCCCGTACCTTCGCCTTCCCTGTGCTTTGCAGGATGTGCACCAAAGCACAGGCCACCTCCTCTTTGCTCTTTACGCTCAGCACGGGCTCCAGCACGGCGCACAGGGTGCGGTAGTTGTTCGTGACGTACTCTGCAAACTCCTTGTACAGCTCCATGGGGAGGATGTTCATGGTTTGGAAGCGGGACTTGAGGCGAAGCGATGCGTTGATGATTTTCCCTCCTCCGACACCGGCTCCCTTTGTGAGGACGCTAGGCTGGATGACTGGGTACCACTGCTCCACAAACTGCCGCCCGGTGATGCTTGAGATGGGGATGCTGACCAATCCTAAGTATGTGCTCTTTTCCTTAAAGATACAGAGAAATTATGCTAAAAACACACCCAAACTAATGGAAAGATATTTACTGAATATTTTCCTCAGAAATCAAAATAGTTTAATATTTAAGGCAAGACAAGTTTATTCATATGGCACAATTCAGTGCATGGGCAATTCAAAGTGTTTTACATGAATAAAAAAATTTAAATAGAAGAAAATTAAAAGCAGGTGTTGGGATCAAATGTCGATGATGTAACTAGAACTACTCCCATCTGAAAGCACACCCCTCCGACAGTTTTTAAAAGGAAATACTTCCTATTCAACTTCCTGTTGCCGGCAGCCCGTGGCTGCCTAGGCTAGACTCTAAGCACTTCTCAGATGAAGCTACGCTAAGTAGTGATCAAATACCTTCGGAAAGGTCTGTGCTCACTGGACCGAGTTAGACTACTATTTCTTGCAATTCAGAAGGAGCTGCACAGAGTGTTTTTGTTTTTCTGCAATTCAAACCCAGTGTTTCCTAAAACCACCTGCTGCATCAGCCTCCCTGTAAAGTTGGCTCTTATTGCACTGAATAAATCTTAATGCTTAAGCTGCTGTTGGATAAAAGGACTGGACCGAAGACGGGGCCTGCAGAAAACCAAGAAAAAGGCAAAGGCCTTCACTCCACCGGGCCAAAACATTAACATCCATCCTCCCCCCTTTCTGTCTGATGCTCAATAACTGCTCCGCTTGGGTGAACTAGGTAGAATAGATAGTCGTGTTTGTGTTTTATTTGAATAAACTTTCTGATTCAACCGCTGATGGTTTCAAGAGTTTTAACCGAATGCTAATGCTCACTGAACAGACTGAATGAGCAATGCGGTTCTGAACACACTGTTACATTGGACTGGCTAGCATTGTTAGCTCCAGCTACCTCATGCCGGACATGTGGTAGAAGCCGCATTATGAACTTTAACTCTTCTTTTATTTTATCAAAACCCAACTAGAACAGACCTCCTGGGGCCAGCTAAGCTAACCCATTCTCTTATTCACCTTTCACCCTAAAACTGAATGAAACTGCACTGTTTTTACTGCATTTAACATCTCTGTATCAGGGCTTATTCACATTTATCTGCTGCTATTTTGAAGGACACTTTCAATGCATTAAGCCCTGAAACTTGAACATTCCTTAGAAACCTTTGAACGGACTCTTAAACCCCTCTTCCCCTTTTAATTGTTTATTTGTGCTTATTTCCAGTAGTGTTTAGTGCCTTCGTAGTTATTAGAAATAATACTGTGTAATTAGTAGTTAATAAAGGTACCGTTGTAATAAATCCGGGGTCTTTTGTGTTTATTTTACACAATGAACAATTTATCACTCATGCTGGATTCAGTCTTCTTTCAGTAGTATCTGAATGAAGAAACAGATTTATTTGGTTGGTGATTAATAAATCTGCTGATAGCCACAGTATGAATTAGTAAATTGTGGAGATAACTGGATTTCCATTATACAGTAATACAGTTATGCACAATAAAATATTAATTAATCCTACCTGTATGTTTTTTTTGAGGGATTACTTATTAATTCTTCTTCAATATTAGCTAAGGTGGAATAATAATTTTGTACCTGTTTTTTTTTTAGTTGCATTATAAATAAAGTTGGATTTACCTTGTTTTGTGATGGCCAGTTTCTGCACTAATCAGTAGAAGTAGAAGTATAAGACTCGTCCACTTTTTAGGAAGACAGGCAGACTTTGAGGACTGCATGATTAGCAACTATTGCAAGAGGATGTTTGCCCCCCCCCCCCAAAAAAAAAAGAAACTGCGATTGTAATATTAAAGAAATACAACCAAAAGCAACCACACAAAGGCTTACATCAGAGGTAGTTTTGTCATCTAGGAGTCTCTGTAAATTCTGTCGGTTTGCAGTAAAGCAATCAAAGCATATTTCTAGTCAGATGGAAATCAAAGATCCAATTCAATTTTCAATTCAGTTTATTTATATAGCGCCAAATTCACAACACATGTCATCTCAAGGCACTTTACAGTTCAACCAGATCATACAGTCAAATTGATACAAAGTTTTCTATCTAAGGAAAACCAGTTGATTGCATTGACTCATTGACTCAAATACAATCCCTCACACTAAGCATGCTTGCAGCGACAGTGGAGAGGAAAAACTCCCTTTTAACAGGAAGAAACCTCCAGCAGAACCAGGCTCAGTGTGAGCGGCCATCTGCCGAGGCCGACTGGGGTTCAAGGAGACAGAAGCAGACATAGAAAAACCAGCTGGAAAAGGCGGCCCCGTCCAGGAAACACACAGCCAGGCAGACGAGCTCCAAGGCAGCTCCCATGCCAGAGGATGAAGAGAGCACATCCACCCAGCCACGGCCAGAGAAACAGGACCACACTGGAAAACAGGCCGATCTCCAACATCTACAAACAAGGGTGTTGATGGAAGCAGCACAGCTGATGTTTCTTTCCTGGATGACGTCACAGCCAAACAGGAACAGACGAGGCAAAGCTACTCTGAGGAAAAGCAGAGAGAGCAGAACGTTAGAGATTGAACTAATAGATTCTGCAGAATAGGAGAACAGAGAGAGAATGAAGCAGAAAGATGAAATGGGGGTCCCTATGTCCTCCAGAAGTCTAAGCCTATAGCAGCATAACTTTAAAGACAGCTCAGGATAACCTGAGCCACCCTAACTATAAGCTTTATCAAAAAGGAAAGTTTTAAGCCTAGTCTTAAAAGTAGACAGAGTGTCTGCCTCACAGACTAAAACTGGTAGTTGGTTCCACAGGAGAGGAGCCTGATAACTAAAAGATCTGCCTCCCATTCTACTTTTAGAAATTCTAGGAACCACTAGTAAACCTGCAGATTGAGAGCGAAGTGCTCTGTTAGGAACATAAGGAACAATCAGATCTCTGATATAAGATGGAGCTTGGCCATTTAAGGCTTTATATGTGAGAAGGAGGATTTTAAATTCAATTCTTGATTTAACAGGAAGCCAATGAAGAGAAGCCAGGATAGGAGAGATATGATCTCTCTTTTTAATTTTCATCAGAACTCTGGCTGCAGCATTTTGGATCAGCTGAAGGCTTTTAACTACAGTTTGTGGACTTCCTGATAGTAAAGAATTACAATAGTCCAGCCTTGAAGTAACAAATGCATGGACTAGTTTCTCAGCATCACCCCTGGACAGGAGATTTCTAATTTTTGCAATATTCCTCAGATGAAAGAAGGAAATTCTAGAAACCTCTTTGATCTGGGATTTAAATGACAGGTCCTGATCAAAAATAACACCAAGATTTTTTACTTTATTATCTGAAATCAGTTTAATCCCATCCAAATGAAGTGACTGGCTAATCAGCTTCTTTTTCAGAGACTCTGGTCCAAAGACTATAACTTCTGTTTTGTCTGCATTCAGAAGCAGAAAGTTAAGAGTCATCCAGGTTTTTATGTCTTCAAGACATGCCTGTAATCTATGTAATGGGTTAGCTTCATCTGGATTTATAGACAGATATAGCTGGGTATCATCAGCATAACAGTGGAAATTAATCCCATGGTGTCTAATAACTCTACCAATTGGGAGCATGTATAAAGTAAAGAGAATTGGTCCTAGCACTGATCCCTGTGGTACTCCACAGGTAACCTTTGAGCGTGTTGAAGATCTATCATTAACATAAACAAACTGAATTCGATCAGATAGATAAGATTTAAACCAGTCTAGTGCTGTTCCTTTAATTCCAACAAAGTATTCAAGTCTTTCTAAAAGAATATTATGGTCAACTGTATCAAATGCAGCACTAAGATCCAACAGGACGAGCACAGATACGAGTCCATTATCTGAGGCCATGAGAATATCATTAGTGACTTTCACCAGAGCTGTTTCAGTGCTATGATGAGCTCTAAAGCCAGACTGAAACTCTTCAAAAAGTTCATTATGGTGTAAGTGGTCGCAAACTTGTTTGGCAACTACTTTCTCAAGAATTTTGGATAAGAAAGGAAGATTGGATATAGGTCTATAATTAACCAAGTCATCTGGGTCAAGAGACGGTTTCTTAAGCAGAGGTTTAATTACAGCAACCTTAAAAGCTTTAGGTACATATCCCTGTAACAGAGATAGATTAATCACATCTAAAATGGAGGAGGAGATCAAAGGGAATACCTCCTTAAATAACCTGGTTGGAACTGGATCTAACATACAAGTTGAAGGCTTAGATGAAGACAATAATTTTGCTAATTCAGAAAGTTCAACTGGATCAAAGCAGTCTAAACCCGGTTCAGATTCCATGACTACCTCAGGTACAATCGCGGATAGAGGAGTGCTTATGATCTTATTTTTAATAAGATCAATCTTATTTATAAAGAATCCCATAAAATCATTGCTGCTAAGAGCAGGTGGAATGGATGGTTCAACAGAGCTATGGCTCTGGGTGAGTTTGGCAACTGTATTAAAAAGAAATCTAGGATTATTCTTATTCTCCTCTATTAATGAGGAGAAGTATGCTGCTCTTGCTTTACAAAGGGTCCTCTTATACAGCAGTAAACCATTTTTCCAGACTAGGAAGGACTCCCGCAGGCCTGTGGAGCGATATTTTCTCTCCAGTTTCCTAGCATTTTGCTTCAAAGTACGCAGCTCTGCATTAAACCAAGGAGCAAGCTTTCTATTTTCAACGGTTTTCATTTTCAAGGGAGCTGCGTTGTCTAAGGCAGTACGCAGAGAACTAGCAACCCCATCAACAAAATCATCAACCTGTGAAGGGGAATAAGCTATGCTTTTGCACTCTGCAGCACTGCTCAGCGACACAGAGGAGAGAGAAAGTGAAGCAGATTCTTTAAAATTTATAACTGCACCATCTGATAAAGATCTACTAAAATTGAACCTTCTTTTGGGGGAGGAGAACTCTGTTAAAGTAATCCTGAAGGTTATTAGAAAGTGGTCAGAGAGGACAGGGTTGTGAGGAAATACTGTTATTTCTTCACATTCTATGCCGTATGTCAGCACAAGATCCAAAGTATGAAGATGAGAATGTGTGGGACTATTCACATTTTGAACAAAGCCAATAGTGTCTAAGATAGCATTAAAGGCTGCTCTTAAGCTATCGCCTTCAATGTCAGCATGGATGTTAAAATCTCCCACTATGATGACCCTGTCAGTATTTAATACCAAATCAGAAAGGAACTCTGAAAACTCATCTAAAAATTCAGAGTAAGGACCTGGCGGACGATACAAAGTTACAAAAAGAAGAGGTTTTCTTGCCTTGAAATTTGGATGAGGGAAATTAAGGGTTAAATGTTCAAAAGAGTTGTAGGTATTAACTGTTTTGGGAGTAATCAGTAAGTCAGACTGGAAGATTGTTGCTACTCCTCCTCCTCGCCCAGAACTTCTGGGTATGTGAAAATTTAAATAGCTTGAAGGAGTTGCCTCGTTTATGCTCACATAATCCTCTTGCTGCAGCCAGGTTTCTGTAAGGCAAAACAAGTCAATGTGATTATCACAAATCAAGTCATTAACTAGCAGACTTTTAGAGGAAAGAGATCTTATGTTAAACAGACCGCATTTAATTGTTTTAACTTTTTCCCCAATTGGAGTTATTTTGATTTTAATTAGATTATCATGATTTACTCCTTTGGGAATCTTTGCTAATTTATTAGATTTTGGTCGTGGGCAAGACACTGTCTGGATGGAGTAAAGAGTGGGTAACAGTAGAGAAGCTGCAGAGATGTGTGTTAAACTACAACTCTGCTTCCTGGTCTGCACCCTGGGTGGTCAGGGTTTTGGAGGACTAATAAATGTGGCCAGATTCCTAGAAAGAAGAGCTGCACCATCCAAAGTGGGATGGATGCCGTCTCTCCGAATCAGACCAGGCTTTCCCCAAAAGGATTGCCAATTATTAATGTAGCCCACGTTGTTTTCAGGACACCACCTAGACAACCAGCGGTTGAATGACGACATGCGGCTAAACATGTCATCACTGGTCAGATCAGGGAGGGGACCAGAGAAAATTACGGAGTCCGACATTTTTTTGGCAAACTTACACACCGAAGCAACACTAATTTTAGTGAACTCCGATCGGCGTAACCGGGTGTCATTACCACCAGCGTGAATAACAATCTTACTGTATTTAACCTTATCCTTAGCCAGCAGTTTCAGGTAGGATTTGATGTCGCCCGTTCTGGCCCCCGGCAAACATTTGACTATGGTCCCTGGTGTCTCTAATGCCACGTTTCTGACTATGGAGCTGCCAATCACCAGAGTGGGCTTCTCAGTGGGTGTGTCACTGAGTGGGGAAAACCGGTTAGAAACGTGAACGGGTTGGTGGTGACCAGTGGGCAGAGATCCACGACTACGCTTTCTGCGTACAGTTACCCAATCGCCTGGCTGCTCAGGCACTTTTGGAGGACAGCTACTTGGGGGGCCTACTTTAACTCCTGGATGTTCAACAGCCTGAAGCCTGGATTCTAACTCTGACACCCTCGCCTCCAAAGCTACAAAAATACTACACTTATTACACATCCCATTATCACTAAAGGAGGCAGAGGAATAACTGAACATCTGACACAGAGAGCAGGAGAGAGGAGAGGAAGAAGGAAGAGTTGGAAAAGAGTCAAGGGAGGGAGAGAGAGAAGCCATAGCAATGCTAAGCTAGCGCTAGCCTAGGCTAGCTACTCCTTGCTATCAGAAATAAAACCGTGTGAAACTGACAAGTGCTCAGTAGAAAAGTGCAGCAGAAGGTGCTATGTTTTAAACTAGTCAGTTAGAGTTACTTAGATACAGAGATATCACAGAGAAAATAACTTAACTTCAGATGGAGTTCCTCTGGACAGCTGCAGCCGCTGCACACTCAGTTAATCCAAACAGGAAGTGAACAGGTCCAAACAGGAAGCAGTCCACCTGTCCCATTCTGGGTTGTTGGACTCTTGTTGTGTTTGAGTTTTATATTTGGCCATTTGAATCATGATGCATCTGCTTGTGTTCTATTTGGAATGACTTCCTGGACCAAAGTGTAGATTCTTGGAAGCTGAAAAACAATGCTGCCTCTCTGTTCAAAGATGGTTTTTCTCTTTTGTCAAAGATGGCCCCCTTTTCCCTCTTCCAAGCCATCTGTCCCCACGATAGAAAATCTGAACATTTTGGTTATCAAAGTATAAATATTTTCACCTTCCAAGAATCTACAATTTGGTCTTGGAACTCCTTTGAAAGAAATAAAATAATAAACAAAATAATCTCTTGTGACATAGTTTAATAATGTTGGAAGCAACACTATGTATTAATCATAGATTAATCATGATCAATCAACAATTGTAATAATTGTCAACTATATTAGTATAAGATTAATCATTAACTGGAGAATAGAGACTTTAAAATATGAATTTAGCTGACAGAGCAGCCTGCTTAGAGCTGTAATTATACCAAAACCAAAAAGAAAAAAAAAAAATCAGTTTTTTGCATTTAAGATAAATAAAAAGATTTTCAACATGATCTATCCAGAACTCACGAGAAGAAAATTTTTAGTTTTACCTAGTTTAATGCTGTAACAAATAAACAAGTTTTTGTTATCCCATTATTTATTGATTAATGGAAAAAAAAATCGATTCGAGTAATAAACATTAGCTGCAGCCCTAACAATAATGCCCCTAGTGGCTAAGACTAGCCACTACGTGAGCTAGACCTGTAACTTCCAGGTTCAGCTCCCCTGAAGGCGATCTTTGTCCCACTGCGTTTTAGATTCTATTAGAAAACTGAACACTTTTGTCATCAAGGATGCTGTCGTTTGTTCTTGAATTCAAAGTACACAGCTAAATCTGGCCCGGGGCTTCTGGCTCTCCTGCGCTTTACCATGTATTTATGTAGTTGTTGCCTGGTTTCTGCAGTATAGGAGCTTGAACCGTCCTCGCTGGATTGGGCTGTTCAAATTAACCAAGATTCCTGGATAGGTGTGGGAATGCTTTCAGAAAAGCAATGGCCTCCGATCAAAGCCTGTTCTGAGGTTACCATGGCCCAGATGACAGAGTTTGCTCAGGCAGTTATTGTGTAGCAATGAACCTTTCTGCATGGTCAGTTCTATAAAAAAACAAAAAAAACCACCCCTAACCATGAAGACGTTTCCTTCACAAATACTCAATCACCTTCCGTCTCTTCTTGTCTGTCTCCTTGTACAGATGAAGGCGAAGGTTGCGGACGGCCGGCAGGTTGTTGAACTCAAAGTGCTCGCCCCAGAAAACGGTGTCAGTGCGGGGCTTGCTGGTGGTGCGTGCATACAGCATGTCGTCCAGGCACAGCTCACAGTAGTAGCGCTTCTTAGCCGGCAGCTCGCGGGCTTCGATTATCCACAGCTTGAGCACGTTGTCTACCCTCCGACTGTTGTCCTGTATGAAGAAGAAACCAGCTCAAAGACAGTTTACAGAGCTTACAACCAGGCTTTTAAATATCTTTGCAGATTGAAGATGATATGAGTAAGGGAGAAAGATATGAAAATACAAAAAGTACAACAACAAAAACTAGAAACTCAAGGACAGAAAGGAGAAGACAGAGAAGCTGAAAAATGGGCAACAGCAGGTCATCCTGCAGGGGAGAGACATGACTAAGGATGCACTGATTTGTCTCAAAGTTGAGGAGAAGCTCTAAATTCTTAACACAGAGGAAGTTTACAGCATGACAGACACACAAAAGACAAATGACAGAAAAATGTAAAAGAACAATCCTGCATTTGATCTGTGCAATAAAGACACAAAAGATTGTAATTATGCTTTTGTGATAAGTCCTCATTAAGATCACAAAGTCTTTGTTATTTTTGACAACTCCTGCTACAGGAAAGGAGCGTGCTGATTAGAGAATGACTTTTCGGCTCAATCACTGTCCTTAACCGCTCATTTTAAACCCGAGGTACAGCATGTTCTTCAGGAAACCATTTTTATATTCGGTGTCGAATGAGAGGCGTAATTATTTCCAAACCCGTGACTTTGAATGTTTTTGGGCATCTGGTGTCTCAGTTTGGCAGACCAGCAGCAGCACCAGTAGGGGACCTGCTTCTCAGCCTTGAAATCCTCACATCCCTTCTTTCTTTCTGTTATACCTCAGATTTGACTCCAAACACATGAGCGTGGATATGCTGCTCTGATCTGTCATGAAAGACAAAGACCTCAAAAGAGAATCTAAGGGGCAGGGAAGTTAAAAAGAATGGAGAGAATCCTAATCTCTGCAGTGAGCCCCGTCTCCGCCCGTAAGTCTGGTCGGAGATGCATGACTGGTGACGTTCAGGCGTAGGAGGGGAGAGATTTATCGGCGAGAACATCCGTTAGGAATCCTCAGAGCTCCGTGACTCAGCCAGGACCCCTGCAGCCGAAGCATCTGGACGGAGCACATCCGGCTCGCATGATGTTTCATCGAGGACGGGTTTAATTTGTCTCCAATCCCCGGATGCTATCAAAGCCGCACGTCTCACGTGTCTGCTCACTTTTAATAAGAGACGAGAGGAGAACCGGACGATTTCACAGAATTATCAGATCTGCAGGGAAATCATTGATATTACTTGGTGCTGAGATCAGTTAAATTAAAGATGAGAGGATGAGAATATAATCTTACTACACAGGAAGGATGTTTTTATACAGAACACAAAGATGGAGACTGTGGAGCATTTGGGGCTTCATTCAACACAGACGTTGTTTAGCAGATGTTAAGGTGCACCTTTAGCAGTTTTTAGGATAAGATTTAACACCTCTAGGTTAGGGGGGATAAAGCGGAAAGTTTTACAGCACAGTGGGATGTTATGTCAAAACATCCCAAATTGCTGTAGCAAGGTTGATCTGAAAGCAGCACAACAAAAAAGCTTGGTAATGTTTTTTAATCCAACTCAGCTCACATAGAAACATTTCTTTTCACAATAATCCACCAGCTTGATAACTGGCTCCGCATATCCATCTGGAAACCTTCCGTTGAAGTAATTTTGGGAAGGGGCGAAAATACTGGTTAGCTGATTGGCCTATGTTGGTGATAGACGGGCCAAATAAACCAATCAGATCAACGAAGCATATGACGTACTAACAGAGCGACGACGAAAACACAACCACAAGCCAGGCTACTCTTGCCGAAACCAGTCGGGAGAAGAGCAAAAACATCTTTTCCTCTGAGTAAAGCCTCCAGAGCAGTGTTTTGCTCTTCTTTCAGTGAAGAAATACTCTGTAATTCCGATGAAACTTGCTCAATAGCCACACTAACGCTAGTTTCATCGACTGAAGCCGCCATGTTCTTTAGACTGAACTGTCGCACTTCTCGTTGCGTCACACCTCAGCCTGCCTCAAAGCCAACGCTGATTGGACTTTCGTTTGGTGAACGGCTCCAAATTTTCTTAAACAGAGAGTCTCCAGACTGATCTGCGAGTGAAACCTTGAAAGCTCGCGAGATCAGGGTGGTCTCACGAGGCTACCAGTTTGAGATGATTTCAACAAAAACTGATTGGAATTCTCTTCAGCAGACGAAAAGTCATCGTATGTGGCGTTGCGTAAAAGTTTTAAAACCACCCTTCTTTCGTTCTTCACCTAAAAAAGGGTAAAAAATCCTTTAAAGCGATCGAGATGAACCTTTCTGAAGGTTTTTTCTTTGGACTTTGGCTGCACTAACTTCCATCAGATATAGACCAATATTTATTAATTTATTTTTGAGTTTTTACGGCACTAGTGGCTCGTTTTTTCAGACAGTAGGCTGACAGGAAAGGTTGTATGAGAGAGAGGGAGAGAGATGCGGCAAAGGCCCACAGGCATGTCGGCCGCGATGAGGACTAAGGCCTTCGTACATGGGTCGTGCGCATTAACCACTGCACCACCTGCACGCCCATAGACCGATAATTAAAATAAAAAATAAAAAGGTTCTGCCAAGATCTGAAAAAAGATCTCACATAGGCATCGCCTTTCTGCATACATAAGGTAATCTCTAAAACAGTGGTTTTCATGTAAAGTTTAAAGTTCTGTCAAAAGGGAACGTGCATAATAAATATAGATACCAGCCGGTTTATTTAAAACACAAACAAACTAATCTCCATTCACATTTTCAATGTTTTATACATACTGTAGTTTTAACACCATGAAGCCCCTAAGATGTCATACCCATAAGTTTATGCTCCTTTTCTGCGTTCTCTTGCTTTTTATGCTCCTGTTGATTATCTCCTGCTCCTGTATGAATCTGTTTCTGTGCGCAGATGTCAACTTTTGTCATTTTGAGGCTGGAACCAGAAAAAGTGAACTGCCTGTGATTGGCTACTTTTTAGAAAATCTTTCTTCTTGAATTGATACAGTAGTTTTTTTCCAATCCGTCCTGGAAGCACGATCCGTACCATCAGCTTATTTGCGTAACCAGATTGTATTGTATTTTGTAAAAAAATACCTAAACTATGTTTTTCCTTATCTAAAAATAGTAAGCGTACAAAACTATAATGTGGTAAATGTTAATAATATATTTCCTGAGAAAATATAGGCCTTAAAATCCTTTCTGTTTTACACTGGAAAAAAACAAAATCTAGATAAGTAATTTCTTCTTAAAATTAGTGCATTTGTTCTTGAATTGAGGAGATAAAAGAGACATTTTGTCAATGGAACAAGAAAATTTACATTTAAAATAAGAAAATAAAATTGCATTGTCTTATTTCAAGTGCATATTATCTAATTATCTTATTTAAAGAGTAAAAATACTCATTCCATTGACAAATCATCTTATTTATCTACTCAAATTAAGGGTAAATACACTTAATTTAAGATATTTTTACTCATTTTTAGATTGTTTATGCAGTGTATCACTCATCTGCACCGGAAATGGTGCACTTCCAGGAGCTAACTGTTTCGGCTTTGGATTCAAACATAAATCTAAACTTTTTGAGTTTGCTTTTTTTCCTTTCATGTTGACCTTATGGTACTCAGCCTACAAATATTTTCCCCAGTACAAAGGCACTGTAAAAAAAGAAGAAAGGAATCAGATGTTTCACTGAAGCAAATTTTCTAATCCATGGATATTACACTATGCAAAGGTGATTGAATGTCCCACAAATAGAGGAAAGAAATGTAGGGTGCAAACATTGTGCAAATACATAATTCATCGCAAAATGAAAAATACTGCAGACACAAGAATTAGACAAACGCAGATGACAGATGCTAAAGAAAAATGCAGTAAAAGAGAAATGCTGCAACATTCAAAACATTCAAAACAGTTTATTTATATAGCGCCAATTCACAACACGTCATCTCAAGGCACTTTACCACTTCACCTTTACAGTTCCTGAAAAGCAAAGAGCAAATGAACTGCAAACACATAAATGCTAAAACATGCTAAATAAACACCAATAAACGTGTAACTGAAAAATGCTGCAAACGTAGCAAGAAAAAATTGCAAGCTAAGAAAAGCTGCAAACTATGGAAAGGGTCCAGACCAGACACGGGAGATCATACTGAGCTAATACTTGGTACAATGGTAATGTAGTGCTGCTTTAACTCTGAGTTGTTTTTGCTACTTGCTGCTCTCTATTTTCTGTGACTGCTGCTTGTTTCCGTTGCAGCGATTTTCCTTTACATAGGCTTTGGGTGTTCGTCTTATTTTTGACTAACACACAAACCCTGTTTGGTGGTCTATTTATTGGGCTTTAAAGTCTCATTTTTGTGCTTGTAGTATGTCTTCAATTTGCAGTGAATTATTGTATTTGCAAGGCGTTTGCACCCCTGTGCCACTGTTAAAACATCATTTGCATAATTCATTTTTAGAATGTGTTGATCACAGTGTGCAAAAGTCAGGAAAAAAGTAAACTATATACTACTGAAGAGAGTCACTCAACCATACTCCGTCCTGATCAGTGACACCCTGATTTATGGGTAAGATTTGTTTTTCCTTTTCTGAAAAAAAAAAAGTTTAACAAGTAAAAATGTCTGCTTCCAGAGTCCTCATAACGACCAGCTGCTTTAACTTTCTATTATTAGTACCAATTGCTGCTCCACAATTATTTTCAGTTTTAACAAAAACTATGCAACTGGTGTTGATTTTCCAGCTAAGCTCCCCCCAGAGGGCGAAAGTAAAAGTGCACTGTGGTAAATATGCTCAGCTGTTCTCCTGGTTTCTCCGTCAAAGCCAGGCGCGGTTGTTTTGAGCTTAGCAGACAGGCGAACGCAACGAATCACCATGTCTACTGCGGTAGAGAGCCCTTTTCCTCTTTCTTGCCTGCTCCGACATGGGCTTTCGCTGTTTTCTCGCTGGTTCCACTGCGCTAGCAACGAGCATGCCTTTCACTGGGGGGCGTGTAGCAGTTCTCGCCGTAAAGCAAGACCGACTCTCACGATACACGAGAATTCTGAGCCTGTGGGTGCGGGCCGAGGGCTCGTGCAATTGCAAGTACGGTATTTCCCAACCTGAAATGACTCATTTAATCATCCAAAACGTTATGGAACACATTAACTGAAAAATGTTGCATAGTGTGCCTTTAAGGCCAAATCAATCCATTAGCTGTGGCATCACGACAAAGTTAATTTGGCTTTGCTATGGAGCTAGTCAAAAAAAAAAAAAAAAAAAGCAAAGCAGTAGCACATTTTGTGTATTTTTGCTAAATGAAACAACTTAAATTGAAATAAATTATCGTGAGAATGCAGCTGCCATCTACTTCCTGCAGCTAAGCTAAGCTAAGCTACCCAAACCCATCTCCATGCATGAGGTGGTTTTGTCAGGCTGCTTCTCCTGTATGGAAGCAAAGGTGTCCCAGTTTTCTTATTGAAAAAGATAAAAGTTTTTAATTTATCAAAATAATAATGCAAACAGTATTTACATTTTCTTCTCCAATTAATTAAAATAATAAATAAACAAACTTTTAACATCTTAATTTTGAAAATATGTCCCTTCAAAAATTTACCAAAAGCCGCAGCAGGCAGAATGACTTCCGGTTCAAGGGTCAAACGGCGCCGTCGTCCAATCAGTGATGTCTCATGTTTCCCTCTGGTACCTACCTTTTCCAGTAGGTTAATGTAGTTTTGTTTTTCTTAATGTAGTTGCGCTTTGCTTTATGTAGTTGCGATTTCCTTAATATAGTTGCGCTTTTAGATTTGTAGTTGCAGTTTGCACTTCAGGGCCACCGTACATATATCCTTCTAGCAAAAGAATAAATATTAGAAATGTATTACTTAATGGTGTTGAGTTGTGAATTACATTAAAAAAATCAGAGTTTGGAACATTAGTCTGTAGATGAGGCTCCATTTCCACCCTTAGCTCTTCATTATTCACTTGGACTGACATCCCTCTGTAACGTTGTCCAGTCATTTTATTAGATAACTCTGTCCAATAGAAATGTTCATTTAAGAAGTTAACTCCACTTAAAGGCAACAAGATCAGGTGCATATCCCATTTTGATGAACCAGTTCACGTAGGAGGCCCAGCAGTGAGAAAGCCCCGGAGTCGGCCATGTCGGCTTGTTTTCTCTCCTCTCCTCCCAGCGACTCACTATCATTGAGCATCAGCTTTCACAGACACGCTGAGCTGCTGCACATCAACCTGCTGTGCACAATTTACCTAAATCACATTACCCGATTAGTGTTTTCTTTTTTTTTAAACAGCAATCGAGACCCTCCGTCCTGAAACATTACCCTGTGAGGCTCTAACACTTTGCTTGCAGACGCAGCTAAATTGTTCGACACAGACACACACACACAGACATGCGGATGGAGTTCACACAGAGAAATGAAGCGGTGCGCTCTTATTGGAAAAAACAAACAACAACAACAGGAGACGGGGAGGAGAGAGAGAGACACACAGACACGGGGATCATCCGCATCCCTTTCTCTCCCCTCACCTTGTTGGGCTTGACAGCTCTCTGCAGGTTCTCGATCCATTTGTCTCTCTCTGCGGCTGAACGACACGCAAAGCACTTGGTTCCTGAAGCCGTTGTCACCTGAGGTTATAGGCAACGGTACCACAGCCATCAGTCACTATGGAGAGAGCAACTAAGGCGCCAAAAGAAAGTCTAAAGTTTCCACTAATGAAAGGTGATGGAAAACCTCATCAAATTAATGCTGATTTTAGAAACAAAACTTGATGATGGGGTTTATTTTGTGTTCTCTCTGCTTAGAGTGTTCCTCTGCTGTTACTGCTCCGTCATGCACCGCAGCTCTCACCTCAAAGCAGTACTCTTGTCCCAGGATGCTGGAGTGAACAGGTTTGATGATGGCGTCCTCATCCAGAGTGAGGTCCAGCGCCTCGGCAGCGCTGCTGGGAGACAGCAGGGACTCATGGGAGTGGGACTCTTTGAAGCTCTGCATCAAACGGGTCCTGGGAGAGCAACGGTTGGTCAGATGTTGGTGCACAGTGGGAAGGAGGGGAGGAGGTTATTCCAGCAAATGAGTTCCCTTCATGTCAACATCTATAAGTTAATTCTAACATTGAGAGCACTTTTCATTCCAGCTCATAAAGTCCAAATAATCCATTAGGATGGGATGTAATGTATGCAGATGGTCCTTTTAAAGCGAACACATTTCTCCTGCACTTCAAATTTGATGCGATGTTAATGAGAATGTAAAAACTCTTGAGGTTCAAGCAAAACATTCGAACAAACTTTCATGTTTTTTTCACATTCAACATAAATTCAGTCCAATTCATGATGCATGTTGAACGTTAAAGGTACTATGACACATTTCTTCATATTTGTCTTGAAATGTATACACCAGTAACTTATGCTCTTTGCATACAACGTTTCTGTGACTAATTACAGTGCCCTCACTGCAAAAACAATCTAGAAATTAGTAAAAAATTTCTAAAATTAAGTGTATTTACCCTTAATTTCAATAGGTAAATAAGACGATTTGCCAATGGAATGAGTTTATTTACTCCTAAAGTAAGATAATTAGATATTATGCACCTAAAATAGGACACTGCAATTGTTTTTTCTTGTTTTAAATACAAATTATCTTGTTCTATTGGCAAAGTGTCTCACTTACCTGCTCAATTCAAGAAAAAAACAATTATTTTAAGCAAAAATTACTTATTTAGATTTCAATTTTTTGCAGTGCTGCTGCCATAATATTTTAAATTTTGTCCTCTAAGCTTAGTTTTTGCTCAGTGTGTTAGTAAATGTGTCCTTTCTGTGTATATTAACCTTAAAAACTTGTGACCAGGAATACATCACTGTGCATGCATACAATTAGTCAACAAGCTAAAGAAATGGAGATCAGTGAGTTTACAACTCCCAACAAAGTTGTAAAAGAACAAAAGCTCTAGATGAGGAGTAAAAAGGGGCAAGAAGATTTTAAAAGGTGATTAAACTGGAGTTGAACTGGATAAAACTTCTGAGTGTTGGGGCTCACTAAAGCTGGAGCTAAAGCTCAGGAAGTTTTCTGATGTCCATGCTCATAAGTCCATGCTAATAGTGCTACTAGTGTTTCAACTCTATTTGTCAAGCTGTTGATTTTCCTCGAGGTATTACATCACGGTCGGGACTTATTTAGTAGTGCATCAAGAGAATAAGAAACGCCTGCAGATGGCGGCACATTTGTTTATGTCAGCTCATTGCACCCTGTGCTGAGGTCCTGTTTAGGCTGAAATGACTATCTAAATACTATCAGGATTACATCGGAGTATTTAGCCTTATTTTTATTATAATCAAGCAGTTGGCCTTTTTTGTTAAAGACATAATGTGACTACAAGCCTTTATGGGTGATTATATCGTCATTTGGAATCTCTATCTTTACAAAGACTTTTAAACAACATAAAATACATCAGATAAAAAATTAAAATCAAGTATTATTACACAATGGTATAAATATCTCCATGTAATATAATAAGCTACATCGAGAGATGGAGATAGAGTTGTTTTAGTTTTAATAATGCAATAAAACTTAAGTAAATGGGGGAAGAATTGTCCCTCTATACACAAAAATGATTCATATCTAAATTAAAACACTAAGTTTTTCATGAAAACTACAGATCCAATTTCATATTGAACTGGATCTGTGAGGTTCTTGCTCAGATTTTGACATGTTTATTTTATTATCTTAACGGTTTATTCTTAGATTTCTATTCTACAGTTATAATTTTTAGATGAGAAAACATTTGTTTTATAAATGAGGAAATTACTGTCATTTTAAGGGTGTAGTAAAAAATAGTTTTAAATGAGGTTTTAATTTTGTTAGAAAAGTAGAGTAGATTTAGCACATGAAGGATGATGGTATAGTTTTAGTAAAGTTTTTCCATTTCTGCTTCTTTCCATGTTACTCTGCAAAAAAAGAAGTCATAACATGAAAGATCTATGAAAATCATCAAATGAAAGTCAGTCATTGCATTTTAACCATCCTTAAAGAGAATGATTTTACAAAATAAATTTCAGAAATCTAAAATCATCTCGCTTGTTTTGTTCACATTCAGGATCAGTTGGTTGATTTCACACCAGCTTCCTGTACTCAGCTTCTTGTCCATGTCTGATGGAGCCAACGACTTCAGATTTAATTGAGGATTTCTGCAGATGACAGGACTCTGTCTTGTTAACTTGTGATGGTTACTATGGTTACACATCATAAAAAATGCCCAAAATTGTAAACATACTGGTAAAAAAATCCTTTCAGCTGCACAGCATCCAACATCAGAGGTTAAGAACACCAGAAGAACAGAAACTATGATTAAAAAAAAATGAAGGAACTGAAGTTCTTGAAAAGAAAATCAGAACCAAGCATCAGATCTTCAACATGCAGAAACATTAACCGGTTCAAGTCTAGTCTCTTTATCAGTAATAACTCTTAAATTCAACTTCTCTTTCTCATATCATTCCGCAGGGATTCAGTTTGTCTTTGTATCGTTTCTCACCACCACATTTCAATGGGGTGAATGTGTGACCTCTCTGGGCTGAGCTGTCAGAGAGATGGCCTCACATTATTTTACTAATTGGAAGATTTCACGATTTGCACCAGGACTGCAAGATGCGTGTGGTCCTGAAGCTAAGCAACAATCCCACTTTGTTCTTCCCCAGTCTTTCCGTTCTTTCAGATGCAACTTTGACAACTTAAGAAATGCTCCATCCTTTCATTTTCTGTCACGCTTATCTCATGTGGGGACGCAAGGGGTGCTGGTGCTTATCTCCAGCTTTCTACGGGCGAGAGGCGAGGTCCACCCTGGACAGGTCGCCAGTCCATCGCAGGGCAGCACAGAGACAAACATCCATTCACGCACACACTCACACTTAAGGAGAATTTAGAGAAGCCAATTAACCTAACAGTCGTGTTTTTTGAACTGTGGGAGGAAGCTGGAGTACACGGAAAGAACCCACCCATGCACAGAGAGAACATGCAAACTCCATGCAGAAAGACCCTTGGCCTGGGAATCGAATCTGTAACCTTCTTGCTGCAAGGCAGCAGTGCTACCCAATGCTCCACTGTGCAGCCGCTGCTGCATTTCTTTTAGGGAAAAGAGATTTTTCTCTTGTAAACCTCCCAAACAAGTAAAAAAATCTGTCTTTTTTCTTGAAACTTAAACATTTAGCATCCTCACTGAGTTCTGTGTATTCTGGGATGAAGCTTTTGCTTTTAATTTAAATAAACTGGGACAATCCTAAGAAGATCTGCTTTGAATAAAAGATAAGTAATGTAACCAGTTTTCTTTGTTGATGTGTTTCTACTTTTATCTACTTTTTATTAAAACAAAACATCAAATGTCTTGATTTCATCGTCACCTTTACATTAGCTTCTGTTTTCCATCTGAACTCCAACAAAAGCAGCAAGGATGGTTTTATTTTTCCCGTGACTGGATTAATACTCATGCAGTCTTAGGTATGGCCACTAATTAAAACATTTCGCAATATAATTTCATTCAGTAATTTAATATGACATTTCTATTTTCTTACAGTCTATGTTTACAGCATCTGTCTCTAAATGAAATTCAGGGTTGATTTAGTTTTGTGTGTTTTGTCTTAAAGCAAAAAATTCAAGAATGTTATCTGAAGGATTTTACAAAATATAAAAAAATATTTCTCATAAGTTTTTAGAGGATTTTAAGGAAGAGGATTAGGGCCACTGAAAAAAAAAAAGTTAACAGATTTTTTTTTTTTTTTTCAGTATAGTATGGGAAAAAAGTCAGAATTCTGACTTTTAATTCTCAGAATTCTGACTTTAATCTCAGAATTCTGACTTTTTTCTCAGAATTCTGACTTTTTTATTGTCAGAATTCAGTAAGAATTCTGAGATTAAAGTCAGAATTCTGAGTTTAAAGTCAGAATTCTGAGAATTAAAAGTCAGAATTCTGAGAATTAAAAGTCAGAATTCTGAGAATTAAAAGTCAGAATTCTGACTTTTTTCCCATACTAAACTGAAATAAAATGTAAAAATCAGTTAACTTTTTTTTTTTTTGGTTTTGTATCTCTAAGGCATTTATTTGTTTGTATTGATATCAAAGTTATATTATCGTATACTGTATCGACCGAAGTTAGGAAATGTAGTGTGGTATTATATTACCATTATTGTCAAAAGCAACAGTTTTTGTAAATAGAAATTAGGAAAAAAATACAATTAAGAAATTATACTGTGAAAAACTTCTAAATCGAAAAACATTTTGAGTTACTTTGCTGTTTTCTCTGATTACATTTTTTAAATTTTTTTTTCACATTTTTATTTATTTTTTTTTTTTGTCTTTTTTACAGATGTTATAGTTTCATTTTTTTATATTTCCTTTTCAGATTAAGTTTTAATGAAATGCATTCTTTTTCAAATTGCAGTTTACACATCACTTCTGGGGGCGGGATGAGCAAAGATGTATGGTTGTTAGCAGCCATATATTTATTATGCAAGAGGGAGCGTTTGTATTTGGGAGTTAAGTAAAGAGAATGTGATCTCTGAAACACAATTTGAAGAAAATGTAATTCTTGAGACTAAATCTGAAAATTAAAATCTAAAATCAATAGCAAAGTTATTCTTAAAATCTTGTTTTTGTTTAGAAAGTTAAAAAAAAATCTTATTTCTGCATGTATTTGAAATTACTTTTAAGAAACATGTTTCTTGACCATACCATCCAGCCCACCATCCATCCATTTGCTGCTTTGTTTGCGATGTTTTTGCATCGTTTACAGAAGTACATAGACTTACTGAGATAGAAGTGATACAGTTATAAATGAATTACATTAAAATAACCCCTAGGATATGCTGGGTGTGCAGAAAACAAATGGCACCCAGCTTTATTACTGACTGCAGTGACTTAAATCCCAAGATTTTATTTGAAATGCTTTTTTCTTTACGCTCAGATATTTTTCATTTTTCTACCTCAGTCTTTGGAACTCTAAAGAAAATAAATATTAAAATATTTCTAGAAAGAAATAAAATCCTTCTGCTGACAGAAATATAAAAATCTCAGCATCTCTGACTTCAGCACTGCTCACCTCTACTACAGCAGCACACAAGCATGCACAGCAGCAGCTGACAGTCACATCTCCATTTGGACAGATAAACGATGACACAAGGAATCGAACCCGTGAGTGAGAAGCACCGGTCAGGAGCGAGGAACCCCCCAGAGAAGAAAAAAAAAGACGGAGATGAAGGAAAACAAAACCCTCGGCTCTGCGGTCACTTTTCCCACGACTGCTTATTCCTATAACCAATCATAATGTTCACCAACGGAGTTCTGATCATACAGGGAACCAGAGAGAGGGAGAGGGGAGCTCATGGAGTGAGGGAGAGATAAAAATAGACCTAAAAGAATGAGTCAGATTGAAGGGAGGCAAGAGAAAAACTAGAGGAAGTCATGACAAAATGTGAGAGAAAGAGGGGTGAGGGGGTGAGAAAGACGACCTCTCAGTGGAAATTAAGTTCATTATGTAAACAGAGGATCCTTCAGAGAGGAAGATTTAACAGTCTTAGGAGTCAGAGTGAAAGAAGAGTGAAGAGGATGATGAGTTAAGATTGGGAGGAAGGAAAGGATTGAGAAGATACCTGGAGAGCTGCAGGAAAACCGAAGAGACACAAAACCAGAGAAAATATCTGCCATACATTGGATCAGGTAAGGCATATTAACTGAGAGGAAAACTCAGCAAACAAGAAAACTACAAAAAATGCTCTGCTCTGCTCGGACGTACAGGATTTAACTCAAGTTGGAATATCAGCTCTTGTCACTTTAAAATAAGTCGAGTGAGTATAACCACTTTTAAACTGATTGTGTAATGTACAGCTCACAAACTAAACTATGTGACCTCGTTCTGTACTTCTAAGCACACCTATAACACTGGGAATAAAAATGTAATTACTGGAAAGGAAAACAGAAAACTAAATAAAATTGTCCCATTTCATCTTGATCTTCATGACTAAAATAAAGACTCATCTCCTGGAAAAATATGTCCAATTTACTGTTAATATGTTAATATCTGTATCTTCCTCCATCTATAAATTTTATCACTATAGTTCTTCATAGAAAATCCCTTGCAACCAGAATACTGTTGTTGTCTATTGTTGTGTGTCTGCTATGCTGTTCATATTATCGACAATATTTAATTAAATTCAATTAAGTTTATTTCTATAGCGCCAATTCACAACACATGTCATCTGAAGGCACTTTACAGTTCAACTAGATCATCCAGTCAACTGATTCAAAGTTTTCTAAGGAAAACCAGTTGACCGCATCGACTCATTGACTCTTCAGCAATCCCTCACACTAAGCATGCTTGTAGCGACAGTGGAGAGAAAAAACTCCCTTTTAATGTAGAATGTAAATATCTGGCTGGCTAGCCAAATATGGAAGCAGTTGTACTGCATTATGTAGTCCTGTTTCTGACCTTATTCTCACTTAGCAACACAGAGAATGCAGCATGTAGACAGGGTGTCGACATACTGGAAGTCACGTACGAATCTTGGCAAAAACAGGGTTCTTACTGGTTGACTCACACGCAATCAGGTCATAAGCTAAGAGATTTCCAGGAAGAGCGTCCAGTTGTGCACGTGCATCCACACAGTGCGATGTGGAAACTATAAATGCAGCCTAAAATGGACTGAAGGTGGGGGAAATAACTGAGATGTGACGATGCAGTGCTGAATGTATGAAGTGTTTAAGACAGCTGTATGACTTCGGTTTTGTAATAAATGTTTCCCCCCTCCGGATGATAAAATGGTGTGAATCGTGGCCTTCTTTCTGTCATAAGGGAATTCTACCAATGAGCTTCCACATTAACAGGAAGAAACCTCCATCAGAACCAGTCTCAGTGTGAGCAGCCATTTGCTGAGGCCGACTGGGGTTCAAGGATACACAAGCAGAGATACTAGAAAAAGCAGCTGTAAAAGGCGGCCGGTCCTTATCAATATCTTCCCTATTAAAAGCTTTAATCAGTAGGAGTGACCCTTTCGCTCATCCTACCGTGGATACTTGTTGTATACATCATGTAATGTGTTGAAATTCCTGAATGATGTGTAAATAAACAAAACCAATAAACGTCTAAAGCTCAAACGCTTAATGGCAGATTAGAAAAAAACATATATTTTTGTCATAATTTTAAACAAACTGTATTTAATTAAAGCTTCACTCAGAGTTTCTATTCGGCCATGTCTGTATCCATCTGTACATAAAAAATATTCTTCAAGTTGGTCTTGAATGAAACAATACACACATTTTGCAGAACACAGCTTGTAATGTCGATAAGATACAATTGAAGGATGGTTTAAAAGTCCAAATGGCTGGTCCTTAATGATTTAAAATAAGGCTCTCTTCATAACAAACACAGTATGTATTTGCAATAGGTGAAGGTGTTGTGGAAAAAAGATTGTGTGTCCAAAGAAAAGCACAAAAGGCAGGTTTTGGTTCACTTTTTTTTCTTCTACATAAGTAATCTGGGTGAGCTAATTGCAGTTTAGGATTGGCCCTAAGAAAAAGGTTAAGTTTTGCATTGTTAGAGGTAATCATGTTGGTAATCATTAAGATAGAAATTAGTGTTGCGCCGATGCCATTTTTTTGGCCTCGATACCCGATACCTTGCTGTGTAGTATCGGCCGATACCGATACCATCTGTTTGAAATTGATGTGTGTGTATATGAAGAACTGCATACTACTTGGATGTAAAATAATTGCCATCATGGCTTTGTCAAGCTGCTGCCTACCTTTGAGAAACAAGAAAAAGACTAAAACAAAGTGAATCCATTAGAACTTTTTATTGCCTACCTGGAATGGATGACAATAGTACTCACCGATACTGATGCCACCATTTTAGTGCTGGATTTAACCGTAACCCTGCCAGATACTGGTATCGGTGCAACACTAATAGAAATAGTAACAATGATAAGAAATAATAATTTTCTGCAAGCAAAAATAAAAAAGGATGACATTATAGACAGATGTTAGAGAAGGAACAATGGTCAGATTTACGATTAGGATTTTTCCTCTATCAATTCCTCACAACAACAGCTTTTCAACTATTGCAAACCAAAGAAAGCCTATTTTAGAATTTTAAAGCAACACTTTGTTACTTTTGACCCAAGTATTAAGATAGGCTTACTTTAAGATAGGGCTGTCAAAAGTATCGATACTCAAAAGAGTATCGATACTGAAGCATTGTATCCGGTTACAACACTCATTTTCAAAAGTATCGATATAGCCATCTAAAGTGCAGAATAGAGGACAATGCACTTTCTGAACACTGTGTGATTGAATAATTCTGTGCATTGTTCCATTTCAGACTTTTTTTGTAACAGGTGCAGCTGCTGAGAATTATTTCTGTTTAACTGGTTTGGCTAGTGTCATTGTTATGTCTGCAAAACATAGCCTAGGAAAGAACACTTCAATTTGATTTTGTAAGTTTTTTATCAAGCTTGCTTAATATTGTTCACAGCATACAACCTCAAAATATTATTCTTATTGTTTTTTATTTATTTTTTTGTATTTTTTTAGTAATGAAAATATTTCTGTTGAATTTTAGTCTTTGTTTTGATTCTTGTGGTATCGCAAAGGGTATCGAGTATCGAATATTTTACTTGGTATCGGTATCGAGTTGAAAAGTTTAGTATCGTGACAACACTACTTTAAGATATGTTAAAGTATTTTTCAGGATGACACTGAATGACTAATTTCATGAAAAAAGCAACTTTATATGATTCTGAGCTTCCTTTAAAGACGAGCACTAGCTAAGCTAGAAGTTGTTGGTAGGCAACCAAACGGATATAATCCCAACCTGATCAGAGACATTTGTGGTTCTCGTAGGTAAGATTGAATCTAAACTTAACTTTCATAAGACCCATGGTTTGAGGTTGATAAGCATGGGCTAAAATGTAAAAGTGCAAAAGGTTGGAGATAACAAATAATATCAAATGCAGCGCTTAGCTCCAGCTCCAATAAAGTTGAAGTGCAAAGTTTTGAAAACATTACCAAATAGTCTGACTGATCAGAATGAAAACGAGAAACTGAGAAATGGTCTTAAGTTTTTGCAGGGCTGGATTCTGATGCTTAAATTTGGAACCAGTGTCGAAAATGACTCAATGTGGAAAATCTAATTACTGGAGATAAAAATAAGCTCTATGGGCTACCTGTATTGGACCTCAGCAGCATGACTGTAACCCACGTCACAAAAATGTAAATCATCTCTTTGAAATAGAGAATAAACAATGAATTAAGAATTTTTTTAAACAGATTTAAGCCTTAGCACCAGTGAAAAAATAATAATTTTCTAAAGGTTTCAGCTGCTCTGTCCCCTCAGAGGTTCGTCTTATCCAACAGCTTTCCTAGAGAAAAGTCTTTCACAGTTGCAAACTACAAGAAACTGTCCATCAAACCAAGTTTCAAGCCAAAAAGTCTTTGATCTTGTTTTGAGATTTATATACTTAGCAAGAGAAGATATACTGATATATTATTAATCTTCTTTGAGAAAACTCTACCAGAAAACAAATACGATGATCTGCCAGTGCAGTAAGAGAATTGCACTTAGTCTACTTCTTGAAATCATGACATGTTTTGTCGAAACATAAAGTCCAAATGGCTTATTGCGGTTCATTTCATCCCAGTGCTGCGTGTTTTAAACCGCGTAACATTATTAATGACCCTTCACACCCCCATCATGGACTGTTCTCCCTGCTGCCCTCTAGGAAGAGGCTTTGCAGCATTCAATGCAGGATCAGCAGATTCTGCAACAGCTTCTTCCCCACCGCCATCAGACAGTAGAAAAAAACAAAAAAACTGAAAAAACTGTAAATCATGTCAGTCTCTGCATCAAACTGACCATATCAATGCGGTTTTTTTTTCACCATGTTTTTTCTCCCACACTGTTTATATTCAGACCCCAAGCAGCAGAGGCAGCAGAAGCAACTAGTTTACATGCAAAGCCAATGGTTGATGAGCATCTTGGCACAGCAAAAGGTCCCGCAGCGCTTTTTGAGCAGCAGGAGCAGCGTGTCTTAGCAGCAGGAGCAGCGCCTCATGAGCTTCTGAGCATCTGACGTGAGGGACGCCCTTCAGAAGCAGCAGCTGCTGTGGTTGGAAAAATTGAAGTTTTGCTGCTCAATGAACCACATCAGCCAATCAGAGAAGCTGATCTGGGAGCTGGCAGGGAGACAGACACAGTGCTGCTAATGTAGGTCCGTATAATCGCTCCCCTAAAAGACCTTATTAAAGCATAAATTAACTCAAAATGTCAAAATGTGCTGGCAAAATATGTACGATTTTAATATTCTAGTGCCTGCAGTTTGGACTACGTACGTGAGAAACGCTAAAATCTACTTCCAGCCGCCACAAACGGTAGCGGAAAAACACGAAGAAGTGACCCGGCCAGAGGCAGCTGTTGAAGGGGATTTCCAGTGACCGCACACCACCGGTGTACGGGGGTCTGAGCGGCTCCGACAGTGAAATAATATTTGAAGGCAGGATGGTAATCTTGATGAGCGTAGCTCCGCCCAACGCGCATCAGACCCACATTTTTTGCATGTGCAGCTAGAGCAGCAAAGCAGCTTCAACCACGAGCCAGAACTAAACTTGTGCAAGCATCAAAAATGAAGCAGCAGGCGCGTTTTTGCTGCTCCTGCTGCTTGCAGTGTGAACATAGCATAAGTCTAAGGCTACGTTCACACTGCAGGCCTTGACGCTCAATTCCGATTTATTTGTGAAATCTGATTTTTTTGCGTTGCAGTTCATATTTCCAAATATATGCCACTTGTATGTGATCTCCTGTGTGAACTGCAGTCATACAACGCAAGTGTCCCGCATTCGCAGTAGAGGACGCAATGACTTCACAAGCCAGTGTGCTTCGTGATTACGGAAGTAAACATGGATGTAGTGCTGGATCTCATCTAGCGATCTTTCCAGACCTGAAAAACCTCAATCTTTTCAAGATGGTTAAAAAAAATACTGCTCTCTGCATCATCGTCCGCCAAGGCATTTATTTTTCTTGCCGCTTCTGCATAGCAAGAAGCAGAATAGTGACCTTTGTAGGGTATTAATGCCGTTCAGGTCAGATGAATACGACCAGGCCGCACAGACACAGGTCGCATTCAAAAAGATCAGATTCGTATCGGATTCAGGACCACATAGCCAAGTGGCCTGGGTGGGATTGGAAGAAAGTGGATCTGTGTTGTTTAGACTGTCATGAAAAGATCAGATCCAGGTCACACGTGGGCAAAACAAAATCTTTTTTGGGTCACTTCCGGCTGTGGTGTGAACGTAGCCTAAGCTTAACAGAATCTGCTCTTGCTTAGCGTATTAGAGGTGGAACGGTTCACAAAATCCACGGTTCGGTTCGGTTCATGGTTTCGTGGTCACGGTTTTCGGTTCGGTTCGGTATATGTTGATTGTTAGCCTGACATGTTGGTCGTGTTGCTGTTAGCATAAACAAAACGTGTTGCACAATGCTTGCACACTGTTGCACTTTTATCCACAACTTTCTTTCGGCTGTCATCGTAGGTCACTCTAAATGCAAAGCGGTCCCATACAGCAGACCTATAAAGTGCTGCTGGTGTGTCTTCCAACTCCTGTTCTTTCCCACTCGCCATACCCACACAATTCTCCACAACAACTGATTTTTTTTCTGCTACACCCGGCTACGCTACTTCTTTTTGTTTACTACTGGTGTTCGGCTTTGGTCACAGTACCGCTACCTTCTGCTCTGGAGTGTAAACGCTTCGCCTATGAGAAAAAGGAGCAGCGCATGAACCGAACGCAACACACGCGAACCGAACCAAGACAGTCGAACCGAACGGTTCGGACGGTTTTCATAAAGTGTTCCATCCCTATAGCGTATCAATCTCAAATCAAGATCTGAAAGACTTTTTGTCCAGATCTAAGGTTATCAGACTTGATAAGATGGAAAATGTTCCTAAATCTAAACTGATGGAATCTATCTCAAGTTTGTTATAACAGTTGAAAAAAATCAACACAATGATCTGATTGGACTACATGGAAGTTGGTCGAACTGAATCAGAGGCAGCTGATTACCAAAGTTATTACGGTAACTTATTAAACTGAAGCCCTTTGCATATCTGCCTGTTTCTCATCTGACTATTTGTGTAGGGTAGTCTTGTTGTTGGGGGGAAAAAGCAAAAAATTCTATAAAGGATAATATTTCTCTGCATTTCAAACCATTAGGATGAATCAGTTTCACCGGAACACGTTAGCTTTGCCTTCTCTGTGCTAAGGAATCTTTATTCTGCTATAAGTATGCACAGGATCAAGAGGAGGTATAATTAAGCAAATCTCCCACTAACTCATTTCCGCCTGTGCAGCCCGGATTATGGCTGCCTGCTTGTTACCATGGTGAGAGAGACCATGTTTCTTCATCATTCTGACAGAAACAGTGATGATGCTGAGGGTTTCAGCTCCAAGTGACACTGAAGTGAGACATGAGAGTGCAAAGTGAACTTCCCCATCGAAAATTATGCAACAAGACGCATCTGCTCTCTCATACTTCAGGGAAAATTGGCCTTACATACCTGGCACTTACATGCACCCTGGAGGATTTAAGGGCATGAAAACAGCTTTAAATATAGCTGTGAACAAAATCTAAAAAAGTTAAGGATTTAGGAGTGCTCTCAAATGTAATCACATTAGGAAGCAGCCTGGGATTCAATAAGATCTATAATTATTTTTGCACCGTCCACAAGTTATCACACAGCAGATTCTACAAACTCAATTAAACACAAAATGAGGAAGAAGCCAAAAGCTGAATGTTGACAAACTAAGTGATCCATTGTAGCTTCTATGGATTTCCCTGGGAAAACAACAATATTTACTTCATAAACACATCATCACTGTTAGCACCTCCATAAAGACGGAGCTATGGCTATTTGCTGCTCTGAAGCACACGCTGTAAAGCTCGATGCCAGGAAGAAAAGACATCAGCAATACATAAGAGAAACTACTTTTACTGCCCTTCAATACAGAAGGAGTTATATTTTCATTTCTAAACAATCCAAAGTAAAAAATTATGCAGGGGAAGATTATTCAAGACTTAAAAAACATTTATAGTTGTCAATTCTCTTAGGAGTGTGTTGTAAAATAACCTCCCCCCTCACATGGCGGCCGGCCCATAGGGGGCGCTGGGGCACCGCCCTCCCTGATAAGAAGAGAGAAACGTAAAATATATTTTAGAAATTAACTCATAATTGTCAGTTTTACTCTCTAGAGTGTGTACCTATAAGCAAAACAAATTATTTAAATTACATTTCCCCATCTACTGTCATTCATTTGTGGATTTCCACAGACAGACTCCTACCGTCTCTGTCTTGGGGCTCTGGTCAGACAGACCCACATTTGCAGAGAATCTGTCAATCATGTACTATTGCTAGGTGAATTTAATGGCCAATCAGCGTCTCAGAACTTTATGGTCTTGGGGCTCTGAAAATACTGCGCTTTAACAGGCTTCTGCACCCAAGCGCAGGTGCAGACAATTAGAGGGACGATGGCGAATGTAACGAGCGAGATGCAGCTTCCACCAAATTCGGTGAGATCCTTATTTATCTACCCGTTTGCCAGAAGAGCATCCCTGTTGTAGGGTAGGAAAATTTGCTGTCATGGTTATTGTGACTGTGATGAATCCACCTCGTTTCTTAAAACATCCTCTAACTTTGCGCGCCACACACACATTCCTGTTATACTGTGCTTGTGAGGACCAATTCATTCGCGCTGAGCCCAGTAGCTCCATTAACTTAAAACACACAAGCTGTTCCTGGTTACCTGCTGGCGTATTGAGGGTGCACACTTAATATTTCAGTGGGGTTATCCGTGTGTGTGTGTGTGTGTGTGTGTACGTGTTTATGCTACGGGGACTTGTCATCTTCAGTCTGGCTGCGTCTTTGCTGGGTTCAAACCCAGTTTGGTGTAATTGAATAAGTCAATGAATCTGTGTAAAAGAATTAAGTTGTAAAAATTATTTGTTTTTGTATATCAATTGATTGTGGAGGTAATATATGGACAAAACTGATTAATGAGAAGAAGTCAGAAATAAGAGAGCCTGAGGTGAGGGGCTTAAACTATATAATGAGGGCTGTGGGAAGAAGAGCGGCCATTTCTGTTTTCTGTTTCTTTGTTACATTGCTGGTAACTGGAGGGAGGCTGAGGCCCAGAGGATCTTGTACATGTTTAGTTTCTTTTACACCCTGTTTTGAGTTTTTGAGCACAATAAATCACCAACACCGGTAACCTGACTGAGCCTGGATTCTTGGAGGCCAAAGAACCCCGTCACAGTGACCCAAATCATCACTGTTACTGTTATTATATAGTAAATTAAATCATTTCTGTTAAATTGTATTTAATTTCCAATTGTTTATTTGAATTCTTATTCTGGATTAGTTGGAGACATACACTAGGCTATATCAGCCCCACCAAAAATATTGTCCCCCCTGCCTTAAGAGGATGTAATGTTTGGAAAAAGACAAAAACTAAGAGTTTTATCTTAGCATTCTATATATTTGAGAACATTTGGCAGCATAGAAAAGCTTTTAAAAACTACTTCTCAAAGAACCACAAAACTGGGAAAAAGGTCATTTGATGAGATGTGATCCTTCTGTCATCATGCAGAACAGCTTATTTTGAGAAAACTACACAAAGCATATTAGCACAAAGACTTCAGACATAATCTAGGTTTATTTGTACCAAAGGCACCTTGCACTCAATAAACCGTGAACTTCTTTCTCTGCAAAAAACGAACTAAAACTAAGTAATGTATTCTTAAACTAAGTGTATTGCCACTTGACAATCTACAAATTAAATGAGTATTCACCCGCCTAAGATAATTACTTAAAATAAGACAATAGAAGATTTTTTTTTTACATATTTCAAACATAAATAAAGTTATTCCTTTGGAAAAGTATCTCACTTATCAGCTCAAATCGAGGGAATGTACAATTATTTTAAGAAATAAGGACTTATATTTTAGTTTCTGCAGCTCTGTTTGCCAAATGATTCTAGACTCAAGTGTGAGTCCATCAATCCTACAGATGAGCAGTTCAGTGACATCAACGCCTGTAGGTTTCGAAGTGGTTCCTTTAATTTCTAAAAGTAGATTGGGTGTCAGATGTTTAACAGATTCCTATTCTGTAGAAGCAAAACATTTGAGTCAGTGAGGCAGCCACACTGTCTAATTTTAAAACTTTCTTTTTTGATAAAGCTAATACAGTGGCTCTGGCTATCCTGAGGTATCTCTGTAGATATGCTGCTATAGGCTCAGACTGCTGGAGGACAATCGGTCTACTTTCCCTCATGTTGCGTTATTATTTAGTTCAGCTTTTAACTTTAAGTTGTCTCTTTCTTTCATCTTCATAGTTACTTCATCCAGCCTTGCATCCTTTTGGCAGCCAATCAGCAACCAAACATCATCACCTTCAATAATAAATTGGCCTATTTCCTTAGTGTTTAGCCTTGTCCCTCTACTAGCCTTTGGCTCAGCTTTTACTGTAACTAACTATATGCTCTCTCATCCTTTTTGACGCATGAACTAACTCAGACCTCACCTGCTTAGCTGTGTTTCACTCCTAAACAAAACCATCTATGGAGCTTTTTTACCATTACATTCTCTAATATGGAAATTATTAATAGATCAGTGTGTCTGTGATCCTTTTGTGTGTCTACTTCTATCGTTTTGAAACCCCCAGTCGGCTGAAGGCCACCAACACCGAGTCTGAATTCTGCTGGTTTCTTCCAGTTAAAAATTAGTTTTTCCTCTCCCCTGTCACTGCATACATGCTTGGTGTGAGGGATTGCTGTAGATTTAATAACACAATGCAAGTGAATGTCTACTCATCCAGGAGAAGCAAATCCTGCAAAGTCAATGACTGGATGCAACCAGTTGGGTTTTCTAAGATAAACCAATATGACCGGATCATCTGATTGAATTGTCTGTGAAATGAGGACTACATAAAGAAACTGAATGAAAACACAACTGGATGGATGAGAAAGATAAAGACGGAGGTTATTGGAATGGCCCAAGTAGAGCTCTGATCTATATAGTCTGATTAACATGAGGTGCGACCTTGGGATAGTTGCGCAGTATGAAAATAAAGCATGAATTTCAATGTGAAGCAATGTGAAACATAAGCTTGGGGTGGCATTAGTTTTTCCACACAGCTTCCATTGTGGCCTCTTTTTTTTTAATCCCACTGACTCATTTTTACTGTGTGTTTTTGTTATACTTAATTTAACTCATTTTAAAAGGTGATGAATACCAAATGTGTTTTATTACCAGATGTGCACATCTGAAAAACTGAGACATGTTTTTACTTTTTTCCCCCTCTGATTTTATGGTAGTTTTGTAGCCTGGATGTCTTCAGCAAGAAGTTTTGATATTTTCTGTCAGAATCCTTTTAGTTTCTATTATTTACAAACATAATTCATCAATCTGACATTCCGAAACTAAGTAAAGTAGATTTCTCCAAACAGCTGAGAAAAAAAGGCAAAAAGAAAAAAAAGTTTCATGCATGAATTTGTCAGTAAAGCAGTGGCCAAACACATCAAAAAGATCCACACTACTGTGCGTCCATTGCTCACTCACTGACCTGTCTTGGTCGGCACTGCGGAAGCGGGGGAGGATCATTTGGCGGAAACTGCTTGTTCGGTCCAGTTTCGGCTGACTCTTGGCCCTCTTGATGGAGCCCTTCAACCTCTTACTGAGGAAACTCTGAAAGAGGGGACAAACAGATGGAGAGGGAGAGGGAGGGCAGTGTGGCGGCGCAAAGGTGTTGGAACAGATGAGTGATTGAGAGGTGAGGAACAGAACGCAGGGTGGGTTTGATTTAATCAATGAAAGAACACAGGGTCAGGGTAGTTTGTGTCAGATGTTAGGCAAACGGAAAAAAATGGGACACATGAGGAGGGAGAGCACACAGTAAGTTTATTAATACAAGAAGTCATACTGCTGCACATGTCCACTTACTAAAGACATGCAATGCCACAAGAGATCCTATGGTGGGCAGCAGTGTACCACAAAGATTTATGACAGTACAGTTTGTCCTGTATGAGTTTTCTTACATATTAAACCACATATAAGCAACCACAGCATTTAGTCTTTAAAACACGGTTCTACACACTACTACAGAATGACAGGATTTTTTTAACCATTGAGATGCGTAGAAAAACTCTAAGCATCAAACACCATTCAGAATTTAAAATGCTTCAGTTTTTGTAGTCAAAATATCACTGGGGATATTATGCCACAAAATGTATTAAAGTTCTGACTGTAGCTTCCACACAAATTTGCTTTCATACATCAGACACTTTACAAATACTCTGCCTTTTAAAGGTATTCTCACTTTCTTACATTTGATCAGGTTTTTTTTTTTTGCCAACAAAACTTTGAGTGCAGAAAAACAGAAGTTATTTCCTTTGGATCAGAGTCTTTGAAAACTAAGCTGAATAATCTGGATGGGATTAAATTGTTTTTGAAAAAATCCTTTGTGGTATTTTTAATCAGGACTTGCCATTTAAATTCAATATCAAACAGGTTTCTAACATTTTCTTCTCTCATCGCAGAAATTAGAAATATCATGTTCAGGGGTGATTCTGAGAAACTAGTTGTTACGGCAACTCTTGCATCAAAACAGTTTCCCAAAATGTCAAAAATTGCCAGAGTAGTCCTAGGAGAGGGTTTTTCGACTCACAAAACTAAAAGCACTCATGGAGAATTTTCTTGTCTCAAAAAGGGGTGTTTTCTTTACTAATAAGAAATAACTGAAATATTCTCAGATTTGACTTACAAAAAATTCAAATATAAACGTTAAGTTAACAAACAATCAGGTCCACCTAATCAACTGCTTCTACCTGTTAATCTCAGCAGGAGACAGACCGACAAGGAGGAGGGTAAAACCAAAACCAATACATAAATAAACAAGAGCTGTACCATTCACACAACCTTAGATCTTTAACATTAATAATTTAGCAAAAAATAAATGTATCAATCTAATTCTTAAAAGGCTCCAACACTAGTCCATGCAGTTGTTACTTCAAGGCTGGACTATTGTAATTCTTTACTATCAGGAAGTCCACAAACTGTAGTTAAAAGCCTCCAGCTGATCCAAAATGCTGCAGCCAGAGTTCTGATGAAAATGAAAAAGAGAGATCATATCTCTCCTATCCTGGCTTCTCTTCATTTGCTTCCTGTTAAATCCAGAATCGAATTTAAAATCCTCCTTCTCACATATAAAGCCTTAAATGGCCAAGCTCCATCTGATATCAGAGATCTGATTGTTCCTTATGTTCCTAACAGAGCACTTCGCTCTCAATCTGCAGGTTTACTAGTGGTTCCTAGAATTTCTAAAAGTAGAATGGGAGGCAGATCTTTTAGTTATCAGGCTCCTCTCCTGTGGAACCAACTACCAGTTTTAGTCCGTGAGGCAGACACCCTGTCTACTTTTAAGGCTAGGCTTAGAACTTTCCTTTTTGATAAAGCTTATAGTTAGAGTGACTCAGGTTATCCTGAACTATCTCTATAGTTAGGCTCCTATTAGAGGTTTAAATCACACCCATCATGGCGATTCGATTCAGTATCGATTTCCTGACCCAACGATTCGATTATTTTCGATACTTAAGAATACACCACGAATCGATTTGATTAATCAGTTAATTATTTTATTTATTTTTTTTTTACACCTTACAAGCAAACAAAGTTTCAAGTTTGAAATAAATCAATGAAAGCTGTAATATCGTTATGCATTTTTTAAGAAACAACAGCAAATAACAGAAGTAGAAAAGTTGCATCAAAAAATACTGCAGAAAATCAGTGCAATGAGTGCAATGCAATACCTCGGCTCCAGACGTCCCGCCCCCTTGAGAGACGCTCCGCTGCACCTCTCCCTAATTGTAGCTGACCACAAACATTGCCGCAGACAGGAGGCCGGCTTGTTTTGTTTTTATGACCGGAATTGCGTAAAACAACTCGTGAAGTTTGACCCGCTGGAAGATCGAGGTGCGCGAGAACGCTGGGACCCTTTTTCCAGCTGGATCTCCGCTCTTTTTGGCCCTCATGTCTCTCCGTTGTCGGACTAAACTCGTCCCCACTTCCTCACCGCCTCGGCCGTATCTAGACCCACAGTGTGTAGCACAGACCACGCTCCAATACTGAGCATAAATCAAAAATGTCTGTGTAAGGCTTACTGCAACACACTGCTGTAAGAGTATAACCAGGAAGCGAGGTAGGAGGGCACAATAGGTTTAGCGCCACCGCAGCACGGGAGGGAGAATTACGTCCAGGAGCAAATGGATACAAATAGACTGGAGGAAAAAAAAACATGAATCGATTCTCTTGCGGACGTGTCGATGCATCGGATCGTCGGCTGTTGGATCGATGCATCGATACAAAACGATTATTATTTACACCCCTAGCTCCTATAGGCTTAGCCTGCTAGAGGTCCTAGGAACAACTTTTCATCATTTTGCTTTATTCTATCTTTATTCACACACTCTGCCAATCTGTTAGTTCAGCCTCTAGCCTTATGTTCTTTCTGCTTTCCTTTTTATAGTAGCTTCATCTTATCTGGTCCTTTTTGGCTGTGAAATCATTCTGGGGGAAAATATTACCTGGGCTGCTGCCATCAACAACGATGTTTATAGATAATAGTCAGGCTTGTTTTTCAGTGTTTAACTTTGTTTCTCTCCTAGACATAGCTATGGGGTCAGCTTTTAAAGTGACTAACTGTATGTGTTCCCTTTAATCTATTTTGGCATAAAAAACTGGCTCATAGCTTGTCTTCTTAGCTGCTTCTTTCCTAAACAGAGCCTTTTATCTAAAGTCACCAAATAAGTAAAGATAATTCATGGATAAATAGTTTATTTGTTAGAGAATGTGAGTGATCAAACTGCTTTATGGAGGGCAAATGTGAAACCTGAATGCACCATCCTCATAGTCAACCATGGTGTAGCTACTCAGAAAGAAAACATTTTAGAGGAGATAATGTGGCAAAGTTTCCCAAACAACCCTAAACATAAAGCCACTTGTTCACAATCCAATGTGGCATAAGCTGAGTCTGAACTTTTTTGCAACAGAAACAAACAAAAAAAAAGTTTAGTCTCCAGACTTTTTTAAGCTTGTTGAGATAAACAAAAATACGGTGCTTCGATTGCAGAGACAGGTAGCAATGACTGGGAGAGGCTCAACAGTAATACTGATTTTGTTCTTGGTAAAATGAAAATGGAAAATGTAAGTTTATTCAATGATGATTGTAAAACTAATGTGTGTTTATAAAACATTTTTGCAAGGGGATGCTCCACTCCTGTCTCATGATCCAGTCAGGAGACCATCCTGCCTTGTCATTCTGATGGAGCATTCTGTCTTCATGAACTGATCAATTGTTCTGTCAGAACAATACTCTGTTTTCTAACCATGTGCTATGTTCTGTTAATAAATGCTCTGCAGAGGAGGGCCAGGGGGAGACAGTGTGTTTGAGTCTGGGGTTCAACTGTCTCTCCTTCCTGCAGGAATAATATCGATAAGTCTGTATTTCAGTTCTTCTTAAGAAAATGAACCCGACAGAAAATAATCCATGTTTCATCAGTTCCACCTCATGAAATATCAAAGAAAATTAGTAGCAGTTGTGACAAAATCTTAAAAAGGACAAGAGGTAGTAGCATCTCTGCAAAGCTCTGTGTATGGGTTTGTGATATTTCCCAATATGATACTTTGGGAATGTTAACATCATAAAAATAATATCATAATAAAATAATCCAGTTTTGATTTTTTTTCAACCACACTGTTTAAGAGGTACAGCATGAAAAAAGAAACAATTATTAGAGAAAAAAGAAGAGATCGGCATTCTGAAAAATGTATGTTTGTTACTGACAGTCAGGTTTAGGAGCTGGCTGGTCTCCAGAGTAATATTACATTCATATGTACTAATAGAAGAATGAAGAAAGTCACCGATGTTTTAAGAGATTTTTTTTATTTATTTCTAGCCTCCTTTGTAATGTGACACTTTCTGATAGTTATGTCCTCTTTGCTGCTTTAACAGTCCTTTAATGACTTCAATGATGCTACTTATATAGGCCTCTACTTGCTCCCAGGTCGTTTTCATCCATTTGTTGGTCCACAAGGATCCTCATAATGTCAAATATAAAACACTAAGAAATTGAGATGCAAAAACAGGGGGTGGGGGGGTGTACAGGTCATTATTTGAACACATTTTCATGTATGTATATATATATATATATATATATATATATATATATATATATATACATTCAAGAGGTAAAAGAGACATTTTGCCAATAGAAAAAGACAATTTACATTTAAGAAAGCACAATTGGATTGTCTTATTTCAAGTGTATGTTATATATTTAATCTAATGGAATAAGTAAAGAATACTCATTCCATTGGGAAACTATCTCATTTACCTACTCAAATTAAGGGTAAATACACTTCATTTAATACATTTTTACTTATTTCTTGATTGTTTTTCCAGTGTAGGAGACCATGTTTCACAAAAAGTATTACATACCGTGATTATTTCGGCAAAAAGGAAAAAGAAAATCAAGGGAAATCCATGTTTGTTGCAATGATTAATTAATATTTCACATGCAAGTTTGTCAAGTCTTCAAAAGTGCATTACCACCTTGTGCTAATTTTCTAAAGTAAATCTCCATAGTTTCAGTGCATCCTGAGGCCTTATATAAAGATCATTTCTATACCTATCACATAGCAGCATTATTCAGCGGGAGAGTGACTGCAGGGAAATGACACCTTGTCATCTGGCGTGAGTCAAACAGCTTTGAAGCCTGTCTTAAGGATATGACTAAAGGCTTGGCTCCATCTGCTGGTTCCGAGCTAATAGTCTGCATGACTAAATCTCATTTGATTTGCTCCTCCAACCGACAGGTTTAGCATCAAAAGGTAGAAGGAAAAGAGACTGAAAACCAAAACAAATCACAGTAACACGGGGAAACAAAGACAGAGGGATCACGTGCTGTTTTAGGTGCTGTGGTCCTGAGCTAAAAATATCCTAAAAGTGAGAAGATGTGCAGTTTCACCACAGCTGGAGGTGATGGTGTTATTTAAGCATAAGGGAACAGTTAATTCAGCTCTGAAATATAATCTTTGTAGTTGTTTTATAAATGTACAACTGTATGGTATGAAGACGTTAAAAGTCTTTACTTTGTTAGGACCCATTAATCCTACGGTTTTATTTGGAACTGCTCTTTTCTAGTTTGGCCTATTTATAATGTTTTGTCCTCATTTCCACTCATCTTTAGAGCAGGGATATCATGTGATAAAAGACACAATAGCTGCATAAGGAGCCAAAGACCCTCTAAAGAAAGTCGATCAAAAAGATCCCCTGGGTGGAAACAAGACAGCTGACATGCCCGGCCACCCTAATCTGCAAAACACAGGTACATGTGGCTATTTTCACTTCCATATACAGTAAATCCCTTCACTCAGGGGTTGGAAGGAGACAGTAATGGTGGCTCTGCATTAAGGGCACACTTAAGGGATTAATCTCTAACATTTTATTTAAGTCTTTGAGCGCCCTAAGAATTAGAGTCGCAGGAAGAAGAAAGTGCACCTTCTTTATTTGCGTTTCATAATCACCAAACAGATGATCTACTCTTTTGCAGGTTCTATAATTGTTCATGCCTGTCATGCAAGGGGGGTTTTACCATATGGCATAACTAGGCAGTTCCCTAGGGCCCAAAGTTTCTTGTAATTTTTACTTTAACATGTATGGTTAATACAGCTATTTCTCAATTGTGCACATTAATTATGTTTTTTTAAAATAAAAATCCTTTCGCCAAAATACCATCAGAATGCTTCTAATATAAAGTGCGTCTCGTACATCTAACCCCCCCCTTCAGTGTCCACCATATTGGATCAGTCCGTTTGCTGCACATGTTCAGAAAGGTCCAAACAGACAGCAGCAAACCATTTGAAAACAAATGATGCAGAGAGCAATATTGCCAACTTAGTCCTTTTGTTGCTATTTTTACCGACTTTTCAGACCCCTCTAGCAATTTTATTTAAAAAAAGGCACTTAGCGCCAAATCTAGCAACTTTTTTCTGCTACTTGAGACTCTGAAGACAACATCTAAAAGCAGCGAACTCTGCTCTCCAGAGCAAGTAGATTGGTAACCCCGCCTCCTGCTCTCCTCTATCTTGTCTGCTGTCATGATTCATGCAGCTATTATTTCATCCAAATGAAAAATGGAGAACAGATAAGCAGATCATGGCTTGTCTACAGTGAAAAGAAGGACTGGGTTATTTACTTTTGCCATCGCCTTTTTGGGAACACAGGAAGGAGCAATCAGCTAAGTGAGCTTAGTGCTTGGAAAAAATCTTTCATTCCTTTAGAGACAGCATGAAAAGTCAGCTGAGTACAAAACATAGAGAGGAAAACAACAAGAAAAGGGACAAGAAGAGAGGGACAAAACCTAGAACAAATAATGGATGTCTGTTCTAATAACATTTCTCTATCTGTAGAATGGGTCTGTTTTATGTGCTGTCTCCTCAATTCAGAGGGTCCCCTGCCTGTCTTTGACTAGGGCCCTAAATTTCCTAAATCCGCCCCAGATATCATGTGTGAAAAACACCAAAGAATCCGTGCTGCATGTTACAGGCTGCTCTGGACGTCATTAGATCGAGCTTTGCTGCAATTTTATAAAAGGTTTTTCTTTCAACCCTCCCAAACAGGCAGCAATTAAAGGATGACCCGCCCATTCATTCATTTATTTCTGGATTTTTCAAACTGTATCAATGGATTTCTAATCATTCTGTCTACCTGTTATTGGCATTTATTGACAATTTCTAAATATTTCAATATTTAAATATTTCAATATTTAAATAACAAATTCACAGAAACTAAAACATTTATATGCACAAAAAAACACTCACCAGAGCTGGTGCAACAAACACTTCAAAATGTACAGCTAAATTGAGGCTCTTCATTTTATCTAGTGGATGATGTGGATTCAGCTATTTACAAGTGCAAGTAAGTATTTTCTGTTCTGTCACAATGAATGGCCAGCAAATAGTCTCTTCTAATATTTTTTGAAATTCTGCTTTTGTGTTTAAAACTGAATGTTTGGCGCCCCCCCTCAGGTTAAAAACGGCTATAATATTAAAAATTTTTATTGGCCTATCTGAGGATGTGATGTATTCAGGGCTGTCAACTCTCACCCATTGGGTGTTAGACTACCGCATCTCAGTGTCTTCAAACGCTCTCACTCCTTATCTCCATTTCTTCACGCAAAGAAATGACGGACATTAAAACTCAAATCCATTCCATTTATTTATATATAAAAATACCATGCTGATAAAAATCCAGTCCGCCTTTTCAACACAACCTTAGTGCTCACAAACCAAGACATGTCAGGTTTACATCCAGTCCATATCTTTGCACCAGCCCAACAATTCACTGTGCTGAGCCAGATATTGAAAAAAGATCAAGATTTCTGAGCATTTATTACGAGGTATGCCATTTGAATTTTATCCTATCTTTACTTACTTTGTAAACTAATGAAGATTTAAAGCATAGTACTTGACTAAATATGAATAAACTATACAGCAGCTGGCTTAAATAATCAATGTGGAGAGTGTGTAGGATCACATCAAATGGTTTGTTTTCTCTACATATAAAGAAAACAAACCAAAACATATAGTTTTTGTTTTTTAAATCAAGCTTTAATCCTTGTTTCCTCTAATTTAGCCTCCTGATTTTAGCCTCCTGATTTAGTTTTAGTCCATGTTTTGCTCACAAGTAAAATAATTATTGCTCAGTCTAGTTGAATAATCTCCCATTGGATTTTAGGACTACTTAAACCAGGGGTGTCAAACCGGTTCCAGAAAGGGCCGTGTGGCTGCAGGTCTTCTTTCCAACCAAGCAATAGCACACCAGACTCTAGTCATCTCATCAAGTCATCATGTTCAGATTGGACTCACTTGATGAGATGACTGGAGTCTGGTGTGCTATTGCTTGGTTGGAAAGAAGACCTGCAGCCACACGGCCCTTTCTGGAACCGGTTTGACACCTGTGACTTAAACCAACACAAATCTCTAAAGCTTTCAGATATGCCTCACAGAGCCATAGGAGGTCCACAAAAGAAAAAGAAAAAAATATTGCATTTTATTTTTCTAAAGATAAGCCACCCAAGAAAAGACCAACCACATACATAGAGTATGTGCAGAACAACTCAGTTATGCTGGATTCATAGAGGAGGAACCAGAAGGATGTATTTAAGTCCATTAAATACATTCAAAAACTTAATTTCCATCACATCTACTAAAATTGAACATCCACACAAATGCTGTCTTGTTTCATTGTTTTTATAGAATCTACAGCCTCTTAGAAGGTCTCAATTGTTAATTTTAAAAATTTAATAAGATAATGAGCTTATTAATCCTTGGCCTATTACCAAATATTCAGACTCAGTGTAGTTTGCACGGGATTTGATTGCACTGCTTCCTGTATTAGTGCCAGTAATCCAGTAATAACTCATTTGTTTCGCATTGTTTATTTTACTTGAGCTGCATAGAATTATTAATAAACACAGTTGTGAAATTCTTAGTTTGCAGTCGATGCAAGTATTTTAGTAGGGCCAATACTTTTAGTTAAATTGTCTGAAAATCACTAGAATATAGAAAACAATGTATATTGTGTGAAAATGTTCCACATAACTACGAATCACTTATTGTTATTCAGTAACATTTACTGCACATTTTGCCTCTTAGTTTCAGTTAAATCCTCTTAAAAACCTACAACCTATAGCTTCACCTTTCCTCAGAGCCTTTTAATCTAACCGTGAAAAGGGTTTCCTGTCCAGACTATTTTAAAATCTCACTCCAAGGTTTGGTA
Source organism: Cyprinodon diabolis (assembly GCA_030533445.1). Lineage (NCBI taxonomy): Eukaryota > Metazoa > Chordata > Actinopteri > Cyprinodontiformes > Cyprinodontidae > Cyprinodon > Cyprinodon diabolis. The sequence continues at coordinate 44,535,280 of CM060064.1, read as the reverse complement.
AAAAGTTGGCAGCCCTGTGTATTTTGGAGACCGGACATCAGCAGCTTTATGCTGGGCGGCGGTAGTTCCCTAAGAGAGTGACAATAAATGACAGGATTTTGTTAAAATAAAAAAATAAACTAAATCATGGTTTTCCCAATCAGAAATGTATATGAAAATAGTAAATGAAGTAAAATTTGATCAATCTGCCCTGTCGATTATTATGACCTGGCATTTTTTTTTGTGTCAGTCAGTCACCTGACCTAAAATCTATTCAAATTAAAACATTTATTTTAAAGAAAAAGTGATTAAATACCGGAAAATGTATTTAAATTGTACAAACCTATGTGAGCCTGGTCTTTATAGTCGAAAAAAATTATTGAGCATTAATTTTGTCTCAATGGGTCACAAGACATTAAAGTTACACATTTTTGGTTTATCAGTAGTGTTCAGTCTGGATATTCATTGAAAATCGCCATGACAACCACTGAATGTGCAGGGAAGGAAGAGCTACACAGAATAAGAAAAGGTTCATTGTGCGACCTGAGTAACGTGCAGTAACAGGGTGTCGGCAATGGTAACTGCGTTATAGTTACATTAAGTGTAATAATTTTGATTACTCGTTACTAAAAAAGGTAACGGCGTTAGTAACGCCGTTACTTTTAACGCCGTTACTCCCATCACTGCGTATATCTAACTGGCCTGCATAAGATAATGAAAAAACCCCACAGATTTTAAGAAAGGATTTATTTTTTAAATAGAAATTTTTATAAATTTTGGGACAATATGGTCTGATAAAGAGTTAATTTATAATACATTCATAAGCCAGAATAATTTGACATTTAATTATGATTTCCCTACGACTTTAAAACATAAAACAAAGGGTGCACTGTCTTTATTCCATAGCTGTATATTGAATGATGAGTTAACCAAAGAAGATTCCTGGACCACATTAGTCATCCTCCTCTGTCCAGGATTTGATTTTCTTCCTGCTTTCAGGCATAAATAAACAAATTCACAGAAACTAAAACATTTATATGCACAAAAAAACACTCACCAGAGCTGGTGCAACAAACACTTCAAAATGTACAGCTAAATTGAGGCTCTTCCTTTCATCTAGTGGATGATGTGGATTCAGCTATTTACAAGTGCAAAGTAAGTATTTTCTGTTCTGTCACAATGAATGGCCAGCAAATAGTCTCTTCTAATAGGAGACAAAACCACGTTCTCCTATTCTGAGCGTGTTTAAAACAGCAGGATGAGTAACAGAAAGAGGATGTGAGCGACACAGAGGGCTGGAGAAAACTTAGACCCCTCCTGGAAGAGCTTTCATGTGTGATTCCTTCCTGCTGCTGTGAATTAAACACTAAATAATTATTCCTATAATAATTATATAATTCCTATAATAATTATTCCTCCTGCTTCATCTCTGAGGTTTCCATCTGATTTTAAAGATAAACAAGAAGTTAGATTTCAATGCGTTCCGTCTTCTGACATTTGAAGAATCGCTGCGTTCCCTGTTTAACTGCGCCTCATAATTTACTTTAAATCATCATTTAAAAGCTGGCTGAGATTTCCAAACTCAAACCTCACATGGTTCCAGGCATCATAGTCGTCATTCTAACCTGACTGAGATTAAACTTTAATTACAGACTCTTGATAAATCGCAGTAAGCCGAGCATTTCATTAAACTCCAACTTGTTTTTTTGGTTATCTAGCATCATTCTGTTTATTTACCTTATTGATCACATTTTAAAAAGCAATCACAAAGACATTAGTAATAAAAATTAATAAAATAAAACATCCATTGAAGTAACTGTAATTAGATTATTGCTATAGAGAAGAGTAACAGCCTTATGTTTATCAGCTCATACTATTTAAAGTTGATTTGTCTACCTCGTCTTTCTGTTTTGGCTTCTCTTTCCACTAATACAGGGAAAGTATTTCAGAAACGGGTTACAGGTTCTCCTTAATATATGCAGACTTTCCAAAAAAGGAAAAAAAAAAAAAAAAACGATCTACAGCACCCTTTCTTTCCAAGTTTGTGTCAGAAATGGAGTTGAGTTTGAGGCTTCAAAGAGTGAACCAAAAACTAAGCCTTGTTTTGGCTTTGAAAAAATGTAAATTGAAACAAACAAACGGGCACCCCTTTGGAATGGCGGTCATTTGGGTTCTTTGTAGGGATGCACAATATTGGGATTTTACCGATATCTGATATGCCGATATTTTAAAACTCATGTAGCCGATAACTGATATCGATACTGATGTTAAAGCTGGACAAAAATAATTAGTCATTGAAAATAGCAGTTTTGTTATCCATTTCTGACACTTTGAAAAATTACATACTCAAATATATTTTCATATGCTGATATCAAATCGATTTTTAAAAACGCGGTATCGATCTATTTTACTTTCAAAATCTCGTGAAATTTCATCGTTCTGTTACAAACTCGTGATATTTTGCAAATTCTTGTGAGATTTTGTTAGTAAAATAGATCGATACCGCATCAATATATCAACATATAAAAATTTGGCAAAATTACGTGAATTTTCAGGGGATTTCGTAGCATAACGATGACATATAGCAATATTTCATTAGTAAAAGAGATTGATATGGAGTTTTTAAATGGCAATATATCAGCATATGAAGATATTGTGATATTTTAATGTATCAATATTTTTTCCCTCGTCTTTAGAAGTTTTTAAGTCTGTAAAAAAAAAGTTTTTGAGGAAGAAGAAGTAGTATTTTATTTTATTTTTTTTAGACTTTAGAAACTCAGAAGCTGATCAAATATCGGGTTAAATATCGGTGGGGTGGCCGATGTCCGATATTCAGTTTTAAGGCCGATACCGATAGGGGGCCGATTATATCGTGCATCCCTAGTTCTTTGTTAGCCTGTATTGCCCGATACCTGTCTATGTCTCTGAAAGGAGGGTCGTTAAAGGGAATCGTTGGCCTGGCTGAATAGGCGAGGTCTTCTGTTCTCCTGTAAAGGGGTTGGGGCTGCAATGATAGCGGGAAGGAATCAACTTAATTACTGCATGGTAGGTTTTTGAAAGCTGAATGCTGAGTCCACCCTCTCTGTTTAAGGTTGGTTTTTCTTTCTTAACATAAATGGTTCCTTCACGCCCCTCTCAAAACACCAATCTTCTTAGTGAAAATGTGAACATTCTGTTCCTCAAAAGAATGCCCTTTATCCATAAGGTGTAGATGTACCGTCGGGTTTTGAGGTTGCTTCTCTGTTTTGGGTCATGCGTCTGTGGAGAAGCTGTTTGGGTTCTCCAATATAAAGTTCACAGCATTCCTCACTGCATTGGGGGGTTGTCTTCAGGATGCAGGAGTCTCTGTTTAAGGGGTCTTGTTGGGTTTGAAATGTCCTGGGATATGGAAGTAAATCTGTGTCGCTGGGATTTGAATTAAAAATGCCACTGAAATTTAAATGTTGTATGTTTCTTTGTACTTACTGTTTCAGTGTTAAAATATATTCAGAACACATTTTTGACCTAAAAAAAAATTATTGTCATTATTTCTACACAGATGAAATTTCATTTGTTATTTTCTCTTCAAGCTAAAAAATTCACATTACTATTTCAAAGTGATTACATTTTCAATACTTATTTTTCAGTTTAATTTTTTGGGGTTAAAATAATCTGCATATAAAAAAATTCAACCTTTCAAAATTCAAACTTAATATTTTCAGCCTTCTGAGATTCAACTGGCGTTGAATTCGGCATCTAAATTCAGTGTAAAAAGGGAGATTATTGCAGATTATTTTAACCACTGTTAGGTTTATTCTTTTATACATCATGTGCATTATTATTTTGTTAGTCAGATTAGAGAGAGTAGAGGGCCTTCCTTCACATTGTGGATGTCACGGTGTGTACGGAGGTCATCTAATCGAGACAGCCTTTGTGTCTTTAAGAATACACAGGATATGGGCACATCTTGGAGCCGGTCTGATAGGAGAGCTACTGTATCTGTAACCCTGAAGCATAGAAGCAAGCTGCATGGAGTTCCAAGACATGGATGGCGTGTCAGTTTCTGATACGAACAGCTAAGCATCCACATGATGCAACACATAGACTCTTGAGCTATAAGAAGCAGGTGATGACCTTGTTCGGGGCTGAAACTTTGCCGGATGCTCGCGGACGTGATTTTTGAGCCCACTGCTGTGCAAGCTCTAAGCATTTTTCTCTGTCCTGTAACGACCTGATCTGGAATAAACTCTGTTACTTTTTTACTCCTGTTTTATAGTCTTTTTTATATGTTTTTACCCAGTTTGAGTTAAAAGTAGTAAATAACTTGCTCCCAGGAAAAGAACCGGTGAGAAGGCCCCCGGGGCGCTACAGCCTTTTCTTTCAAGGGGACAAATCCTTCTCATTTTAACACCCCAAAAAATTAAACAAAAAATTAAACTGAAAAATAAGTATTGAAAATGTAATAAATGTAATAAAATCCCCATTTATCCCCATAAATGTAAGAAAATCCCCATTTATTTTGCTTGCAACAGTAATTCAACGAAATTTACTCCATAGATATTCCCATACCAATACTAAGTACTTCTTCAGATATCTGGTTGTAATTTGCATCTTCCAGCTGCTTAGAGAAGGACAGCCCTGTAGCTGCTTCGGTCACGGAGGCCAGTCAGTATTTTCAAAAGCTCCAATAGGGGGCACTACTCAAAATTTGTTTTGGTACTGCTTTCAAAAAAATCAGGTCTGAGCCATGCATGTGGCCAGTTATTAAATACATATCTAATGCGTAATGTCATAAATCAGGTTTAATACAAATTGTCTGAGTTTCGGTTTGTAGTTTATTATTTCCAGGTTAAAAAAACAAACAAATTGAGATTAAAATCTCTTTTTCAAGACTGACCAGGCCAAGAGGGAAAGACATGGTTACAACAGTAAAAGACAGAATCACACAACAATCATTTAAAACTACACAAAATATTAAAAAAGAATAATTTAATGAAATATGCAAAGATTAACCAATAACCAATAGCATTACACTGGAAAAAAAATAAATCGACATCTAGATAAGTATTTTTTTTCTTAAACAAGTGCATTTGTTCTTGAGTTGAGAAGTCAAAAGAGACATTTTGCCAATGGAACGAGACAATTTACACTTAAAATAAGAGATATTGCATTGTCTTATTTCAAGCGCATATTATCTAATTATCTTATTTTAAGAGTAAAAATACTAATTCCGTTGGCAACTATCTCATTTACCTCCTCAAATTAAGGGTAAATACACTTAATTTAAGACATCTTTACTTATTTCTAGATAGATTTTCCAGCATAGTTTCTGATTTCTTTGCAAATTATTCAAATTATCCAAATGAAATACGATCAGTCAAGTTCAGATCCTTTTTATTGATTATTTCAACAGAAAGGGGCTGCAGATTAGAATGCTGTCTTTCCCTGTTCTGTTCTCACCCAAATGCCATACTCCAATTTGTTAAAACCCACAAACTAGTTTGTTTTGATTTGTCTAAAGAGGACAACTTGGTTCATTACTAGGGGTCTAAAAATAACCCCAATATTTCATCAGACGGTAGTAGCATTGATTCAAAATACATCTGATCTGATCGTAAATGTAAAAAGCATTTTCAAGCAAACATCAATATCATTAGCCCCAAGTTACACTAGCTTTTGAAACTGTGCTGATATCGGTCTGAGCATGATAACAGAGATAACTGTTGAGTGTAAAAGGTACGCAGAACTGAACCGGACCGTGCCAGACACAACCGAACCAGGCTAAACTGGTACTAGTTCATCAGTAGAGCTCAGCGCAGTTCAGTTCTAGGTCAGTTCTCAGACAAAAAGAGTGCATGAGCAGACCGCGTTATCTCTTTACAGTCGACCTCGGTAATCATGAAATTTCAGGCATTCACAAAAATCCTAGCTTCCCTACAGTGCCACATGATTACCAGTGATGATTCTGCTTAGCAGTGTGATGAACCTCGACGTTTGTCATAGTTTCCTGTGCCTGTAAGCCCTGATTAGACTATTGTTTGTTGTATCCACTTCTCAAAAGCCGACTCTGTCAAGTAAAGGGTGTGCAAAATAATCGTCATGACGATGCATCGCGATTCTAATTTTTGTGATCTACTGCATCTATTCATGAAGGCAAGAATCGATTATAAAAAATAAAAAAAATCAATAAATAAAATACATCAATGGTTGGCGCACATCAGCCAAATCAAGTGGAATACAACTTCCAGTCCAGCAGATGTCGCTGCGGATCTGTTGACACCTGCTGCTTCGTGTCACAAGCATGTCCGGCCGCGGGATACTGCGACAAGTCATCCGTAAACAAAACATGCAGGACACTGAGAAAATTCACCCGTCTCCATCACATTTCAAGTAAGATGCTTGGATGTATTTTGACTTTAAAAACAAAGAAGGTAAAAACGGAATTGATATGACGCACGTCATTTGCAAAAGGGGAAATGTCATACATTTGAATGTTTTCATTTCATTGGTTTAAAGGACCATTAAGGCCATGAAAACAGCACTGATTATCCTTATTTTGTTTTTTTAAGTTTGATGAATCCTAAGATCTTTTTGTCAGTGTCTCCACACCAGTAATATTAATATTTCTGTCCAGTATTTGTTTTCATGGCAAATCCTCCAAAAGTCGTTTCAATAAATACAGCTATGTATGAATTCAGTTGCTTTCAGTTATGTATCAATTGAAGACACGATCCAGATCATACCTAGCCAGTCAGCCGCTAGTAATGGCTGTATCTTTTTCTTACAGTGTTCACTGAAAATATTGCAATGCATCGCAATTTTTCAAGTATCGTGATGCATCGTGATAGAATCGCATTGTGGCATGTGAATCTTGATTCGAATCGAATCGTGACTTCTTTGCCAATAACAAAGGCTGCCGTCTTCGCTGGACTCTCCGCAAACTTCCTGAAAGTTACGGGTACTTCCATGATTATGTAGTACCGTAGACCGCCACTAAGAGGCAAGGAAACCGAACTAGCGTGATGTATAAATGGCAGTAAGGAACCGAGCTCGGCACGGTTAACTGATCCAAGCTCTGCATGGGTCGGTTTTCAGATGGGTAGTGTAAATGGGGCTATTGTCTTACTTTTATGCTGCGTTCACACTGGACGCAGCTGGCGCGACAGAAGCAGCGAGTTTACATGCAAAGTCAATGGTTGACGCGCGTCAAGGCGCAGCAAAAGGTCCCGCGGCGCGTTTTGAGCAGCAGGCGCAGCGCGTCTGAGCAGCTGAAGCAGCGCGTCGGGCGCGTTTAACCATCTGACGCGCGTGACGTGCCGCAAACGCGCTGCTGCTCGAGATGGAAAAATTTTATTTTTGCTGCTCGACGCACCGCGTCAACCAATCAGAGAAGCTGATCTGGGAGCTGGCAGGGAGAGAGACACAGTGCTGATGATCAGAGTGCAATGATCACTCCTCTTAAACAGTTTATTGACGCCTAAATGAACTTAAAATGCAGAAATCTGCCGGCAGAATATGTTGGCTTTTATTATCCTGCTGGCTGCAGTTTGGATTATTTAGATGAAAAACACCTACCAGCTGCCGCGGTGAACCGCGAGGAGGCGACCCGGCCAGAGGCTGCTGATGAAGGGATTCCTACTGTCGGCGCACCGCTGGTATGTGGGGGTGTGAGCGGCTCCGACAGAAAAAATATTGGAAGGCAGGATTGTAATCTGAATGAACTGACTGCGCTGATTACGTTTTCAGGTGTATTTTCTCAGTTAAAAACATATTAAAACTACTTTATTCCCACTGATCACAGCAAATATAGCTGCAAGGCAGAGAAAGGATAGTGAAGCTCCGCCCAACGCGCGTCAGACACACTTTTGCACCGCGCAGCCAGAGCAGCAAAGCTGCTTCAGCCGCGCGTCAGAACTAACTGGTACAAGAAGCAAAAATGAAGCAGCAGACGCGATTTTGCTGCTTTTGCTGCGTCCGGTGTGAACGTAGCATTATAACTTTTAAACCCTCAGCCACTAGGTGGCAGTTAACTGCAGATTCCTCTGCTGCTCTACTCAACCAGAGCAACATCATCTCTAAAGTTTTCTAGAACTATACTGTTCTGAAAATACTGAAAATTTTCAATATATCGTCTTTATGTACCAGGATAGTATCGCAACATATTATATATTGCCTATTTTATCACCGAATTCTTGCCAGTACCCACCCCTACTGTCAAGTAAATTCAACAAAGGCTGCCGTCTTCGCTGGACTCTCCGCAAACTTCCTGAATGTTACGGGTACTTCCATGTTTATGTAGTACCCTAGACCGCCACTAAGAGGCAAGGAAACCGTGCTAGCGTGATGCATAAATGGCAGTAAGGAAACAAGCTCGGCACGGTTAACTGATCCAAGCTCGGCACGGGTCGGTTTTCAGATGGGTAGTGTAAATGGGGCTATTGTCTTACTTTTATAACTTTTAAACCCTCAGCCACTAGCTGGCAGTTAACTGCAGATTGCTCTGCTGCTCTACTCAACCAGAGCAACATCATCTCTAAAGTTTTCTATAACTATAATGTTAGAAAATTTGCAATATATCGTCTTTATGTACCAGGATAGTATCGCAACATAAGCATCCTGTTGCCTATTTTATCACCTAATTCTTGCCAATTCACACCCCGAGTCGTTATGGACATTTGGTTTGAACATCATGTCAAAATGCCTGACTCCCCCCAAACACCACCACCACATAATACCTTTAAAAACATTCTTGGCAAAAAAAAGGAAAGGGTTCTAGTACCTGTGGTCAATATAAACGCAGCTGTAATCTCTGTGTCACATACCTCAACAGGGGGCAGTGGTTCAATAAACGTTCCTCCCACCACTGGACTCGAACCGGCAGCCCTCCAGTCTCCTCCCCAGTACAAGAAGGGAGGGGAGGAGGAGGCGGCAGGTGAGTGGGGCAGGGTAAAGGACAGAGAGGGGGAGAGAGGCAGCGAGCGGGGCATGGGCGGTGTGGCCGAACCTTTCTTGAAGCCCTTTTTCTGTGGCTGCACCGGTGGGCAAAAGGTGTTGGAGGGGGAGACAGCCAGGGAGAGCGGGAAGGGGTGAGGTGGGGTGCCGCTTGCCCGTCTGCCATAGGTCTGAGGTGGGCCGAGGGAGGGAGGAGGGAGGAGGGACAGCGAGAGGGATGGAGGCAGCGAGCGAGGCCGAGGACAGGGAGGGTTACTCACGGATTGTCGGAAGGGTTGAAGGGGGGCAGTGGGAGGGACCTCCATGCTGGGTTGCTTCCCAGTGGCTATGCTCTTCCTCCTGGCACGGTGATCTGCAAGAAGGAGCAGAGACCAACGGCTGAGACCACATACGAGGTAAAATAAGGACAGGTTGCAAAATATTCACTGCAAAGTCGAAGGATGCGGGAAGGAGAAACATAGGCGGTGTGAAAATAAATAGCTACAGGAGAGCATGTCCGCCTGAAAATGAGTGTTAAGCAGAGTGCCACGGCGAGGCAGACAGACATAAAACCATTAAAGGTCAAACCGCAGGGCGAAGCAGAAACTTACATACACCTACATCTGTCTCACACCGACAGAGTAGGTGTTGGACTTTCCGGGGGAAAGATTTTCTGTCTGAATGGCTGATAAGGCAAATGTTAACATTCTGTACTTCGCGAAGAGGAAATGAAAGATGCAAGGATAAAGAAGATCATCAAACACACAAAGCACTTATTGACTTCCCCTCATGTAGCCCGAGCATCATGCACTGCACTACCCTGCAGCTGAGAGATGAAAGTCTGAAACTGTGACCCAACAGAAACCGATGATCTCCATCCAAAATATGAGTGAATTTTAATCGACTGTGTTTATTTGTAACTATTCGTGGTTCAGTACTTTCTCACAAAACCTGCATCTATCATTAGTCCAAAGAACAGATCAGTACTGAATAAGTGTCCCAAAGGAAAACATCTGAAAGTGTAACAGAGTGATACATAGCCCTCTGGTCACGGGATTAATAAGTAACCTTCCCGTCAATGAACAAGACAAGGTGGAAGGATAAGAAAAACCTTTCCATGGTTCCTTCTTTGATTTTTCTGTTTCAAAATGAGATTAGAAAGATTATTACTGTGTTGTTTCAATGTTTTTCCATTTTGTAAAACATAAATGCAAAAATGTTATATTGAAACACTCAAATATCTGCTGCTCTCTTTCTCTCTCTCTCTCTCTATATATATATATATGTCGATATAAATATTAATATATTTACATCTATCTATCTATATCTATTTATATATATATATATATATCTATATATCTATGGAAGCAAATCGTTACCATATAGTTATCATGTCCCTGAGTTTCCCCCTCTATATCTATATATATATATATATATATGGAAGCAAATCGTTACCATATTTCAAATGAAAAGGCATATTCAGAAATGTTTTTTCATTTTAAGAATGTGGCTGCATTGTTTGACTCATAAATGAAATTAGTAATCAATAATCCTGTTTGCATTTTCATTTTCTTCTTCAAGACTGCTCATCCTTTTACTTAATCAAAATGAAAAAGATTTATTTTTTCAAAATGTAGCCGAGCAAATACATACCAAAATTCAATTTGAAATGTAAAATTTGAAAATGTGGCTGCATTGTTTGACTCAACAGGATGGGTAGCCCGGTTAGCAAGGACCTGAGGAAGAGCGGCTGCTGACGTCACTCTGCTGCGCCCGCCGCTCAGAATTTTCGTTTTCAAGTTATGGACAGTACTTTGCTGGCAGACCATGTAAACGAAAAAGCAATATCCGCTGGGTTTTCTCCTTGATTATGGCATAAAATGTGCAGACTTAAAGAAGAAAATGCAAATGCAAATAGGATGATTGATTACTAATTTCATTTATGAGTCAAACAATGCAGCCACATTCTTAAAATGAAAAAGTATTTCTCGAAATGCTTTTTCATTTTCAAATTTTACATTTCAAATTGAATTTGTGTATGTATTTGCTGAGGTACATTTTTAAAAATAAATCTCAAATGTATTTTTCTTTTTCATTTTGATTAAGTAAAAGGATGAGCAGTGTTGAAGAAGAAAATTAAAATGCAAACAGGATGATTGATTACTAATTTCATTTATGAGTCAAACAATGCAGCCACATTCTTGAAATGAAAAAGCATTTCTGAAAATGCCTTTTCATTTGAAATATGGTAACGATTTGCTTCCATATACACTCACTGGCCACTTTATTAGGTACACCTGCCCAACTGCTCGTTAACACCTAATTTCTAAGCAGCCAATTACATGGCGGCAACTCAGTGCATTTAGGCATGTAGACATGGTCAAGGCAATCTCCTGCAGTTCAAAGCGAGCATCAGTATGGGGAAGAAAGGTGATTTGAGTGACTTTGAATGTGGCATGATTGTTGGTGCCAGAGGGGCTGGTCTGAGTATTTCAGAAACTGCTGATCTACTGGGATTTTCACGCACAACCATCTCTAGGGTTTACAGAGAATGGTCCGAAAAAGAAAAAACATCCAGTGAGCGGCAGTTCTGTGGGCGGAAATGCCTTGTTGATGCCAGAGGTCAGAGGACAATGGCCAGACTGGTTCGAGCTGATAGAAGGGCAACAGTGACTCAAATAACCACCCGTTACAACCAAGGTGGGCAGAAGAGCATCTCTGAACGCACCGTACGTCGAACTTTGAGGCAGTTGGGGTACAGCAGCAGAAGACCACACCGGGTGCCACTCCTTTCAGCTAAGAACAGGAAACTGAGGCTACAATTTGCACAAGCTCATTGAAATTGGACAATAGAAGATTGGAAAAACGTTGCCTGGTCTGATGAGTCTCGATTTCTGCTGCGACATTCGGATGGTAGGGTCAGAATTTGGCGTCTACAACATGAAAGCATGGATCCATCCTGCCTTGTATCAACGGTTCAGGCTGGTGGTGGTGGTGTCATGGTGTGGGGAATATTTTCTTGGCACTCTTTGGGCCCCTTGGTACCAATTGAGCATCGTTGCAACGCCACAGCCTACCTGAGTATTGTTGCTGACCATGTCCATCCCTTTATGACCACAATGTACCCAACTTCTGATGGCTACTTTCAGCAGGATAATGCGCCATGTCATAAAGCTGGAATCATCTCAGACTGGTTTCTTGAACATGACAATGAGTTCACTGTACTCAAATGGCCTCCACAGTCACCAGATCTCAATCCAATAGAGCATCTTTGGGATGTGGTGGAACGGGAGATTCGCATCAAGGATGTGCAGCCGACAAATCTGCGGCAACTGTGTGATGCCATCATGTCAATATGGACCAAACTCCCTGAGGAATGCTTCCAGCGCCTTGTTGAATCTATGCCACGAAGAATTGAGGCAGTTCTAAAGGCAAAAGGGGGTCCAACCCGTTACTAGCATGGGGTACCTAATAAAGTGGCCGGTGAGTGTATATCTATATATATAGATATATAGATATAGAGGGGAAAACTCAGGGTCATGATAACTGTAACTGTTAGGAGATTTAAAAATGATGCAAAAAACAGGAACAGTTAAGAACAGTTTTTTCAAACTTGAATTTTTTTCCTCATATTTCCATGTAAAACATGTTTTTTTTCTTGCAACAATATTGCGCCAAAATTAATTAAATGTTTTTCTAAATGTCTGCACTTTGTTCTAAAATTGTTATTTTGTATATGACTAATTATTTATCGACTGACACCACTATCACTACAAATGAAAACAATAGCCAGTATGGTTTTTAGTCTCTGTGGCAACCTGTCCATGGAGAACCCTGCTTTTTGCAGAAGAAAGATGGATTTTTAAATTTAGGTTTTACAAATGGAAAAGAAAAAAAAAACTTGATTATTACAATTTTGTGATCTCATTATTGAACTGAAAAAATAAACACTCACAGATCCCCCTTTATGGTGCTTTTTTCAAGAAATATGAGCAAAATAAAACAGACACAAATCAGTTTATTGATATAAAAACAATAAATGTGTCTTTTAGAAGAAGCAGCAGTTCAGTTCCCCAGTTGTCTGGTTGTTTGCAGTAGCTGCCTTTGATACAGGAAACATGACAGGATCCCATCAGGGGGCAGCATGACTTCTCATAAAGCAAACAAGTTATCATCGACTTTCACTGATATTTCTGTTGATTCTTTCCATGCGTAGCTGATTGGCAGTGGGCGCCCGTCTGTGTAGAGTGTAAACTCTGTAGGAAACATAAACCAGAGCTAACCAAAGCTGCATGTTAGAGGCTGATTTTCAGCTTCCCATTATAAACTGAGTGTTGGTGAAGGTCAGCATTTATCCAAGGATTGCCATCAGTTATATGCTCCTTCATGTCAACCTTTATAAGTTTCCCTCCAAAAAAAATCCACTGAATTTTGTTTCAAAGTTTGAAGATGTTTTGCTTCCCATCCAGGAAGCGTTTTCTTTTTTTTATTTATTTTATTTTATTTTTTCAAAGTTTTCAGTACAACATTAATAACACAGAACAGTTCAACATAGAGAGCAGTTGGCAAAAATACAGCTTGTTGAAAGTAGCGATAGATCATGGACCATTTTGAAGCACAGCACATTTTAATCTGTAGGAGTCTCATTTTGACCAAAGTTTGTGAAAAATGTCAGGTTTCAAGTGAATTTTAAAAGTAATTTGTTCCAAGTTTCTTATTTCAGTCATGATTTTAATCCAGTTTGAAATCGTGGGGGCTGACCGTGTCATCCATTTCTTAATATGGCTTTTTTTCCAGCAGCAAGCATTATATTCAAAGGTATTTGTTTACTGTGTCCATTGCCGATGTTTTCAGTCCAAGGTACATGGTCATGAAGTTGAAAGGGATGATGACGTTATAAACAGTTTGCATTACATTGTTCATGTCTTTCCAATATTTCTGGATAACTGGGCATTCCCAAAACAAATTATAATGAGGCGCCTTTAGGCACCCACACCAGGAAACGTTTTCAATTCAAAATGTCAGAAATAGCGTTGAGTATGAGGCTTTATAGAGAGGACCAAAAAACAAAGCCTTGTTTCGGATTAGAAAACATGCAAACTAAAACGAACAAAGGGGTCCAACCCTTAGGAATGGGGGTTGTTTGTGGTCTTTGTTAGCCTGTATTGCCCGATACCTGTCTATGTCTCTAAAAAGGAGGGTCGTTAAAGGGAATCGTTGGACTGGCTGAATAGGCGAGGTCTTCTGTTCCCCTGTAAAGGGGTTGGGGTTGCGATGATAGCAGGAAGGAATCAACTGTATCACTGCATTGTAGGTTTCTGAAAGCTGAAATCTGAGTCCAGCCCCTCTGTTTAAGTTTGTTTTTTCTTTCTTAACATAGATGGCTTCCTTCACTCCCCTCTCAAAGCACCTGTCTTCTTTGTCCAAAACGTGAACAATCTGGTCCTCAAAAGAATGTCAATGAGGTGTAGATAGCCTGTAAATAACAGGTTCCAGGAAATATAAAGAAAACACTAAAATGTCATGATCTGGTCTGTTTGCTCCCCCTTAATTGGTTATTTCTCTCACCTGTCGTTTTCCCTCCCTGCCTCAATTATCATTTATTCGTGTCACCTGTTTCCTCTGGTTTATATTCAGTTTAGCCTGAGCATTCAGTGCTAGATCATTATTTGTTTTCAGTTAATCGTTCTGTTCAGTCTGTGTTATTTCAAGGTTCATGTCCTGGATCCTAGCTGCCAGTGGAAAGAGGTTTTTTGTGTTTGTCTCGTCTCCTGATCGTCCACTGTTCCTCCCCCGCGGAGTCCTCTGGGTTTTTGGCTCTATATGTGGGGAGGTTCAGTTTTTATCTCAGTAAGCCTGGCTCCAGGGAGGAGACCAGTTTAAAGGTGCTGCATCAAGTTCTGGTTCCACATCCTGTCTCTGCTACCCTCTGCCACTGAGCCTGCTCATCTGCACCTGATCCTGTCTGCTCCTGTGCGTGACCACCTGGTCACGCTTTCACACCCTGTCAGACTCTGAACCCTCCTGGGAGCTTGTGGATGCCTGGAAGTCTGGATCCTGCCTCCTGTTTCTGTTCCTGCCTGATCTGGATCCTGTTCCTGTCTGTTCTGGATCCCTGACCAGGATCGGCTTCCAGCATGTCCTCTGAGACTGCAGCACTTGGGGACATTCTTGGACTGATCTGCTAGACCAGAGTGTCTGAGATTTAGTTTTCTTTATTTAATAAACGTTTTGAACTTTCCTAC
The DNA here is from genome assembly GCA_030533445.1 of Cyprinodon diabolis. Taxonomy (NCBI): domain Eukaryota; kingdom Metazoa; phylum Chordata; class Actinopteri; order Cyprinodontiformes; family Cyprinodontidae; genus Cyprinodon; species Cyprinodon diabolis. The sequence goes on along the minus strand of CM060064.1, from coordinate 44,520,146 downwards.
TGGCTGTCTCTCCTTGAATACTGGGTCCATCTGTCCTCGGTTCATGACAAAAGGCCCTATAATCCTGTATTTCAGTTTACAAATTTTACACCATTTGTCTAACGATTCCAGCAAACAGGTGTCCTAATATCCTCAGTTTACCTGTTTATACAACATGGATGTCTGTCACAATGCGATCCAGTATATTCTAACTAGAACAGTATCAATGCTATGAATTAAAGTCTCAAGGACTCTTTCAAGCAGGATTTATTAAGAAGCAGCAGTGTTTCTAAGCATAGTGGAAATAAGTATGGTCTAAAACAGCAGCATTGTTAGTGGAGCTCTATGTGGCGCCTTAAACAACTTCCACTACATATTGTGCAGTGATATAAAAATTTTTTTTATTTACTATGATTATTAATCATGCATTAAAAGATTGCTCTGATTATTCCAGAGCTACCAGCAACACTTTATTTAATGTTTAAGCTCATTATTTTTCCTTTTACTTCTAACATGAAACAGATTGGAATTCAAATTAATTCAAGACTTAAAAAGAAAAGGCAGCAACATATTAACAGTTTTTTATTTTTTTTTAACCTTCATTAGTCCAACCTTAGTTCCTTTAGAACAGGGGTAACCAATTAAAAGTCAGCGGGGTCCGAATGAAGAAAATCCTCAACCAGTAAAGGTCCGGAGACATTTTTAATTATATGTTACTTTAAACAAAATGTAACACTAAACTAAAATAAGGATTTATGCATCCATGTTATATACTGAATTAAAAATTTTTTTTTTTAAATAGAAAAATTTTCCATTTTAAAATCTTAAGTGTTTTTTGAAGTAGAGAACAACAATCATTCAGTTTGGTATATAGACAATTTCCTGATTCACATATTTTATAAAACACCTGAACTGACTGTTATTTCCTTTCTTCTTTCTGTCTTAATGTTGGCAGTGGGCTTTAGGCTGCCCTGCAAGGCTTTAAACCTGGGTTTGAATGGAGACTAAGCCATTCTCAAGCACATATCAAGGTGCTCATTTTGAGCCTGGATCCAGATTTATTTTTGATTCTGTTCATGGTGGAGAGCCCTGCTTCACAGCAGCAGGTTGAGCCAAACATCCTCTAAATGTGCAGGGTCGTCTTTGAGCACGCCATTTCACTTTTCTTTCACCAGTTCACCACAGTTCTTCCAGCAGTCCACACTTTCTCTGCTCTCTTTTTCTCATCGTCTTCTCCTTCTTTTCCATCGCCCGGCTTGACACAGGTTTGCCTGCTATGTCTAAAAGTAGCAGCAGCAGCAACCCAGACTGACAGCAGCTCATTGGATAAATTGTATCACATGTAGCCTGGTGCCGGATGCTCCGGAAGACTTTACCATATTAACAGGAGAAGCAGCGCAAGTGAAGTTAGACACTGTTGTCGGACAACATGTGGTGACTTATAAATGTTTTAAATCAGGTTGGGTCCTAAATTAGCCAGCAGGTGGGTCCGGATCCGGACTGCGGTCCGCTTATCCGTGACCTGTGTCATACACATTTGCAGATGAGGAGACATCCATGGCTCCAGCCTGATCAAAATATTACACTTTGTTCTTAGCTGAAGGACAACGCTCTCATTCCATTCCCAAATATTTGCCACATACAGAATGAGGATGATAACTATATATCTGCCCAGAGAAACTGTCCTAATTAGATAAATTACTGGGGGAAAACATCAGTTCTGACACACAACAAGTAGGTATGATTAGGGTGAAATAACTTCACACATCATTAATGATAATTATCCTAACATGTTTAAGAAATTAAATAATGGCATAAACATAAGCCTTTTCTGTTGAGATTCTGCTAGACTATCGTACATCTGCATGTAAAACTACAAATATGGCTGCCACGGTTTAGTGTGCCACCAGCTGGACTGGGATTGGATGTGAAGTGACTGCTCTTTTTTTAAAGATACAGCAGAAAAGCTAATTCCTGACAGAGGCACGTTAGAAAATCAGTCAGATTAATGAATGATTGAATCCATCCATCCATCCATCCATCCATCCATCCATCCATCCATCCATCCATCCATCCATCCATCCATCCATCCATTTTACCACCAACTGCACAACTGTAATTCATGGAGTATATAAATATTTCTTATAGAAACCATTTTAGGTTTGCAGATTAGCAAATTAGCAATTAATATTTGATGATCAACAGGTAGTGTTGCTTTTCAGCAGAGAAAAGTTAGGTCATAAAAAAAAAAACAAATGGAAAAGTAAGGGGAGCGTTTTTCAGTGGCTGCAGCCTGAGGCACCATTCCCCCCATTTATGTTGTATTGTCACTGTTGATTAAAACAAAAGTCTTAAAGAGTGTCTGAAATCTAACTGTTGACAATTTTGCAGTCTCAAATTCACACCTGCCTCATTATTTTACATATATTTATACTTGCGTGTTGTGACTTTACTAGAAGGTATCCCTAAAATGCATGTTTACTACAAGTTTTGAACTACCCATGAGGTTTCTGTTTAAACATAAAGTAAAGACTGTGTAGCTTTGTACCTTCTTCTACCTTTTTAAAAAAACTGTTTCTGTATCACAGGAGTTTTGGTGCCTGTCTGTGGTCCATGCAAAGAGGTGAGCTACACCCTGAACATTTCACTAGTTTACTGTTAAACAGGAGAAACAACCAGGTAGGCAGACACCCGCAATAATTCAGAGACCAGTTAACTTAAGAAGCAGGAGTTCCTGGAGAGAAGCCAAGCAAATATAACAAACACATAATGAATAGTCAAACCCAGGGCCCTCTTGATGCAGTGCATCACTGTGCCTGGCTGTGTGTTTCCTGTTCTCCACTGTCGCTACAAGCATGCTTAGTGTGAGGGACTGCTGAAGAGTCAATCAGTCGATGCAATCAACTGGTTTTCCTTAGATAAAAAAAACTTTGAATCAATCTGACTGAGTGATCTGGTTGAACTGTAAAGTGCCTTGAGATGACGTGTGTTGTGAATTGGAGCTATAGAAATAAACTGAATTGAATTGTATCATATATTACTAACTCAGGTTTCAATGATTTGTCTTAATTTCTAAAATTCTAAAAATATAATCCATTTTAATCTGAGTTAGTTTCATAGTATTTTGATGCCTCTTAGTGAATTGGATGCAATTATGTTTTTTAATCAAATTTTAAAAACAAAACCCTTACCTCATTAGACTCATAACAGTAGAGTAAGGGAAGTACTTCTCTCTATCAGATTAGAAAAGCTTAGATTCTCCCTTCAAATTATTTGCTATGACATCTCTGCCTGACTGTGATGAGTGAGACCCCCAACCCCTTTTATTTTATTTTCACTGTTGACTTACATTTTTTAAATAAGTTATTTTTCTTTTTGTAATTTTCCCTCTATTCAGTTGGACATTTTGAGCAGTTCTTGATTGGATTTTATATTCATTTTCATTTTATAAACTATATAATCTGGCCTAATCTGCATGACAGGCAGACAACAAAAAACTAGGACAGCAAAACCTTGAATAAGCTCTTATTTAAAGACTCAATTAGCTAACAATCGTTTCATAATCCGTCCCTCAACTTAGTACCAATAAGCTAATAAATTAAAAACTTATAAAATGCAGTATTTTAAAGTTAAACAATTGGTTGTGTTTGGAGCTGGAAGCATCAAAGTCTAATGAATCACCACAGACTAGGGTAAAAAAGGTTTAGTTTGTGCAGAAAACAGTGTTCTTAGCTATTTTATCTCTAGGGAATATATATATTTTGCATGCATTGACAGTTCTGAGTCAGCCTACAGTTATGCAAGCAGCTCTATTAGAGTGGACAGCTGTGCTGGTTACCATCAGGTTGATTATAAGCCAGTTATGGTCTTCAGAGTTTCTGTTCACCATATCTAATAATGCGACAAACTCCTCATATAAATAAAGCTGAGCCTAATAGGAATGTTATCAGCCTTAGAAATATGGTCAAACGTCAGCAATGAAAGGAAAATTCAGTCATTAAGATTCACTGAGCAGAAGCCATCTGCTATTTTCACTGGAAAACTGAAAAAATGCTAATGGTCATCATTTGGAGGCACAAATATCTTCTGCAAAACATTTCATGCAAATTTGTCCAACAGCTGTTTGAAATAATTCAGACAAGCTGACAGATTCCCCCACCCTGGCAAACACGGAAAAGTCCTGAAATGATTGTAAGGTTTGCCAGAGCATGTTAAACAGAGAAGCAACCAGCATGTCGCAGCACATTCCTCCAGATACGAACAAACTACTGTCTTGTCTAATAAACACACGGTGACACGCTAAGTGCCCTGCCTGAATAATAATCTCAAGTCTCATGAATGCGAACGGGGAGAGAATCAAAGCCCACTTCATCTCCCCCACATCTCCAGGTCTACGCCTTTCATTTTTATCCCAAAGATCAATCTTCCACATGGGCTGGCTTCATTTGCTAGTTCCTATCTTCATACAGGTAAGTCTCTATCTGACTTCTCCTCATCACAACATCCATCTCCTTGCTCTGTTCCTCTCTTAGCTTTATCCTCGTCACTCTGATGTTCAAACACACACCTCCTCTCTCCCACGCGTCTATTTTACATAATTCAAACAGTGCATTTAGTTCTCTACCTCTCCTCACCCCCCCTGATCTCTCTCCCCTCCCTGGACACTCTTCCCCAAACATTTTTTTTTACTTCTTCTCCCCTCTTCTTGTTTTCTCGCATCTCTCCTCCTCATTTAGGACTGAAGAGCCCTCCATTTTCTATTTTCTCCATGCTTACCTTTTTCTGTATTCCTCATTTATCCTCTCAGCCCTCTCACTTCTCTGCCTTTCATTTACCTGTCCAAATGGCAATCTTTTCACTGAGAGCCTGCTGGTCTCTCTCTGTCTGCCGTTCTAACATTTTCTGCAACCCACGCAAACAGAGGAAAAAAAAAATCTTCCATGACAGAGTTTGCAGTAACTGTACCAATGCCTCTTTATCCAAGTTCAGAGTGTAAAAGAAAATCGCCACCTGTATGCTGGAAGACTGCATGGGAAGGAGAATTCGTTAGAAAATCCAACGTAGAGCCGACATTTACATAAAAATATAGTCACCAATATTTAGCTGTCTCTTTAATATTGTGTAACTGATCCCAGCAAATGCTTTATTTTGCTCTCTTATCTCCTTTGGGGAATTGTTGGAATACGTTTTATACCATTATTGTGGCAAGAAAAAAAATATGTTTTTTAAATAGGAATTTCAAAAGATCTAAACGGAGAAATCAAAACATTGAAACACTTCTTCATAAAAAAAAGAGTTTCTAAACTTTTTTCAAATTCTTTAAATTTGTTTATATTTTATTCTAATCTAATGTTGTCATATTTTAATTTTTCAATTTGTACTATTATTATTTTTTTTGTTTTTTTACGGCACTAGTGGCTTGTTTTTTTTTTTCAAGGCAAGGTAAGGCAAGGCAAATTTATTTGTATAGCACAATTCAGTACAAAGACAATGCAAAGTGCTTTAAATGATTAAAATACAGGAAGATAAAACAGAATCAAAGCAAGTAGGAAAAAAAAAATAAAATAAAAAAACAAAAAAATGCAGAAACAAAAAAGAATATTAAAAACAGTTGGACTAAAGAAAATATGTTTTAGTTGAACTGTTTAACTAGAACGGTCGAAGGCAATCCTAAACAAATGTGTTTTTAGTCTTGATTTAAGGGAACTCAGGCTTTCCACACTTTTACAGTTTTCTGGAAGTTCGTTCCAGATAAGTGGAGCATAGGAACTAAATGCTGCTTCTCCATGTTTACGACAGTAAGCTGACAGGAAGGGGGGTATGAGAGAGGGGGAGAGACATGCGCAAAGGACCACAGGTCAGGACTAAGGCCAGCATACATGGGTCGTGTGCGCTAACCAGTGCGCCACCTGCTGGAAGTTTCCTCAGGGAGTTTGCTCCATATTGCCGCAGATTTGTCGGCTGCACATCCATGATGCGAATCTCCCGTTCCACCACATCCCAAAGATGCTCTATTGGATTGAGATCTGGTGACTGTGGAGGCCATTTGAGTACAGTGAACTCATTGTCATGTTCAAGAAACCAGTCTGAGATGATTCCAGCTTTATGACATGGCGCATTATCCTGCTGAAAGTAGCCATCAGAAGTTGGGTACATTGTGGTCATAAAGGGATGGACATGGTCAGCAACAATACTCAGGTAGGCTGTGGCGTTGCAACGATGCTCAATTGGTACCAAGGGGCCCAAAGAGTGCCAAGAAAGTATTTCCCACACCATGACACCACCACCACCAGCCTGAACCGTTGATACAAGGCAGGATGGATCCATGCTTTCATGTTGTAGACGCCAAATTCTGACCCTACCATCCGAATGTCGCAGCAGAAATCGAGACTCATCAGACCAGGCAACGTTTTTCCAATCTTCTATTGTCCAATTTCAATGAGCTTGTGCAAATTGTAGCCTCAGTTTCCTGTTCTTAGCTGAAAGGAGTGGCACCCGGTGTGGTCTTCTGCTGCTGTACCCCATCTGCCTCAAAGTTCGACGTACTGTGCGTTCAGAGATGCTCTTCTGCCCACCTTGGTTGTAACGGGTGGTTATTTGAGTCACTGTTGCCCTTCTATCAGCTCGAACCAGTCAGGCCATTCTCCTCTGACCTGTGGCATCAACAAGGCATTTCCGCCCACAGAACTGCCGCTCACTGGATGTTTTTTCTTTTTCGGACCATTCTCTGTAAACCCTAGAGATGGTTGTGCGTGAAAATCCCAGTAGATCAGCAGTTTCTGAAATACTCAGACCAGCCCTTCTGGCACCAACAATCATGCCACGTTCAAAGTCACTCAAATCACCTTTCTTCCCCATACTGATGCTCGCTTTGAACTGCAGGAGATTATCTTGACCATGTCTACATGCCTAAATGCACTGAGTTGCCGCCATGTTATTGGCTGCTTAGAAATTAGGTGTTAACGAGCAGTTGGGCAGGTGTACCTAATAAAGTGGCCGGTGAGTGTATATGCATGAAACAAGTGGAGCCGTATGGCAATTGCCATACGGCTCCACTTGTGAAAGTAAAATCTGTTGGGATTTTTTTGGCATCAAGACATTTATTCTTATTGCCACATTGCCAGACAGGACACTGTTAAAAAAAAAAAGAAACATATCTAATTATCTAATTCCGAGGTCAAAAATACTAATTCAGTTGGCATATCTTTATATTTACCTGCTGAAATAAAGAACAAATACAACTATTTTAAGAAATTTGTGCATGATGAGATTCATGCAGTGCTTTGCATGGACCATTTGCGGTTGTGTAAAAGAAAACATGAGGTGGAGTCTCATACAGCTGTTATTTATAAAGGAGAATTGCTTCTTTTTGTGTGTGTGAGCATGATTTTATAAATCACATTATGTTTTTTGGTGGGCTCCATTTTCGGATGATTGGTGTAAGTACACCTTTAGTATACATTCTACACAAAGTTTGATGTAAAAGTCCTCAATTCTGTTTCATTGGAGGACCTTTAGCAAAGGTTTTTTTTTCCCACTCTCACTCAAATATAAATGTGGTTTTATTGTTGGGGAAATATAATGAGTTCCTTCATCCTGCTAATGGCAAAGACTCACTGGGGGAAGGCCTATCACAATAACAAATTTTGCCGGATGTTATTACAAAAAAAACAATGCTACACCTGTCTCTGTCTTTAAAACCAACAGCATGTCTGTTTTTCCAAATTTCAACTTGTATTTCCCTGGCTTACTTATCCTCAGCCATGAGACTGCTACACTCTCTACAGTTAGCAAATGACAAGGGGAGGGATGAGTGGAGGCTGATACATATCCCAATTTAACCAACTAACAGTGTCTATAAACCCAGCTACACTCCTGTCAATATTTATTCCTAGTACTTTATTTTCCCCTTCATGGAATATATCTCTCCTCATTTGCATTTCTGTGATGACAGCATGAAAGGAGAACAGTATGATGGGATTACACAGTAACAAGTACTGCCTTCAAGGCAACATCTTTACCAGCAATATGCACGGATATTTCTACAACAAAAACTCAGAGGCACTTTAAATGAAATGCACCCTGAACAGTGAGCCAGATTCTGTTTGTCTGTAAACAGGGGTGAAACTCTCCGATCATATAAAGTTTATTATGTTTGCTAGGATAAAACTTGTTTGTTTTAACAAAAACACAGTTTTATCAGCAATGATCTTAGAGAAGTCAGTGTTGTCACCAATCAATCTGGAAAGCAAATTTATCCCAGTTACAATATCCAAAGCTTAGAGAAACTGTAGGGGAAAGGTCAATTTGAATAGATTTTCCAACTCTGATTTTGTACGAGAGATTCTGAAACAAAACAGCTATTCTTTGACCTGAGATATTCAAAGATCCGAGAGGATTACCAGAAATAGATGTCACATTACTCCTTACTTTCCCCCCTGGCCATGGAGTTCCCTGGTTTGCCTCTGGACAAAGCAACGGTGACAGGTAACCGCTTTCCTCCCTCTGCTTACTGGGATGCGTCTTTGGGGAAATTGAATACTTTGCTGTTGCTTTTCTAATATACCTTATTGAACCGTTGCCTTGGCAGGTAGATCTCTTAATTTTAGATACTTATGTTTGCTCCTGGAGGTTGTATCGAATGCTTCGTGTGACTCTAAACTTAATTGTTGAGTTTATTTTCTGCCAGTTTTGACCCTTTGAGTTTGTTTTCTACACATTTTAGCTGCTTCATTGGCCGGCTTAATTATCTAAGTCTTTGTTCTCTAATCTTTTCTGTGGCCACAAGTTTCTAGATTATCATGGAGCACATGTGCTTCTGACCAAAACCAAGATCAGACCTTCTTAGACGAAGACCAAAGCTGAATGATTAAAATGTTGACAAATATTTCAGGACATTATTTTTTGTATACAAAATAAAAAAAAATGTATATATTGTGCAAGTGGTAAATTAATCTACGAAAATTACTTCTTATTAAACTAATAAATGTCGTAGTAAAATAATATTAAAATTAATAAATACAGTCACAGACAAACACACACTGTCTAAACTTAATTGATTGGTTTATATTGTGTAATAGTTATATCACTAATGAATAAGTTATAAAAGAAAATGAAATTCAATTCAATAATACTTCATTTATCCCAGAGGAGTTTCCAGTTTTGATACAGCCCGTCTGGGGACGCGGTGTCCGAGGCCTTACTGCAATGAAATGCATGATAGGATTTATAATTGGATTGTAAATAGAAATCCCTTTATTGTCCCACAATGGGGAAATTAACTATCTCCATTTAACCCATCCCCTTGGGGAGCAGTGGACTGCTATTGTGCGGCGCGCAGGGAGCAGTGTGGGGTGGGAGCCCCCAGTGTGGGGGAGCATGCTTTCAAAGAAGTTTTTCTTGTTTTTTCATATGATTACAAACCCTAAAACAACAGTCATTGCCAAAATTACAAATAAATATCTCCAATAGTGTAGCTGTAAAAAGGGCAAATTTCTTTATCTACGTTTTCTTCTGTCTCACAGAGGAATTTTACATACACTCATAGAATCTGTGTCAGTTAAACATCTAAACATCACTTTGTCAATAGGAGAGTGAACATTTGTTCCTGTGATGTCGGGATAATGGATTACAGCAGCCTAGTGGAATAATTTTTTTATATGGATTGAGGCCTTAAAACAGCAAAGGTGAGACTGAATGAATGTTTTTGAGCCACACTAGTTCCCTTCATAGGCTGGTTCACGTAGGGTGGTGATACTGTTAATCTTTTTTGTTTACCGAGGCTTTCTGCTTATAATCTGTTGTAAATGTATGGTACAAAATTAGGGGGTGTCCTGCTTAATCCTAGAGAGGGACAGAATTTGAAATTTTTTTTTTAACTCTTTTGAAAAGAACATTTTATAATTTTCCAAACAGAGGACATTGTCTGGTGATGAGGCAGAAAGTCTGTTGAAAGCAAGATTACAGGGAAAGGTTCGCTTTTTTAAAGCAAAGATCAAAAGCCCTAATAACCAAAGAACACAATGCCATGGTGGTATAAAACATTCTCAAAGCAAGATTTCAGAATCATCATTAGTATTTTTATTTAGTCTGAAATGGCGGGACCCAGCGGTCTCTAATAAATAATGTTCTTTATATCTATATGCCTTGTGGGTCTGCAGGTGAAGTTCAAAGTGGAGTTTTATGCTATTATTATTAGTTGTTTATTATTAGTAGTATGTTTATTATAGTCTCATATCGGCCTTAGGATAAAATCAGATAAAATGTATCTATCCATGGTGCTATCCGTGGTGCTATCCCCTCTAGAATATTGGTATTCTCGTGTTGCACATGCTCATATGTACCATCCCTCATGTGACTATGTGAGGTTTTTCAAGAATAAAGATCAGAGACTTAGCTGGAGCCAAAGACATGGAAAAAAGTGGTTGAAACCAAAGCCGTCTCAAACTTTCACTTCATGGTACTATCCGTGGTGCTATCCATGGTGCTCTCCATGGTGCTATCCATGGTGCTCTCCATGGTGCTATCCATGGTGCTCTCCATGGTGCTCTCCGTGGTGCTATCCATGGTGCTCTCCGTGGTGCTATCCATGGTGCTCTCCATGGTGCTATCCATGGTGCTCTCCGTGGTGCTATCCATGGTGCTCTCTGTGGTGCTATCCATGGTGCTCTCCGTGGTGCTATCCATGGTGCTCTCCGTGGTGCTATCCATGGTGCTCTCCGTGGTGCTATCCATGGTGCTATACGTGGAGCTATCGAATGGTTTTCCTTACATAGAAAACTTTGAATCAGTTTGACTGGATGATCTGGTGAACTGGAAAGTGCCTTGAGATGACATGTGTTGTGAATTGGAGCTATATAAATAAACTGAATTGAAATCAGAGTTCATGGTTTTGCTGACCCCATTTATTTGTTTTCTTCTCTTAGTAGTTTGCTTCTTCTAGTTAAGCAATGTTGAAACGCATAATGATGATAACGTGAGAAATATATCGGTTCAGTTAATGATTAATAAATGCAGTTAGCAGCGGTTGTAAATTAAAATAATTAACATTAATAGTGATTGAACAAACCCCGACCCACAGCTGATTTGTAAAACCACATTAGCTGATAAATTGGTTTCATAGTTGTTCATTGATAAGATTTTTAATCATGATTTTAAAGGCTGGTATTCCTTAGTCACAATGATCTGACATACATAAAAAACCTATTCCCTGTACAGTAGAAGATTTTTGAGTGTAATAATAAGCTCTCATAATGTCTAGTAAGAATTTCTAATAAAAATATATAACATATGTAATATATAAATAGTAAATGTTGATTGAAGAAGGTTGAAGTTAAAAATGTATCACCCGTTTCTCTAAAAAAAACAAAAAATGATAACAATGCATAACGGCTAAAGTTATAAAAACATCCTTCTGAAAAAAACCCACAAGCTTTCTGGGAAAAGGTCCTTTGGAGAGAAGATCAAAGTAGAGGCGTTTGAAAATTAAACAGAGTGAAAAGGTTGGAGAAGTCCAAAAAACTGCATCTCAGCATAAACAGTTCATACAAACTTCTAGGCACAGTGATGGAGGGATAGTTTGTTTTGCAGCCTCAGGACAGTGACACCTTTCAGTTATCTGAATAAACCCTGAACACCTCTGCATGCCAAAGCATTATAAAGCCCAACTTTAGGACATCTGTTTGATGGTTTCAGTTTGGCCCAAACATTTTTCTCAAAGACAAAAGCAAAGCCACAAGAGAATGGAATTATTACAAATTAATTGCTGCAATGGCCCAGTTAAAAAGGTCCTAAGAGCAAATTCCACCTGAAATTACATATGTGAATTAAAGCAACAGCTCCCAAACTATAAATAAGAAATACAATTGTTTGTATTTTCACGACAGAAAGGGATTGAGGAATATTTTTCAAGTGGAATTACTGTTTTAAATGTCACATTGTCTGATTTATAGGTGATCAAACAAAGAAAAAATGGACAATATTGAGCCCCGCCAATTTCCCCCCCCCAAAATAAACACTGCAAAACACCATGAAACCCCATCTGGATTAACCCTCAGACTTTATAAATCTACATATTAATTATAACTCAAGTAAATTAGGACTAAATAAGTTGAAGCATGTTTGTTCCACAAAGCTTTTAGTGTACTAGACGGAAATGTGATTTGGGCACAGCGGTGCCAAAAGTGGCCAAATTGTATCAAATGCATTTTTCCACTCATAAAAGGGAATCTGGCCAGAAAAATATGCTGAATTACATTATTGGAGACATTCTGCATGAGACAAAGCCTTTGCTCTACTTAAATTTAGCAGTTGCTTTATTGAAATTTACCAATAATATCATCAAACTGCATAGAAAATAAGAATAAAAGAGCAAAAGAGCAATCATCAACTGAAAAGGGAGCCTCTATTTTCCAATGATGCTGTCCATTAGGGGCGGGGCTAAAAATGAACTCCTGCTGTTGCATTACTCCCGCAGTCAGTTAGGCCCTGTACCGGGCCTGTCGGGCTCAAGTGGCTAAAGTCCAGGCCTGGTTATTTACATTTTATGTCAGGATGTTCACAGAGCTTAACTTTAGAATGAGCCATTACCTTAGAACCTTGGTTTATTTGAAACATTTTGAATGAGACATTGTAAAGATTTATTTTAATTACTTCAGATCTTTTATCGCTGCTCTCGGCGTCCTGTAGTATTAATCACAGTGTCTGCTACTCTGCTAGACCTGTTCATAAATACAGCTAAAGGTTACGCCATTAGCACCTACGCATCATAACTGTTAGATATAAAAAGGCATTCTCAAAAAAAATATGTTTTCCCATATAACAGTTTACAAAGTGAAGTTATAAAGTACACATTGAGACGAGCCCCCCACTCCCCGGAATAAACCACAGCTTGGATCATTTCTGTTGGTTCATCTTCCGAAAGTGAGATCATAAAAACAGGCAGTGTGCAATCCAAAGCCTGAGGGTAATTATAAGAGAACATCAGAGAGCATGTGTCTTATTACATCCTCCACTGAAGGGTTTTATTGGAGCTGAAATGTTTTGTTTGATTTCACTGCTTCTAGTCGACACTGCTCTCTGTTACTGTCAGTGCAAAGTGAACCCTCCCCTCCTGGAACCATGATATGTCAGATTATTGTTTCTTTTATCGAAGCATATTTACACATGCTTTACAGAAATGTAAACACTCATAACTAGCTTTGCATCAATAATAATACAAACCTGACCTTTTATTAAAGCCAATATAAGCAAGGAGTCTGATGGTTTAAGGTTGCATGACTGTCGGGATTTAGACTTAAACTCTGCATCTTATTTAACGATTACTTAAAAGAAACTTAAATGCAACATATTTAAGAAAGGGAAGCGCAGCAATCAGAGGCCCATCCTAACATTGCTTTCTATATTCAGAGAAGAGCTGCAGAGACAGAGTTCATCCCAGGTAATAAAACGTTTATGAGGCTGAACTTTTCTGAGGTGTTACTGCCAGTGACACTCTAAACACACTGAAAAAGGAACTAATTGCATTTCTCAGTTACTTCTCCAAGAAAAAATAGCTGAGTTACTAATTTGGTTATTGCACAAACTAACGTAAAGTCACTATACAGTTACTTTTAATGAAGTAGAATGTCAGTATATGTGGATGAATTTTATGTAAACAGGTCTTTAAAATCAACTGGGAGTTCAAATATTAAAAACAAAAACATGAATTTTGATATTACTTAATGATTTATTAATTAAAAGGAATGAATATCTGAAAACCCAATGTATACTAATTGGCCAGAGGAGTCACAATATAATTATGTAGATGTGATTATGTTTTATCCGTATAATAAAAGAACATTAAAGCAAATTAGATGCCTTGAACTTTGATTAACTTTTATAGTTTTGCACATTGACAGGTTTCAACTAATGTAGGTATGATGCTTTCAAGCAATTTAACAAAATCTAAATATATTTCAGGGGTGCAGGGTCACTTTATTAGAAAAAAAGCCTGCAGGACTGCATAATCCCGGTAAAAAAAAGCTAAAGAACGGGACATGCAGGTGAATTCAGTTTAATGCAATATGTGACGATAAAAGCAGTCAGTGATCAGTCAGTGCTGCATGCAGTGAGAGGCTGTGAGGAGCTTCTTTAGACTGGAGTTGCTTCCTACCAACGTGGATACAGTCTTTTTTCTTGCACATAGTGAACAAATCCAAAGAACGTTCAGCCTTTCACTTTAGCGAAGAACTCAATGTTGGCATGAGAGACGATAGCTCTGTGCCATCATCTCTCCTCCGAGTCTGCTGAACATCCGCCCACATCACAGCTCCTCAGCCAATCCCCATCATGTATCTCAGGATGGACCAATTCATTTCATATTTTACTGGGAAAAAAATTATTTATCTCTCGTTTTGTGGTGTAAATTTTCTCTAGCTGATAAATCTCCACCATGAAAACTGTTCTCAGGCCATTAACTGTCTTACAAAGCATTGACTTTGCATAAAACAAACCAAATGCAGAGAAGCGCTTTATTAAGGATTCTACAAGAAATTTCAACTCCATTTAAGCCTTTTTTTCTTTTAAAAAAAGACTACGAAGCAGTGCTAGGATTTTGTTTAGACTCAAGCCTATGATCTGTTACCTCCCTCTGTTATTTGTAATGGAAATAGATGAATCTAAATGAAAAATTATATTTTTCCTTAAATATTGAAGAGGATTTTCACAAAAAGATCCTTCGTCTTCACTTAAAAAAAATTTATGTGGGAGAGCACTAGCTTATTCTCCTTGTGCACGCTCTGTTTAAAAGTTGCAGTTCTCATAGCTCATACAGTGTGTGTGTGTGTGTGTGTGTGTGTGTGTGTGTGTGTGTGTGTGTGTATATATATATCTATCTATATATATCTATATATATATATATATATATATATATATATATATATATATATATATATATATATATATATATATATATATTCATTTGGACACAGCTTATATAATATACAATAATAGGAACTTGCCAAAAGTTCCTGTCCACACTGAATTTGAAATATCTGACTTTGGGTGAACCCATATGCTTTCTTTGCTGTGTACAAAATGTTAGTTGCATATTCCCAAAAATGGGCATCGATGGTTTAACTGTATGGGGCACTGCAGGCTAAAAACAGAAGCCAAACGACCCCCATTCCAAAGGTGTGGACCCCTTCGTCCTTTTCAATTTGCATGTTTTCAAAACAAAAACAAGGTTTTGATGGACTACTGCATAAAACCTCAAACTCAACGCTATTCCTGAGATTTTTAATTGAAAAAGCTTCCTGGATGGGAAGCAAAACGTCTTCAAACTTGTAAACAAAAACCAGTGGATGTTTTTTTTTTTACTTTTTTGGAATGACTATGACCTGGAAAACTGAGAATCTTAACCAACAAACAGTTAGTTGTATAAAGACTTTCTGCCGTCCTGCTGCATGAATTTGTGCCTGCCTGAATAGACTTTTTTTCTGTTAATATAACTCTACTAGGGCTGCAACTAACGATTATTTTAAAAATCGAGGAATCGGCCGATTATTTTTTCGATTAATCGATGAATCGGACAAAAAATATTTTTTATATTAACCTCTTTATTCCAAAATAAACATTTTAGACAGAACAAACAAGCACACAAGTACAGGTTGCTCATTAACTGTACTGGTGCAATATGAAAAATAAATGATTGTGTTAAAACTACGCAAACTTACATGAGAAATGTAGCTGTACATCCACAAAATATAGGCTACTTTGTTTCATAAAGTGCAAAAAAATACTTTTTTTTTTTAAAGCCCCTAAGGGGTTCAAACAATAGGCCCCCCCATTTCAACAAATGAGTTTTTTTTAGACTAGAAGAGTTCTGCCTTTTAAGACAGGAAAGTATAGCAGTTAAAGTTGCTACTTGAGAAAATACTGAACCATAGAGATAAAAATAGCCCTGTGATTCAAATTATAAATTGTATTTGGAATAAAAATGAGAGAACTAGGGGTGCTAAAAAACACATCCTCCAAAGACAGATATTTACATGGAAATGTGGCATATAATTAATTGACATATTACTGATCTTGCTGGATTTTATTCTGCTTTACTTCCATAAATTGCAGGATCTTCTTTACTTTATCTTTGCCAGAAGATTTAAACTTTAAAAGCCTTGCCCTCATAATTTAAAAGTTAATTTATTTATAAAGTAAATCTAAACGCTGTTTAAGCTAATTCAAATGAAATTAAAAGTAAAATAAGTAGCCAACCTTATCACTGTCTGTAACCTACTAACACGGTAAGGAAAGCATCAGATGAGCTACCTGAGAAACTAACGTTACGCTTCCCTTTTAAAACGAAACAAACATGGTGGTTCCGTGCCATGTTCATTTGTTTTTACAAAAGTTGCATGTTACGACTTTTTTCACTGTACAAACCGCAGGCTATTTTAATTATTGTGATCAATTTGCGACGTCAATCCCGGTGCAAGCGCGCTTCATTTGCAGTCTGGACGCTGAGACGCGGCTCTGACTGCAGCGCTGAGAGGGACTCCTGCGGGAGAACGGGGTTGGGATGGGGGAGGCGCCCCACGGCAGAGTAGGAACGATACATGCTTTCATGTAAGAGTCTCCAAAAGTTGGCACCGTAAAAAGTCGGCAGATTTGTCGCTAGTCGCTTTTTTGAAAAATAGTCGCTGGAGGGGTCAGAAAAGTCGCTGAGTTGGCAACACTGCACCTGCAGCGCTGACTCGATCTGCCGTAGTTTTTCTTCTTCCCCCACTTCAGTCAAGTGGATGTGATGACGGCGGCAGCGGATGACACATTAATCGCGGGACACAACTAATCGATGATGAAATTCGTTGCCAACGCTTTTAAAAGTCGATTTTTATCGATTTTATCGATTCGTTGTTGTAGCCCTAAACTCTACTTTTATTTTTTTCTAACAGTCAAAATGTTTACATATGCTTAATATATATATATATATATATATATATATATACACTCACCGGCCACTTTATTAGGTACACCTGTCCAACTGCTGTTAACACCTAATTTCTAAGCAGCCAATCACATGGCGGCAACTCAGTGCATTTAGGCATGTAGACATGGTCAAGACAATCTCCTGCAGTTCAAAGCGAGCATCAGTATGGGGAAGAAAGGTGATCTGAGTGACTTTGAACGTGGCATGATTGTTGGTGCCAAAAGGGCTTGTATGAGTATTTCAGAAACTGCTGATCTACTGGGATTTTCACGCACAACCATCTCTAGGGTTTACAGAGAATGGTCCGAAAAAGAAAAAACATCCAGTGAGCGGCAGTTCTGTGGGCAGAAATGCCTTGTTGATGCCAGAGGTCAGACAGAGGAGAATGGCCAGACTGGTTCGAGCTGATAGAAGGGCAACAGTGACTCAAACAACCACCCGTTACAACCGAGGTGGGCAGAAGAGCATCTCTGAACGCACAGTACGTCGAACTTTGAGGCAGATGGGCTACAGCAGCAGAAGACCACACCGGGTGCCACTCCTTTCAGCTAAGAACAGGAAACTGAGGCTACAATTTGCACAAGCTCATTGAAATTGGACAATAGAAGATTGGAAAAACGTTGCCTGGTCTGATGAGTCTCGATTTCTGCTGCGACATTCGGATGGTAGGGTCAGAATTTGGCGTCTACAACATGAAAGCATGGATCCATCCTGCCTTGTATCAACGGTTCAGGCTGGTGGTGGTGGTGTCATGGTGTGGGGAATATTTTCTTGGCACTCTTTGGGCCCCTTGGTACCAATTGAGCATCGTTGCAATGCCACAGCCAACCTGAGTATTGTTGCTGACCATGTCCATCCCTTTATGACCACAATGTACCCAACTTCTGATGGCTACTTTCAGCAGGATAATGCGCCATGTCATAAAGCTGGAATCATCTCAGACTGGTTTCTTGAACATGACAATGAGTTCACTGTACTCAAATGGCCTCCACAGTCACCAGATCTCAATCCAATAGAGCATCTTTGGGATGTGGTGGAACGGGAGATTCGCATCATGGATGTGCAGCCGACAAATCTGCGGCAACTGTGTGATGCCATCATGTCAATATGGACCAAACTCCCTGAGGAATGCTTCCAGCACCTTGTTGAATCTATGCCACGAAGAATTGAGGCAGTTCTGAAGGCAAAAGGGGGTCCAACCCGTTACTAGCATGGGGTACCTAATAAAGTGGTTGGTGAGTGTATATATATATATATATATTTATATATATATATATATATATATATATATCTCAATTCTGTTTCACCATCCTAATACCTCCTTTGCTGCAGGAAGGCAGATATGTTAGGGTGTGAGTTTGCGCCTCACTTTCAGAAGAACTAAAAAGGACACCAAGACTCGCAATCACAGTTGAGTTTATGATTTTGGAAAATAACTTTGCATATATTAAATGCTAACATTTGCATGTCCTCCACCCATGAATTTTCAGGGTTTGGTCATGAGAACATCAACTGCATATTGATGGAGGCACGTCATCAATAAAAAAGGTTTGCACACGCTTTCTGCACCTTGCTGGGCACATTCTTGCATTCCAGCTGTACAAACATATTTAGAAGAGTTTAAGGTGTGCAAATATTCTGAAGATAAGACCCTAAATGTACTTCTCAGGGCATTAGATTGCTCCTTACACTTTTAACCAGAATTATTTTGCAGTTAAAGGCAGTGAAGCGAAGGATACCTTCTAAAACACACTTTCCACAAACTGTACCATAAATACAATTCATCTTGGAAACCAACAATAGTTCTATTTTGTGGATCTAATAAGGTCTACAGTAAGTGCCCTGTTCTACATGCAGAGAGAGAACAGTAGCAGAAGCCTGTGCAAAGACTCATTCATCCTCAGAATAAAAATCACCTGATCTATAGTCTTTTTGCAAAATCTCCTGATAGATTTGAGATGAATGAGGTCAGCAGAAGCTGCTGTGCAAAGCCTCATCCCAAAAAATACATTCACACCCTAATGGCTGCCCACGTTAATCAAATCCATTAGGTTTTATTTTAAGAGAAAAAAGGATGGTCTGAATAGGCTCATTGGAATCTATTTTCCTCTCACTCTCTTTTTGATCCATACTCTGGTTCTGTATTTCGTTTCCATGGAAACACACCTTTTTTTTTTTTCCTGAAGCACCTTGCATTTTATTTTCAGACATGCGGTACACTCAACACACAGAGCAGCTTAAAAAAAATCAAGGGTTTTTAAAAACTAATAAGACCAAAGCAAAACATTCATAAATGTGCACATTCAGCAGAGAAGGCAGATCGAGTCGATCACAACCAATAGATCCGTAGGAGAGGCAGAAAACTCTGAGGACAGACGGTGTAGATATATGAGGAGAGCTGTTTTGATATGCTAGTTGAAACGACTCTAAAATTCTCTTACATAAGTGCTGTTTATAGGGATGATGTAAAGGCTTGAGCGGCAGAGCTAAGAAATGCAGCCAGGCTGAGGCAGCATCGTGTCTTAGGAGGTTGTGATTCTGTCTGACTGGGGTCATGTGAAGTCGACGTGCCTGTCTCCTTGATTTAACCGCTCAATAAATCAGCCATGCACCGGTTCTGCACTGTTTAAGTCGCTTGTTCTTTTTCTATCTCTGCACTGAAACATTTCACCAGTTTTAAAAGAGGAAACAGTTCATTTAAATCTCGATAAGGAAACAACAAAAACACAAAGGTGTCCTAATTTTAGAGTACGATTTAGGTTTTAAATACAACAACCAACTGATTAGGACCAAATAAATTAACTGTGTTTCTCAGATACATCAAATGCACAAAAGTAGCTTTACTCTTACAATTTATATTTACACATTAATTGTATTGTCCTTCAACAACTGGAAATAAATGATACCTCAATACAGTTTTGATACCACTGGGACAAAAAACTAGTGTTGTGCCGATTTCATTTTTGGCCCCGATGCATGGCTGTGCAGTATCGACCGATAACGATACCATCTGTTTGAAATTTATGTGTGTGTATATTAGGGATGGAACGGTTTATGAAAACCGTCCAAACCGTTCGATTCGACTGTCTCTGTTTGGTTTCGCGTGTGTTGCGTTCGGTTCATGCGCTGCTCCTTTTTCTCATAGGCGAAGCGTTTACACTCCAGAGCAGAAGGTGGCGGTACTGCGACCAAAGCCAACCACCAAGTAGTAAACAAGAAGAAGAAGAAGCGAAGCAGCGTAGCCGGGTGTAGCAGAAAGAAATCAGTTGTTGTGGAGAATTGTGTGGGTATGGCGAGTGGTAAAGAACAGGAGTTGGAAGATGCGCCAGCAGCACTTTATAGGTCTGCTGTATGGGACCACTTTGCATTTAGAGTGACCTACGATGACGGTGGAAAGAAAGCTGTGGATAAAAGTGCAACAGTGTGCAAGCATTGTGCAACACGTTTTGTTTATGCTAACAGCAACATGACCAACATGTCATGCTAACCCCGAAATCCCTCATACTCCATCAGCGCTCCGCCCCGCTGCACTCCAGACCGCCTGCACAAAGCAAAGCCTACAGCCTCCGTTGTGGCTCCCGTCCGCTCCGCTCTGACTTTCTTGGAGATCGTAGAGGGCATGCGCCAGATGATCAAATTCAAAGCAGCAAAACATGCAGAACTGATCCAGGGTTTCCGCGTATCATTAAAAAATAATTACAATTCATTAATTTTTTGGGATTTTTTTCATTAATTTCATACATTTTTATGGGATTTCGGGGTAACAATCAACATATACCGAACAAAACCGAAAACCGTGACCACGAAACGGTGAACCGAACCGAACCGTGGATTTTGTGAACCGTTCCACCCCTAGTGTATATATGAAGAACTGCATACTACTTGGATGTAAAATAATTGCCATCATGGCTTTGTCAAGCTGTTGCCTACCTTTGTGAAGCAGGAAAAAGACGAATACAAAGTAAATCCATTAGAACTTTTTATTGCCTTCCTGGAATGGATGACAATAGTTAAATTCTTGGCTCTAAAAATGGTATCGGTGCCCTATTTGTTGGTACTTGCCGATACCGATACCACCATTTTATTGGCCCCGCCCGATATTAGTACTGGTATTGGTGCAATACTACAAAAAACGTCAAGTAATTAAAGGCATTAAAAATACTTTTATTAAAATAAAATAAAAAACTGCATGTTTTCACAAAAGAAGCACAGATGCTGGATAAAGTGTGCAAATAAATGTAATTTCTGACCATATTTTAAGACTATTTAAAGTAGTTTCCTTTCCATGTGTAAAAATCAAGAAATCTGAAATTAACTTGTCTTTGTTATCAATACCATGCCAAATTAGTGTTGAATCTGGAGACAGAGTTTGAGAATCAATATTTTTCGGAGTATACATAAATCAACCCTAGGCAGAGATTTAAAAAAAAAAAAAAAGTACAAAAAATTACAAATTCTTGTTACAAATTCATGTTAATCAATCACTCATCTAATTAATTAATTAAATTATGCCAAACTGTTTACAGTATGGCATGGGTGCGGTCAATCTATTTCAATAAAATGATTCATTAACATAAATAATCCAACTCTAGTTTAAACATTTTCTGTTAAAGACTTAACTGGTCTGGTAAAAAATGAAATGAAACTAAGAAGCTTCTATGAAAATGGTTGAAAACCATTATCAGTAAATTATGCAATAATATCACAGTTCAGCATAGATCGCATGTTTGAGAAACAAAGTTTGTCTTGAAAAGTTTAAAAATTAGGGTAAATTAGCTTTGAAACTAATGTAAAGAAGTTGGAATGTGTTTAAACCAGTCCACAATGCAAGTTTAGCAGAGTCTAATCTGAGCCTTTGTTTCTCTGAGTCTAACTTTGTTTTTTGTCTTTGCCTTTCGGCAGGGAGCCTTCCCCAAACGTGAGTCGCGCTCCCACTGTACTAAAGACCCAGTCAATTATACGACGGTCCCTGAACTGATCACTGTGATCTCCTCTCCAGACTTTTCAGTTCTGGTTCACCAGTTCTCTGAGTTCGAGTTCCAACACCTGTACTGTTTCCTCAATACACCTGTTAAACTTTCCCCCTGGTTCTCTGAGTGGTTCTCTGCATGTTGGTCAGATCTCTTAAATCGATCATGAAAAATCCAAGAGCTAAATAATTTGGATAATTATTTTTTTATAAATGATTTGCTGAATCGGAAATCAATAACAGTAAATAGGCCATATAATGAAGCTTAAACGTATAATTTTCTCACCTAGAGTATTCTGTTCAATAAGTAATGCCCCTGCCCCACTTTCAGCTGTTTGATCTAACTGAAATTTTGCGTGTGCCTTTATTTATATCTTTACAGATTAAGTGGCAAATGACAGCTCTGAAATAATTGTGGTGTCTGAGTTACAGGAGAAAAACAAGAGTTTTTTCCCCCCTAAATTGCAGTGCTTAATTTACCTTAATTTACCTTGTTCATTTATTTTCGCTATTTCTGCACAACTTGCGGTTTATAAAGTAGCCTGAATGTTGTCCGCAGGAAATAGGGACAACCTTTTGGTTGGGAGGAGGACTAAGGATATCCGTTTCGAGGCTCTAGCTATTATTTTGTATTGTCAGAGAGGGTGCCACATGGAGTCTGCATTTTTACCAATATTCAAAATTAATATCATTGTCTATGATACTACAGTGTCTTTAGCATTACCCATCATCCTTTTGACAACTTTCCATATAAACCTGTATGAGGTTTAGACTATAGTCAGTTAGATGTTGACCGTCGTTAAAGAAGTACTTGATGATTTTCTGTCATGTGGGCAGATCTTAAGTCCTGCAGGACAGTGAAGATCGATAAATCTTGTGAACAAAAGGACACAAAATTGTTGTCAAAATATCCAGGTAGACATCAGTGGACTTAGCAGCTGATGAAATGGATACCATATCATGAGAATTTTGTGCTAATATACGCAATATGGCGTTCCCCAAATATGGTGTTCCAGGACATTGTTAAATTGTTTCATATGTGACTTAGAAATATTTTAATTTTATCAGAAAAAGGGGTTATTTTTGGAACCCTGCTCCGGTTGTCCAGTTATCTTTACCTTTTAACATGTTAACTGCATGAAAACTCTTCAAGAATATAATGAAACCCCTGAGTTTTTATACTGTATATGCATTTATGTGAGCATTTTGCTGTAGATTTTTAACAAAAATGTAAGAATATGGTGTTAATTAATCTGTGATAAAGGCAATAATTAAAACAGAATGTTATTGAATGTTAGTAATATATGATATGCTGATTTTTTCGGACTTATTTTAACAGAATTGTCTCCAAATCCAAGCCCCACTCTGGTATTGCATCAAGCTAAAATGCAATATCATTCCCTGTTAACTTTTCTTGATGAAAAAAAAGCGTTGCAAATGTTGCTGTAAGTGGATAAAAAGACAGACTGTGCACATTAGAAGAGTATCAACAAAAAGAATGGTGGCAGAGAGGAAGTTAGTTTCAGTGAAGAACATGAGGTGAAGCAGGCTGTGCTGGTAATCAAGTTAATGACTAGAGCCCCTGGGTCAGCTATTTCTTCAGTTTTTAAAACCAATTTTCTCTGAAACAACTTTTCTCTGGCCGAGACTGATTGCACTAAGAATAGCCATGTTCTCCTTAATTTACCTTGTAGATTAGACAGGCTCAATTTGACATCTCCGAAGCTGTTCTATATTTTCAAAATTCTGTTTTATAATTACCCCCCATAGCTCACCAATGCTACAGAAAATGTTCCACAGTGAGGGGGTTTTATGCTGTTTTCTCAAACTCTAGAAATATATTTGTTTTACTTCATCTTACTTATAAACAACTTAATGAAAGATGTGGACAGTTTTATTGGTTTCTTCCTGAGTAAGCAGGAATGAAATCAGTGCAGTTCTTCTTGGCTAACTTCAGGACTGAAGTTGTTGCATGTTCAGTTTTTTTTTCTTGCAGCTAAATCTCCTAGCAGATGGCAAGAGATAAAACAGGCTGGAAAGGATGATACGGATGCTTTATAACAGAGACATCATTCTTCATCTACCTCTGATCAAAAATTATCCTCCTGACACAGGGAGAAGGAGATTAAATTATTTTATTCAAAATATTGGAAAAAGCAACAAAAGCTAAGAAAAATTAAGTATTTTCTGCAAGTGCAAAACTTTAACCCTGTAACACCCCTTGTTGTAAAATTACAACGTTACCTTTAGCCATCCTTAAAAACACTCTTTTATTTTTTATTTTATTTTTTACCACATTTACATAGTCATTGGGTCCTATTGTTCAGTCTCACAATGCTATTGGATCATACATTTGTTTATAAGTCCCGCCTTAAGGCCATGAACTTACTTAACTATTATTATTAATGTTATATACCTTCATGTGGCTAAGTAAGCGATCAAACCTGCAAATGAACCTTTTGTTGTTCTGAATTATTGTTTAGACAATGTGAGTACTAATACAGATATTCTGCTACCAGCTAAGCCCAATGTTGCAATATTACAACATTTCTCTAAAAACGTACCTGAACATTTTTTTTAACTCTTTAATTTCTGCATCAAAGGCCTTCTACAACAACATCTGAAAGGTACATTTTTTTTTTTGGGGGGGGGGGGGTCTTACAGGGTTAATGTGTCCCTAGACTAATCACAGCTGTTCTGCTTTTTTCAGGACTTATTACATAAGTCTTTAATAAGCTCTGGAGCAACAAGAGGAGGACAAATGAAGAACTATTTAACAGCTTTCAAAAGACTAAATTAAAATGGCCTTTTGTAAGCTGACCACAAACCTCCTACTTGCATTCCTTACTTCATCCTCTGCCAGTTTCACTTTATGTCACAAAAACATCCAAACTGACAGAAATTTTCAAAATTTGAACTACAGCAAGAATTGCTTTGTTTTTTATTGCAGGTTTCACTTTGCTCTATTCGCCCTAATCACTAAATTCCCATCGCTTCGCATCAGTTAGCTCCTGAACGCTCCTCTAGTGTACATAGAGATAAGATGTAAGTCACTCACTTTGATTGTCTTATGCAAGATTATTTGTGAACACACGATCAATCCATCCATCCATCCATCCAGTGATCCATCCATCCATCCATCCATCCATCCATCCATCCATCCATCCATCCATCCATCCATCCATCCATCCATCCAGTGATCCATCCATCTATCCATTTATCCAGTGATCCATCCATCCATCCATCCATCCATCCATCCATCCAGCCATCCATCCATCCAGTGATCCATCCATCCATCCATTTATCCAGTGATCCATCCATCCATCCATCCATCCATCCATCCAGTGATCCATCCATCCATCCATTTATCCATCCATCCATCCATCCATCCATCCATCCATCCATCCAGCCATCCATCCATCCAGTGATCCATCCATCCATCCATTTATCCAGTGATCCATCCATCCATCCATCCATCCATCCATCCATCCATCCATCCAGTGATCCATCCATCCATCCATTTATCCAGTGATCCATCCATCCATCCATCAATCCATCCAGCCATACATCCATCCATCCATCCATCCATCCAGTGATCCATCCATCCATCCATTTATCCAGTGATCCATCCATCCATCCATCAATCCATCCAGCCATACATCCATCCATCCATCCATCCATTGATCCATCCATCCATACATCCATCCATTGATCCATCCATCCATCCATCCATCCATCCATCCATCCATCCATCCATCCAGTGATCCATCCATCCATCCATTTATCCAGTGATCCATCCATCCATCCATCAATCCATCCAGCCATACATCCATCCATCCATCCATCCATCCAGTGATCCATCCATCCATCCATCAATCCATCCAGCCATACATCCATCCATCCATCCAGTGATCCATCAATCCATCCATCCATCCATCCATCCATCCATCCATCCATCCATTGATCCATCTATTGATCCATCCATCCATCCATCCATCCATCCATTGATCCATCCATCCATACATCCATCCATTGATCCATCCATCCATCCATCCATCCATCCATCCATCCATCCAGTGATCCATCCATCCATCCATTTATCCAGTGATCCATCCATCCATCCATCCATCCATCCATCCATCCATCCAGTGATCCATCCATCCATCCATTTATCCAGTGATCCATCCATCCATCCATCCATCAATCCATCCAGCCATACATCCATCCATCCATCCATCCATCGATCCATCCATCCATCCATCAATCCATCCAGCCATACATCCATCCATCCATCCAGTGATCCATCAATCCATCCATCCATCCATCCATCCATCCATCCATCCATCCATTGATCCATCTATTGATCCATCCATCCATCCATCCATTGATCCATCCATCCATACATCCATCCATTGATCCATCCATCCATCCATCCATCCATCCATCCATCATCCATCCATCCATTCAGTGATCCATCCATCCATCCATCCATCCATTGATCCATCCATCCATCCATCATCCATCCATCCATCATCCATCCATCCATCCAGTGATCCATCCATCCATCCATCCATCATCCATCCATCCAACCATCCATCATCCATCCATCCATCCATCCAGTGATCCATCCATCCATCCATCATCCATCCATCCATCCATCCATCCATCCATTGATCCATCCATCATCCATCCATCCATCCAGTGATCCATCCATCATCCATCCATTAATCCATCTAGTGATCCATCCATCCATCCATCCATCCATCCATCCATCCATCCATCCATCCAGTGATCCATCCATCCATCCATCCATCCATCCATCCAGTGATCCATCCATCTATCCATCAATCCATCCAGCCATACATCCATCCATCCATCCATCCATCCATCCATCCAGTGATCCATCCATCCATCCATCCATCCAGCCATACATCCATCCATCCATCCATCCATCCAGTGATCCATCCATCCATCCATCCATCCAGTGATCCATCCATCCATCCATCAATCCATCCAGCCATACATCCATCCATCCATCCATCCATCCATCCATCCATCCATTGATCCATCCATTGATCCATCCATCCATCCATCCATACATCCATCCATTGATCCATCCATCCATACATCCATCCATTGATCCATCCATCCATACATCCATCTATACATACATCCATCCATTGATCCATCCATCCATCCATTTCGTTGAAAAGTTCTACTCTACAAAAGAAATAAGTCAGATTTTATATTTCCATTAACTATAACAGTATAAACATCCATAAACTATACTTAAACTAGGTGAGAACAGGATTATCAGTGTTTAGAGAAAGGAAACAAAAGCTTCCAGGTCTAACACAAAAGAGGCACATTTGTTTTCATATGGCAGCAAGCTGGTCCTGCATTCAAACACTATGTATAGCCATGTGCAGGGCAACAAGAGAGATGTTGTTCTTGTTCATTGTGAATGTAAATCTGATGTCAGGCTGAGCGCTGAAGAGGGAATGTGTGGGTGGCAATAGCTTCCAGCTCAGACCCACTGAGAGAAGTGCAAGAGAGACAGAGTTAAAAGAGTGGGAGGGCGGGATGTAGACACACATGAGTAAGAGGTTGGTTTAAAAAAAAGGAAAAAAAGGAAGAAGCTGTATGTGTGTGGGTGGATGTGGTGGTGCTAAGTGCTTGTGTAGGCGTAGAAGAGACCGTGCAGGAGCAGGACTATACGGAGCGAAGACAGGATGACAGCTGAATAGAGGAAAAAGGAGAGGCAGAGAAAAGGAGGAAGTGCATCTGGGGGAGTGGTAACAAGAGGTAGGAGCTGGGAGTAGGACTGACAAAGGGGGAGTTGGATGGAGACAGCACAAGAGCCAGAGCTGGAGGATGAAGAGGGAGTGGGTGTCTTAATAGCGCTGCAACGCTCTGGGCTTTTTGTATGTTTGCCTTTGTTATGATGGAAAGCTGTTTGGCTCCGTGTTTGCTTTTGATACATGAACTCTGACTACAAATGCACTCACTCCTGTGTTTTTTCCTGCAAATACATTAATATACAATGAACACATTGGAGTTGTTTAAAAGTAGATTATTTTAAAATCTATTTTACAAAGAAACAGTTAAAAATAAATCTGTTGTGAACTGAAAATTAAAGCTGAATCAAACACAGTATATTTGTAAATTGACTAAATTCTCAACACTAACAATATATTAACACCTGAATTTGTGATACTCAAAGCATTGAGTTGCATTCCTGGTTTTATTTTTAGGGATGTGTTTCTGCTAAAAGACAAACTTCTGCCCACTTGTCAAGCGGAGATACACTGATGTGAAAATATGCACTGATATCAATCCACATTTCCCCCTACACTCTGGACAACACCAAAGACCGACCACGGAACATGGACATTACTCTCAATCCTAAGCTGCTCCACAATCACTGGCTTATGACCACACTGGAAAAAATCAAAATCTAGACGAGTCATTTTTTTTCTTAAAATAAGTGCCTTTGCTCTTGGATTAAGGTAGTAAAAGAGACATCTTGCCAATGGAACAAGGCAATTTACACTTAGAATAAGAAAACAGAATAGCATTGTTTAATTTCAAGTGCATATTATCTAATTATCTTATTTATCAGAGTAAAAATACTCATTCCATTGGCAAACTATCTCATTTACCTATTCAAATTAAGGGGAAATACACTTAATTTAAGACATTTTTACTTATTTCTAGGTCGTTTTTCCAGTGTAAACAAACACCAAATGACGGATGCCCTCCTTTCCTGAAACAAAAAACAGCAATTGCATGAAAATAAATATCAGTAGCTAATATTGGCCAATCGCTGATGCTGAGACATTCAGGGGTAATATCTCAGCAGGCATGGGGAATGTCTTATAAGTCAGGGGGAATGTGTCAGTAGATGGGGGGAATTTCACAGTAGTCCAGAGGAATGTCTAACCTGTCAGGGGAGATGTCTTAGTATTTGGAGGGATGTCTCAGTGGACCAGAGGAATGTCTCAGCAGTCAGGGGGAATGTCTCACCAGTAAAAGGGATGCTTTAGTAGTCAAGGGCAATGGCTAAAGGGCTGGTTATACTCATTGCAGCAGTGTGTCGCAGTGAGCTTGACGCAGACATTTTTGATTTATGCTCAATTTTGAGTCTGCACTATACGAGAATATATGAGAATTTTGGTCTGCACTAAACGCTGTGGATCTAGATACGGCCGAGGCGGTGAGGAAATGGGGGCAAGTTTGTCCGACAACGGAGGGACATGAGGGCAAAAAAGAGCCGAGATCCAGGTGGAAAAAGGGTCCCAGCGTTCTCACGCACCTCGCTCTTCTGGCTGATCCAACTTAACGACTTGTTTTTCGCAATTGCGGTCATAAAAACAAAACAAGGTACCAAACAGGAAATACACATAGTGCAGAGCGGATTTAGATTTGACCAATCAAAGGCCTCCTGTCTGCGGCACTGGCACCTAAAATTTTGAAGAGGTGCAGCAGAGTGTCTGCGGAAGGGGAGGGGGTTAATTTGCTTTCACTGTCACACATACGCAGAAGACCTGGTTTGTATAAATCAGCCTGAAGTGAGAAGTGGGAGGGGCTAGATTATTACGCAATCACAGGTGGCGCCCGAACAGGGACCTCTCAGAAGAGTATACAGTGGTAGCAATTCAAAATTTCTCCACTTTCCTTGATGGGCTCTTGGCTGGTCTTTAGCTAGTCCCCTACAGTTCCTTTTTAAACAAGTTGCCCCCCTGTCTGCGGCACTGTCTGCGGTCACCTACAATTTGGGAGACGTGCAGCAGAGTGTCTGTGGAGGGGGGTGGAGACGTCTTTGCGTCTTTTAGGGGTAATGTCTCAGCAGTCAGGGGGCATGTCTTACTAGCCAGAGGGATGCTTTAGTAGTCAAGGGGAATGTCTAGGTAGGGGGAATGTCTCAGCAATCAGGGGAAGTTTCAGTCCCTATTGTGTAATTGCTGCTTAGACCCTCTCTTTGCCCAGTGCATACCGTCATTAATTAGCTTTACCCATGATTTGAATGACCTATTGATTAACTATAACTTTCACAACACCTTTAATGTTAGGAAACAGGAAAGTTGCATTCCTGGATTTTACAGTTTATTTTTGTTGTTTAAATATCAATAAAGATGTAAAGATGGATGAAACCATCACTGTCCTCGATTCCTAATTTTTAATTTTGGGGATATAACCCCAGTCGTCCTCGGCAGATGGCCGCTCATTCTGAGCCTGGTTCTGCTTGAGGTTCCTGTTAAAAGGGAGTTTTTCCTCTCCACTGTCGCTATAAGCATGTTTGGTGTGAGGGATTGCTTTCAATTCAACGAGTTGATACAATCAACTGGTTTTCCTTAGATAGAAAACTTTGAAACAATTTGATTGTATGTATTGATTTTTCTTTGTATAAAACTCCCAAAAACTATTTTTTAAAGATGTTCCATTTGTCCTCTCCTTCCCTCAGATCTTAATAAAAAGCAGCAATGAAACTTTTTGTATTACCTGTGTTCAGGCTGAGCTCAGTCGGTCCTACAACACAGTACAGTACTCAGAATGACATTACATTTGGCTACTTTAGGTCGCCAAATTAAATTTAAAATAATAGCAAATAAAAGTAATGATAAGTTAAGACCCCAGAAGGGATTTGATTCCTGTGAAACGGGTGTAGCACAGTTTGTCTGAGTTCTCCTACCATATGGTGTCATCATCAGCAAGGGTCTGTTTGTCAATGTTCATGAACCAACCCTCTCTGCCTCTTTAGAATGAACAGATTGAGTCTTCAATTAAAACTATACAGAATAAGAGTGCAAGTTATTAATTGATGAGTTCATCTAAAGTTAATTGATCTCAATGATGGACTAACAATTCATTGTTAAGCAAAAATGTTCTTAAAAAACCGAGCTTTATATTGTATCTAGGTTTGTTCATAACAAAGAGCTGTATAAAATTGATTGCCAAAAATCTTAAATGTTTTGCTTATTTAAAAAAACAAACAAAATCTGTTTTATATTTTTTTGTGTTTGTTAAATAAAATCCCAAGAAAACACTTTTGGTTTTGGAGAATTACACAATGTTTAAAGTTTTTGTGTATTTAATAAAGCTTAGCTCTTTGAAATCTTAAAGTTTTCCATACCTGCACCGGAGTAGCATCTAAATTTAACAAAGATCGGGTTCAGTCAGATATTATACCACAACTATGCAGACAGGTAGTCTCGTGAGACCATCCTGATCTCGCGAGCTTTCGAGGTTTCACTCCCAGATCAGTCTGGAGACTTTCCGTTAAAGAAAATTTGGAGCTGTTCACCAAACAAACGTCCAATCAGCGTTGGCTTTGAGGCGGGTTGAGGTGTGACGCAACGAGAAGAGCGACAGTTCAGTCTAAAGAACATGGCGGCTTCAGCCGATGAAACTAGCGTTAGCGTGGCTATCGAGCAAGATTTATCGGAATTACAGAGTATTTCTTCACTGAAAGAAGAGCAAAACACTGCTCTGGAGGCTTTTCTCAGAGGAAAAGATGCTTTTGCTCTTCTCCCGACTGGTTTCGGAAAGAGTAGCCTGGCTTGTGGTTGTGTTTTTGTCGTCGCTCTGTTAGTACGTCATATGCTTCGTTGATCTGATTGGTTTATTTGGCCCGTCTATCACCAACATAGGCCAATCAGCTAACCAGTATTTTCGCCCCTTCCCAAAATTACTTCAACGGAAGGTTTCCAGATGGATATGCGGAGCAAATCCATCTGGCGGAGTCAGGTTAGCAGACAGGACTTGTGCCTGCACAAATACTGAAAGACAGGTGGCTAAGGCACAGCTGCATCTCTGACACTTCTAGTCCATTTTGCTTTTAGAGCATTTCCCTTGAGTGAAAAGGAAACAGCTACAGCTGCATTATGATTGCATACATTATATATGTGTTTTTTAGCACCAACAACTTAGCAGTGTCAAGATCACTTTGCTAAGGTTTCCCTGGTGGTTACAAGGCACTTCACACTGCTGTTCTCTAATCCCCCCATTCACGCTTTTACTACATTGGAAATGAATCTGACAAGCAATGTGTTGCTGCAAGGGTTATGTCTAACCAACAAATCTTTCAAAATGCAGACGATCAATGAGAACAAGCTGCTATAACAACTTGTAAGTTGCAGAAACAAATGTTTTTATTCTCAAGTTATTAAAGTATAGCATATTTATTCTTATATATGATGGATTTATTTATTTAAAAATAAATAGTATAGCTGGGCTAAGACACACCTGTAGTAAAAAATTTCAACGTGACTTTTTCTTGAATCTTGCTAACTAAAAAACAAATGCTATCAAATGTATTGCCTCTTTGGCAGAGCATAAACTGTTCAAAGTCAGCCTAAGCAATAAAACTACAAATAAATAAAAGCCATAAAAATGATAGATGTCATCTAGGAGGGTGAGGTTGCTTGAGGACCCAAATGCAGAGATGAGCGAAGCATTAGTTGTTGTTGGTTTAATGAAAAACTGAGGCTAGTGATGGGTCCAGCAACACTGATGCGTTGCTTTATGCATGGAGCCCGTAGAGCAAAACACTGTATTGGTGACTGAATGACACACTAAACTGTGTTTAAAAATGTATCTGTCAACACGATGCATTTACAAAAAAAAAGTCTAAAACTCAAAATTGTTTTTCAGTTGATCATTAAAATTATGATGAATTTCGGAGCAGCCTAAAAGGAATAGGAATGTTTCAGCCGTTGCGTTTTCATTTTATTTTTCTCGTGTCATACTTTTCCACTCAGTTATCACTTAACTTATCTGAATTGATCTTAATTTCAAATTGACTCTTAGTTTACTTACTGTTTTTACTGTACTTATTGTTTTAAAAATAGGATTTAAAATGCTAGTCCACAAGCATCCTTAATCACGTTTTTTCCTATTTTTTTATTTTATGATACATGTTTACATTATTTATTGGCTGCATCTAAAAATATCATAATTTAAACATAGATATGAAATAATACAATATAACCTACAAATACTTAAATTATATAATTGTACTAGGTCATCAGATCAATTCAGTTTAGTCTGTCAAATAAGGCCTGTAGTGTCTTTAAAGGTCCAGCAGGTGTCAGTATTCTGTGAGACAGTATCAACACAGTATCAATACAGTTTGGCAATGTGTCGAAACGCTTCCAGATGCCCCATTAACCCATCACTACAAAGAACAGAAAACATCAGGAAAAACTCAGGTGGGGAGCCAGAGACGAGGAAGCAATTAACAACAACAAGGAACCAGTGACTGAACAGGAGATATTTAAATGGGAGACTGAACAAAAACCAGGCTAATCGGAAGATTGGGGGCAGGTGTGGACAGAGGAGTCTAGAAGGGAGCTGGGGGAAAAACACAAGACACAAGAGGGCAGCAGAGGGCAAACAATATCTTAGAAATCAAACACAGTCAAAAATAACCAGAATAACACAAATATAGTATAACTCAAAACTCACAAAGGAAAACTTAAACAGGACCAAGAAGTGGAGAGTCATGACAAAGAAGCTTAAAGATTTAATCAGAAATTGAATACTTATGACTTTGTGGGAAGTTTCTAGTGCCATTTCAGCATCATAACAAGATGTAGAGGAGATTTCAACCAACATATTAATACTCATTTTCTTTTTTGTTTGTATTCCAACATACTTCACAATACCATAACAATGTGCACAATTTACAAAGAAGACGGAAAGAAAATATCTTCATTAAGCCACTAACCAATATAACACAAAAGCCTTGACTTTAAGCCCTGTTTTCCCTGACCTAAAGTGAAGTCAGATAGGCCATAAATGCATCTTAAACTTTTGCTTTACTATCTCCAAAATGCCGCAGTGGATGAGGCTGTAAGTCAGAACAACTTGCAAATAAAATAGAACTAAGTTAAGTACGGCCTTGGACAACATGATTAAAATTCTGCTATCTAATTCACCGTCAATTTAAATAGACCCTTTAAAGACAAAACACCAGTGCAGGATATAGATACACTTCTGAATTTGTGATATTTAAAGGCCCTTTACCGGATTTATTTTAACCTTTCTAAGAAAACATGATATAAACTGTACATTGTGAGGCAGAAAAGGTCATTCTATTAAAATAAATCATTAATTGATTGTGCCTATGAAGGAGTCCAGGCATTTTCATTGCAGGCTTCTAATTTAAGCATAACAGTTTTCAGGAGTTCACTATGTACAACTAAAGGTTTCCAATCAGCAACTAAGAGCATATTTTTTCGATTAATCATTGAATCGGACAAAAAATATTTTTTACATGAGAAATGTAGCTGTACATCCACAAAATATAGGCTACTTTGTTTCATAAAGCGCAAAAAAAGAAATTTTTGTTTTTAAAAGCCCCTAAGGGGTTCAAACAATAGGTCCCCCCATTTCAACAAATTAGTTTTTTTTAGACTAGAAGAGTTCTGCCTTTTAAGACAGGAAAGTATAGCAGTTAAAGTTGCTACTTGAGAAAATACTGAACCATAGAGATAAAAATAGCCTGTGATTCAAATTATAAATTTTATTTGGAATAAAAATGAGAGAACTAGGGGTGCTAAAAACACATCCTCCAAAGACAGATATTTACATGGGAATGTGGCATATAATTAATTGACATATTACTGATCTTGCTGGATTTTATTCTGCTTTACTTCCATAAATTGCAGGATCTTCTTTACTTTATTTTTGCCAGAAGATTTAAACTTTAAAAGCCTTGCCCTCATAATTTGCAAGTTAATTTATTTATAAAGAAAATATAAACGCTGCTTAAGCTAATTCAAATGAAATTAAAAGTAAAATAAGTAGCCAACCTTATCACTGTCTGTAACCTACTAACACGGTAAGGAAAGCATCAGATGAGCTACCTGAGAAACTAACGTTACGTTTCCCCACTTTAAAACCAAACAAACATGGTGGTTCCGTGCCATGTTCATTTGTTTTGACAAAAGTTGCATGTAACGACTTTTTTCGCTTTACAAAACGCAGGCTGTTTTAATTATTGTGATTAATTTGCGCCGTCAATCCCGGCGCATGCGCGCTTCATTTGCAGTCTGGACGCTGAGGGTAAACATCCTGCGGCTCTGACTTCAGCGCTGAGAGGGACTCCTGCGGGAGAGGGAGAACGGGGTTGGGATGGGGGAGGCGCCCCACGGCAGAGAAGGAGCAATACGTGCTTTCACGTAAGAGTCTCCAAAAGCCGCCAGTGACACCGTAAAAAGTCGCCAGATTTGTCGCTAGTCGCTTTTTTGAAAAATAGTCGCTGGAGGGGTCTGAAAAGTCGCTGAGTTGGCAACACTGCACCTGCGGCGCTGGCTCGCTCTGCCATATTTTTTTTTCTTTCCCTGTTTCAGTCAAGTGGATGTGATGACGGCGGCGGCGGATGACGCATTAATTGCGCGACACAACTAATCGATGATAAAATTCGTTGCCAACGCTTTTAAAAGTCGATTTTTATCGATTTTATCGATTCGTTGTTGCAGCCCTAATATATATACAGCAAAAAAGCCAAAAAGGGTCAAAACGGATGAAGAGAAGAGAGGGAAAACGCAAGAATGATCAAAGAAGGAACATAGGAAAGTTTTTCATTAGGTTAGGGTTAGGGGCGGGGCTTACGGTTCAAACCATACTATTCTCCCTCATGGTTCAAAATTGTGCAGAGTCATCCCGAAATCCCACATCCTCTGTGACTGCTCTGCCACGCTGCGCTCTAGACCACCTGCGCAAAGCAAAGC
Organism: Cyprinodon diabolis; assembly: GCA_030533445.1. Lineage (NCBI taxonomy): Eukaryota > Metazoa > Chordata > Actinopteri > Cyprinodontiformes > Cyprinodontidae > Cyprinodon > Cyprinodon diabolis. Next base: position 44,484,499 of record CM060064.1, on the reverse strand, counting down.
CTACAGGATTCTATGCAAAGCCATTTGGTTCAATTGCCTCCGCTGTTCCTACCGTCTTGCTCCACTACGACTTCCTCGGAGCTCGAGGAGAGCATGCTCTACATTACTGTTAAAGTCATAGGAGCAAAACATGCGGAAATTAACGCTTAATTTAATATGACATATGAAAAAAATCCCCATCAGCATCCAGCATATCTGTGGTTTCTGCCCAAATATTTTCTTTTTTTGTGGAATTCTGTAACAGGGATAACTAGGATCATACAAAATATTTTTTTATGAACTATGTTTGTTCTTTCCTTCCAAACTCATTATCTTTTCACAAATGCCTGCGATAAGAAGTTTGTTTCGACTGGATTGAATTAACTTTTAAGCCTCTCAGTATAAAATAAATATTTTGGTCGAGATGAGAAATCTGCCTACTGGTATGTTGAAGTAACAACAGTTTGCATCCAATCATTTAATTAAATGGGCATAGTTTTGGGGAATTTATAAGAATTATGCTCCAATATGTAGTTACCAATCCATCGTTACAATATTTTAATTTGACAAACTGGATCTCTTCTCTTCTCCAGGTTCTTTACCCGGTTTGATGCGACTGTAATTGTGGATCTTGACCTGGCCGGACCGGACCAAAAAATTGCTCGGCTCCATATTTTGACGGAGAAGACGTATGTGGACGGTGACGTTTGGAGGAGTAGCAGTGGGTGTGAAACAGCGCTCTATGATTAACATGACAGATAAGTACTCTGCATGACGTACGTGAGCGGGGCAGAGCACTGACGGAATATGTGGAATCTGGGGTCGGGTGTAGAACCTTTAAGGGGTAAAAAAAGAGAAATAAATAAAAGAATTGTAAAACTATTTAGAAAAAAAAGCAAAAATAACAACTATTTCAGGAAGCCCCTTCTAAAACAGGCATGTCCAAAGTCGGACCTGCAGATTTTAGAGGTTAAGCTGCTCTAGCACAGCTGATTATTATTGATAGCTTATTAACAGGGATTTGCTGAGCCGCAATCATCGGAATCAGCTGTGCTGAAGCCAAGAAACCTGCACCGACTGTGGGCATTCCTGATCTATAAGGTAAAAATATGTGGGACGTTCCAGTTCTTGTACCAGAGCTCCTGGATCAGAAGGCTTCTTCCCCGGGTGGTGGTGATTCAGGCTCCGTGCCATCCGCTATCTCTCAATCTTTGGAGTTGTCTGCTCCCACTCGTTGTACTTCCTAGCAGGGATAGGTGGCCATTAACCTCACTGCTTGGGTCTGGTCAACTACCCTCAGTAAAGTCCTTTTCTCCACCTACCCTTATTTTAGTTACTGCAGAGCACCCGACTGACGTCCTTAATCACAGACAATCTTACGTCCTTTTAGCCTGTCTCTGGTTGTGGCTGATGAAACCCCCCCCAACCCCTCGACCACTACCACCACTAGATATAAGGATCTACAGTAGAAGTCATTCTAAATAGCCCTTCCCAGTCAAAAGCTATCCGAATGGCAGCAAAATCCCCTCCAACTTCCAGCCACTGGCCTTCTCATGGGCATGTGTATTCCTATACTCTGATTCCACCCTTTCACTAAATTACAGGCTCTGACCAGGCGATAACGCTTCTCGTTAGATCTTAATTTCCACAAATCATGAAGGAAATAATATTTTAGACGTTTAAAAAGGAATTGTAGGGGAATAGTTAAACACCAGACAAGAGCCCATCAAGGAAAGTGGGGAAATTAGGAATTGCTACCACTGTAAACTCTTCTGAGAGGTCCCTGTTCGGGCGCCACCTGTTATTGCATAAGAATCTAGCCCCTCCCACTTCTCACTTCAGGCTGATTTATACAAACCAGGTGGTCTGCATATGTGTCGCAGTGAAAGCAAATGTAACCCCGCCCCTTCCGCAGACACTCTGCTGCACCTTTCCCAAATTTTAGGTCCCAGTACTGCAGACAGGATGCATATTTCCTGTTTGATACCTAACCGTCTTGTTTTGTTTGTATGACCGCCATTGTGTAGGGTGACCATATTTTCATTTGGGAAAACCAGGACACCTTGGAGCGGGGTGGGGGGGTGGGGTTGATTGAAAGAACAAATTTCTCATCATCAGGATTTGCTCCATGATCAGAGGAAAGGTTACTTGGCGCAGAACAGTGGTGAAAATTGGAAGTTCAGTTTAATATAATACAACTCTGTGAATAGTTCCGTCTCAAATGAATGAAAATAGTTGTTTTAATGGTTATAGAGTCAGATATGTGGCGGTAATGTTTGGTTTATCTAAAGGTTTTTATCTGTTACTGTGTAAATGGGTTTGGCTGGAATTTAAGGACAGATTCTAATAAATCTACAGAGTGGGGACTATAAATCTGATAGGAGTTAAATTTTTTTATTGTTGTTTTGCACAATATGCTTAACTAAGTATTTTTTGTTGTTGAATATTAGAGATTTTGCAGATATATTTTGTAGATACATTGTTTAGATTTACTTATATATTTCTACCCCTTTTATAGAATAGAATAGAAAATCTCTTTATTGTCCCACAATGGGCAGATTTACAGCAGCAGAAAGATTATTGAAAATGGTCACACAAATGTGGACCTTAGAAAAATGTATAAGAATAACATAATAGGGAAGAGTTAAAATATAAAAAATAAAATTCTGTAAAGTGTTTTAACAATATAAAACTGGAGAATTAACAGCCAATATGCAGCTATGGACATTTTTACAGTAATTTGAAAATAGCAGCAACATCAGAGATGTGCAGAATGACAGCAGCATGTTATTTAACTGACTAAGGTTTCTATCATTACATTTGATTTGATTTGTTCCTGCTCCCGGTGGTTGGAACCTTTATTCCACTCTGGATTCTTTTGAGTGTAGTCTTTGTTCACTTTAACTTTAAAAAAAATAAATAAATAAACAAACAGTTTTGAAAACCCATTCTTTTCCTGCTGCAACTTTCACGGTTGCTAAGCAACAGAGCATACGGTGGTAAAACCCGCCGAAGGGTGGACCTGTTCGAATTTACAGCCAAAACTCTTCCGGCCTCCTTATTTTCAAGGACTTCGAAGGATCCAGTCTAGGTAGACCGCGTCCTTGGAGGATGCAGCCCAGGATTTCGAACAGCGCCTCTGATTAAGAACAGGGCTGCCCGCACTGACGCGGCTCAGGGATTACGTCACACGGAGCGTCGTGCGCAGTGAAATCAGGACATTTCCTCACTTTCTAAAAAAGACCCGGGACGCCCGGGAACGGACGTGAAATACGGATATGTCCCGGGAAATACGGACGTTTGGTCACCCTACCATTGTGGAAAACGACTTGCGAAGTCGGACCAGCTAGAAGAGCGAGGTGCGCGAAAACTCCGGGACCGTTTTCCACCTGGATCCCCGCTCTTTTTCGCCCTCATGCTAGTTCGTGATTGTCGCTCTTGCGTTGTGGCGTGGAATAACATAACGCAGACCATGCTTTAATATTGGGCATAAATCAAAAATATATGCGACAAGCTCAATGCGACACACTGCTGCGGGACGATAACCAGCCCTTTCCTCTTGTGCTCCAACACTGAAAGCACCCTGGGTTCACTAACAGTTCCAAAGACACATAAAGAACCTTGTTTGGTTTCTCATAAACTTAATAGTCTGCAATTAAAAATCTGGCACTCAGCAGCATTCCCCGGCGGTGAACCATCTTCAGCTTTACAAATCCCACTTGAACCCAACTATCATAGCCCCACAGCTATTGACAATTTTTGAAACTTGTACAATCCTTTAATATATTATTTTGTGTTTATATTTTGCTTTATGCTGATTTTCAAAACAGCTTTTCTCCTCCAAACTGTTCTCTCCTCTTCATCACAGTTAAAAAGGTAGTGTTGAGTGATGATAATCTTCATCATGGACCTCATTCCTTTCAAATCAACCAGTCTGAGTAACATCATTTGAAGCTTTAGCTGTCATACAGCCACCCAGACAAAAGCACACAGGATAACAGGAAGGAATCACAATAAAGTCCAAAAAAGACAAACCTCTGGTAAAATGTATAGAAGATACACTTGTTTTTGTTAAGATATATTTCTTCTTTATAATTCCATTGACATTTAGCATGTAAAAAAAATTTATTATATATGTTTTTTCTTCTTTAAATGGAATCAAACTTTTCAAAGACATACTGAATCCACTGATCTGCTATCAACAAGGAATCTTTATCAAGTTTCATTTAAAGACTGGGCTTGATCGTGGAATTGTGTCCTCTGCAAATATTAAGGATCATCAGCCTGATGTTAAATCCAAAGAAACATGCAGAAAATTACGATAGTGAGTTCAATTTAGATGCTTTGCGATGCACATAAAAACCAGTTGATTTGTGCATAACTGTGCAAAACTTCAGCCTTTTTAAGAAAACGACCAAACAGCAAATAAGAAATAAATATGTGTTGAGGAGAAAAGATATTTAAAAAAGAGAAAGATGAAGATATCCTACCTAGATCAGGTGGGGCTCCTGTGCCTTTTGTCCAAACTTGTATAGACAGTAGACTGCCAGCTTCCTGCATGGGACCCCTCTGTTAACAGCTGGTGCCAGAAGTTGATATCAGCCTCAATTCCTTTAGGGTCTTTATACATCAACTCAGAACCTCTGCAGTTCCCTGGATTGTGTCACTTCCCATCAAGTGCTGCTGCTTTTTTTTCTGAGCTCCGAAAGCGCACAGTGATAGAGACGTCTTATATATAACAGAGCGTGTCTGTAATCAGAACCTGCCAACAGGTGTTATGAAACACAGGTTGGTTTGATGAAGCAGCTGTAACATCCTCTGGTGGGCTTATAAGGCCATATGAAAGTTCCACACAGATAATAGTATTGCTTAAAAGGTCAGCCTGAAAAAAAGAATATTGGCGGGGCTGAGGGTCAGTAGGACTTCAAAAAACGAATCCTACAACAAACATTTGCTCCTTCAGAATCACTTTCAAGGTGCAACATGTATAAATAAATCTTCCATGGACAAACAGGTAGATAGATAAAAAAAAAGTATCCTCTAACACAAGGCACCTAGAATCAGGGCTCCATCATTTTTGGATATTTAAGTCGATATAATAACATCTCATTAAAAGTATGATTTATGGTATATATTCATTATTGTTGTTAATACATACAAAATATAATAGGTACAATTTAATTACCACAGACAGACTTCCCTATTAGAAGGTTTTTAGGAATTAGACTAACTCACTCCTTCACACACACGTCTAGCAGATTGACCTTTTGGCGAGAGGATGTTCCGTCACTGCAAAGGTAAACTCTCGACCATAGGCTTCTGCTTTTCTAAAGTGCTAAATTTACTGCTGATGTGTCCCAAAAGTGCCAAACTGCAAATAGTATACAGGGTGACAGTTTTTTCTTTTTTTCTTTTAAGTAGGCCACTGTTCGTTAGCTCGCATACTCAGATTAATTAGTGAGAGGTAAAGTGACAGAGAAACAAACACTCCCAAAGCTGGCTGAGTGTTATCATTTCACACTGAGGCAGTGTTCATCCTCCCCCCACCTCCCTCCAGCACCAGAAGCCTGCTTCTTATTGAGCATCGGCAGCTCGGCAGAACCCAGTCGGGATGAATGCTCCTCCTCCCCGGTCTTTTCCTGTCCTCTCTCACCAGTGCCCTCTGGCCAGACCCTCTGCTCGTAATCCTGGTTGCAGACAGGAGATCCGCTGAGGGCAATTTCTCTCATCTTTTAGACGGGAATGTTTTCTAAGCTTTGTCTCCTTGGTGCATTGCCGCCTTATTGTGCATGTCAAAGAACTGGCCAAAGATGGGTGGGAGGAGAAGACAGATTAATTACAAACAAAAAAGCTATTCAGGAAAGCCTGCGAAATGCAGTGCGTGCACGGCTGCGTGCTTCACTCTACTGTCTGCTCCACACCTTCACTACGAGCAACTAAACAGGCAATCAGATCACTTCAAAAAGAGTCTTCAGTTTCCCATAAAAAAAAAAAACAGTGAACAAATTCCACCTTATGAAGAATTGAATAAACCGATGTGGTCGATCACAAAGCAAATCTTAAAGCAAAGTAGATTAATTCCAAAAGCTGACTACTGATCACAACTTAGTCTCTCGTCCTCCTTCTCTCTAAAACGGCAGCTCATCCTTTTGAAATCCATACGGAAAGCTGGTGATGTGTGTCCTGCCTGCTGCATGGATGGAGATCATCCTGCACAGGTGGAAAGCAGGGCAGGTTTGGAGAGGCGGCAGCAGTTCACAGAAAGCCCTGCGCCTTTCTGTTTTCCTCTCCTTCTCTCCGAGTATCTCCAGCAAGAAGAGACAGAGAGAGAGAAGCTACAGAGAGAGAGAGAGATGCTCAGAAGGGGTGGGGCTGGATGGATCCCTGCTGGGACCTGGAGTGAATTTAAATACTCATCCTTTCTGTACCTCAGTACCTCTCTGTTTCCTTCCCTTTCCTTTCACACAGCCTCTTAATCAAGACTTGTTACCTCTCACCTTCTGTTGTCATATGCACAGGAAGAGCAGCATGAAATTTAGGGCTAAGGACAAATGAGCAGGAGGAATTGAAGCAGTATATTCAGATCCTAAGCTAACCGAGTCCATATCTCCATCAATCCATCCATTTTCCGTCACGCTTATCCTAAGCAAGGGTCACAAGGGGTTCTGGTGCCCATCTCCAGCTGTCTACGGGCGAGAAGCGGGGTACACAAGTCGGCAGTCCATCGCAGTACACACATACAAACAGGACAAACAACCATTCATGCACAGACTCACACCTAAGGAGGTTTTAGAAAAGCCAAATAAACTAACGGTCATGTTTTTGGACTGTGGGAGGAAGTGGGAGTAACCAGAGAGAACCAATGCATGCTCAGGGAGAACATGCTAACTCCATGGATGTTTAAAAGTCATCATCTTCAGAAGATTCTTCTTTTTTAAAACAAGTCTAATAAACTTTCACTAAAAACACAGCAAACGTGAGTCATCACTGATCCCAAACATAATTCAGGTTTTCTTCATTTTATTAGCAAAGGCGTAGCTATAATGTAGCTTAACATTTTGCTATATGTCATCATCATTATGGAATTTCTTAATACGGTCTGAATTATATAATCAGATCATTTATCTCAATTGATTGTTACATTTTTTTATTTTTTTATTAACCGATTAATGCTCTTGGAAGAAATTGTCACCCCTAGCAAAATGTTTCTTTGCTAGAAGTCGCCTTCAGTTTCTTCGAAACACTTTTAAGCTAAAGCTCATTGGCAAGAATATTCATGCTAATCTCGGATATATCTTTGAGAGGACTCAGAATTTTTTTGTGAAATATTGACCTTGATGTCTTAAAATCGCCATAATTGGACAAATGTAATCATTGGCCAAAATTTAATTAAAACTGTAAACAAGTAATTAAAACTGACACTCTAGGAAAGCTAGATGTATCATGGGAGACACATAAAGGGGTTAAAGAATACAACTGATATGTATAAGTATAAAAATAAATAAAACTGTTTTCATTGCATTAAATGTATTTTGATGTGGATTCTTTTTTTTATTTATGTTATGATTTGGACTGTTGTGCCATAAGCCATTATATTAATTTTGAACAGTGGTGGAGCAAAAAACTTTGCTTGACTCTCTTAACTACGTATGTCTCTAAACCCCCCCAACTTCGGCCTCTTTCCGTTGGAGCTCTCCCCACAGGGGCCACTTTGGGTAGAACAGAGATAACATGGCTAAATGGCCATTCTTCAACTTCTGCTCTAGTTACAGTAGTAGCCATTCAAAATTTCCCCACTTTCCTTTTAAGGCTAGGCTTAAAACCTTCCTTTTTGATAAAGCTTATAGTTAGAGTGGCTCAGGTTATCCTGAGCTATCTTTATAGTTATGCTGCTATAGGTTTAGACTTTTGGAGGACATAGGGACCCCTTTTTCATCATTCTGCTTCATTCTCTCTCTATTTTCCTATTCTGCAGAATCTGTTAGTTCAATCTCTAACGTTCTGCTCTCTCTGCTTTTTCTCAGAGTAGCTTTGCCTCGTCTGTTCCTGTTTGGCTGTGACGTCATCCTGGAGAGAAACATCAGCTGTGCTGCTGCCATCAACGCCCTTGTTTATAGATGCTGGAGATCGGCCTGTTTTCCAGTGTGGTCCTGTTTCTCTGACTGTGACTAACTGGATGTGCTCTCTTCATCCTCTGACATGGGAGCTGCCTTGGAGCTCGTCTGCCAGGCTGTGTGTTTCCTGGACGGGCCCGCCTTTTACAGCTGCTTTTTCTATGTCTGCTTCTGTCTCCTTGAACCCCAGTCGGCCTCAGCAGATGGCCGCTCACATTGGTTCTGCTGGAGGTTTCTTCCTGTTAAAAGGGAGTTTTTCCTCTCCACTGTCGCTACAAGCATGCTTAGTGTGAGGGATTGTATTTAAGTCGATGCAATCAACTGGTTTTCCTTAGATAGGAAACTTTGAATCAATTTGACTGTATGATCTGGTTGAACTGTAAAGTGCCTTGAGATGACATGTGTTGTGAATTTGACGCTATATAAATAAACCGAATTGAATTGAATTGATGGGCCCTTGGCTGGTCCTCTACAATTCCTTTTTAAACATCAATCTTTGTACTAAAATATTCTGTCATTTGTGCACATTAAGATCTAAAGAGAAGTGTCATCTCCTGGTCACACTATACAATTCAGTGATAGAGTGGAGTCAGAGTAAAAAATATGCACCAAATCCCCTCCAACTTCCAGCCACTGGGCTTCTGCTGGGAGTTGCAAGGGAGTAGGCTGCCATTTGACTGCGACGGAAGATTTTGAATGGCTGCTACTGTAAGTAGAGAGAAAGGCTACATCTAGAACCAGAAAACAGATTTTTTTGCAACGTTCTTTTTGATTTTGCGGAATTGACCCGGAGCCAGGGGGTTTGAGAGACTAATGAAGCATCCTAAAGGATGGAATGAGGGAGTGGCAATCCATGTGCTTAACGAAGCATTACTGCTGAATACACCTAAGAATCAGCATATGCATGAACATATCAGCCGATACTGATACAAGTAAAAAACTTCAATATCTCCCAAAAACATTAGCTGACCGATGTACTTTTATTTATTTTTTATTTATTTATTTGACAGGGACAGTACAATTAAACATTGCAACCAAACACGTGGCCGATGTCCAAGTAATAAGGCTTGTAGCCATGGGCTAATTTGCAGCCTTCGTCCCTGGTTAGGCTTTTAAAAGGTGTTAGCATTAAGGAGGAGGGAGGTTAGTAACGACACACAAATGCATAAAAACACAAAAATAAAACAAGAGAAGTATCTCTAGTTTACGTAGCTTTGAGCCTCCTGTGAATCTTTTCAATGTATAAGTTATTTTTTTATACTTGTTTATCATCTCCTTCACTAATTAATGACAAATGCATGAAATAGTTTCTACCTGTATTTTCTACATATATACTTTGACAACAGCAGCTGTATTAACATCAATGTACATTTATATTTTCTCCCCCCAAAAAAGAAGAAAATCTTTATTCTGGCAGCAGGTTTATTAGGCAGCAACAAGGCCCAGCTAGCAGGCTTTGTTCCAAGACACTGTAATGTTCCTGCCACTAAAAGTTCTTTCAGCATTAAGACATAACGTCAGAATTCATATGAAGGCAGGACTCTGATTAACGCACTAACCTAAGGACAAATGAGTACGAGGTTAGAGAGTTTTAGAGTTGAAATCTTCATGTTAAGTTAGCCAACCGCTCTCTGGGGTAAAAGTGCCCTCCTATAGTTTGATGCATTGAATGACGACGCTATAGGGTAATACTGCTAACTAACCAACAACTAGAGGTTGTCTTTGAGTTTAAAATAAAGAAGACGAGCAGAAAAGATAACATTCTACTCCACAGCTTGGATAAAGAACGTTGTTAAATCGGCTTGCTTTTCAGTTAATCTTTACAGAGTTTTACAGGAAAACAACCTGCAGAGTTTCAGGACTCCAAATAAACATTTCACCTACCTTACCTCCCAAATCGGTTCTTTCTTCCCCTTCTCTTGCTTTCTTTCATCCCCTCCCTTCCTTTTCTTTTTCCACAAAACCTCACAGTCTGCACAATCTGTCTGTCTGCTCTATAATTATTTCCATGGTTACCAATAAAGATGGCAAGCTTACCCTGACGTACTATGGTAGTAATCTCTGGCTCTCCTCCGCCTGTTCCAACTGTCCTCTCCTATCATCTGTCGCCTTCTTCCTTTTCCTTTCTTTGCAGTGTTGCTACATGAGTCTCTTCAGCCTTCTGCTTCTTCGCAGAGCAATTCTGTTGCTGTATGAGAAAACCTTTTTAAAACCAATGTTTCCTCTAGAAGTTGATGCTACTCCATTATAAGCTCAAATGCAGCTCAAATGTTAACTATTGAAGAAACATGTTGACAAAAATATTTAATACAGTGCTAGAGGCCTCTAGTTGCACTTCTAGTTTTTAGGGTTACTAAGCTGCATTCATTCAGGGGTTCCAATTTAGTGCTACAAGGCTTTCAGGGTTTTACCAGCAGTCAAGTAGTAATTTGGAGTGTAATCAAACCAGTTTCTCAAAATTTATAACAAACTGCATCTTCCAACAACACGTCTTCCTGTTGCATTGTTTCACCTCCACACATTTCTTTTTTTTTTTTTATCTAAGACTGTGATCTCACCAGTTGATTTGTAAACTGTGCTTCAAGATTCCAAGGAAAAAGTCTGTTGATTCTGACACCAAACAATCCTCACTAAGATGGTCACGACTCATGGCTATAAAAATGTAGAATATGTGTTGTTTGCCTTCATTTTTTATGTTTCAATGTTAAGAAACATAAAAATCATAGAGGGCAAAACCGATATCTTATATGTTCTTGGTCTTGGCCTCTAAGGGTCTTGATCTCTAAAGTTCTTGACCGCTAAAGGTCTTGGTCTCTTAGTGTCTTGATCTCTAAAGTTCTTGACCGCTAAAGGTCTTGGCCTCTAAGGGTCTTGATCTCTAAAGTTCTTGACCGCTAAAGGTCTTGGTCTCTAAGGGTCTTGATCTCTAAAGTTCTCGACCACTAAAGGTCTTGGTCTCTAAGGGTCTTGATCTCTAAAGTTCTTGACCTCTAAAGGTCTTGGTCACTAAGGGTCTTGATCTCTAAAGTTCTTGACCGCTAAAGGTCTTGGTCTCTAATGGTCTTGATCTCTAAAGTTCTTGACCTCTAAAGGTCTTGGTCTCTAAGGGTATTGATCTCTAAAGTTCTTGACCTCTAAAGGTCTTGGTCTCTAAGTGTCTTGATCTCTAAAGTTCTTGACCACTAAAGGTCTTGGTCTCTAAGGGTCTTGATCTCTAAAGTTCTTGACCGCTAAAGGTCTTGGCCTCTAAGGGTCTTGATCTCTAAAGTTCTTGACCGCTAAAGGTCTTGGTCTATAAGGGTCTTGATCTCTAAAGTTCTTGACCTCTAAAGGTCTTGGCCTCTAAGGGTCTTGGTTTCCAACGGTCTTGGACCCTAAAGGTTTTGTTTTTGTTTCGGTTGCGGTACTCCTTGGTCTTGGTTGGTGTGGTCTTGACTATAACATTAAACACATCATCATGGGTACTTCATTATCTTATATCTGCGCTTAAGCCGGGCATACACTGTTTCATATTGTCAATAGTTGCATGCAGCTATAACTCAAACTGTACGACAAAACCAGGAATTTCACTCTGTGCGACCAGACGCTCTGAAGCGATCTACCTGCTCACAATGCATGTCCAAAGACCACACGTTGGACTCAGAGTTGTGAGATGGGGCTGTTGGGACTCGTCAATCTGGATGAAGAAGACTTTGTATTATGTACCGTGCTCAAGGTTCTGGTAAATGGGCTTGTAGCTCTGCTTCAACAGCAAGATTAGATTAGATTAGATGAGCTTTATTGATCTCACAGCGAAGAAATTCACTCGTCACATGTTGGCATAGTAGTTAAAGAAGAAGGTGCAAACAAGGAGGAAAAAGGTGCATTTAGAAGAATAAACAATATATATATATATATATATATATATATATATATATATATATACAGTATATCAAGATAAATAAGGATTAAGGTGCAAGTGTACATGTATCGCACACAATGAAAAAATAAAATAAAAATAAGAAATAGAAAAATAAAAAGATAAAAAAAATACAAGGTAGTAGCACAGAGGTTTGAGGTGACATGTACAATCTGGATGGCTTATATACAGGTGGATTTACTTTTACGTTAAAGTGTAGTAGGAAAGGAACAACGGTGAGGTAATGGTATAACTATTCTAATAAATAAAAAACTATAATATAGCTGCACAGTGGTTTTTACAGCAGTTATTGTGGTTACAGTGCAGTATTATAGAGTCTGGTGACAGCAGGAATGAATGACCTGCGGTAGCGCTCCTTTTTACAGACAGGGTGATTTGTCCACGAACACCTCCCGACTCCTACTGCATTTCAAACATTTTTGATTTTCTCCCGACCTTACGATTCCTGATCGGGAGGTGGTCGTGAGAGGCTAATTGCCCCTCGTTACCCCCTGTATACTACACAACGCAGGACGTACGATCAGGCTGAAAGTTGGCCCGAGAGAAAAAAATTCTCTCACGACTGGAAATACTGTATGGTGCCTAAAAAGGGCAAAATACCATACGTGGATGTTCACTGGACGTGTCGGCTCTTCTGTTTTACACATTAACACCCTTTTAGAAAAATGTTTTTACATCAAACTGCGTGACACCAAACATTGTTTTTGATACTTTGAGCTGATATGGCCAGGGGATAACTAAACAACCCAAAAAGTAGAGGCTAGAGCAGCAGAATATGATGTTTATGAGAGATGAGAAAACCAATTAGATAAAAATAAAATGGGATACAATTAGATTCATACTGGTTTAATTTCTGAAGACAATTATCATTAGCTTTGAGCCTCTAAAGCTATTGATACCAAAGAGGCACCACAGTCTGGCAGAGACTCAAATATGAAAACAAGGTAATGAGGACTTTAAGATGTCAACAGATAATTATGGTTAAGGCTCAAAAAGCCTAATGGGACAGAAGGGGCAAATTTTTGCTATGATAAATGAGGGTAAAGTCCCTGCAGCAGGAATGTTTCCTCCTTCACAGTGGTAGTCATTAAGGAAAAGGATCATCTGTTTGGATTAATATGCTTTAGGATCTACATCAGTATCTATCATACAACAAAGGAATAAAAACTGTCTTCGTACACCTCTGATGTCACCAAATCTGCAATTACATTGTATTTATTTATTTTTTTAGATATAAAAAAATCATGTTTACATTTAAAAAAACATATTTTTAAAATTCAAGTGAAATTACTTTTAGTTTACTATTGCAATACATTAAAGCAGGGGTCTTCAACGTTTCCCAGGCTAAGGACTTCCAAACTGATGGCGAGATGGGAGCCGGGACCCCCTAATTATACATATTGTATGAAATTGTGTTATATCAAGTTGGTGCTATGGTCACTCTATTAAAAATGGTGTCATGTAACGAAAGGAGTTTCACCCTGGGATTATTAAAGTATTTCTGATTCTAATTCTTTATTGATGGGACAGGTGTTGTGAATGAAACGGTGCCCAGCTTGAAAGAGCTCCTGTGTGTCGCTGAATGTGTGCATTGATGACTGAAAGACATCTTCTGCCTCAATTTATCTGTTTACTGCAGTGTGTTGAATTCATGTTAATGTGGATTTAAACACATTTCAATTAGTAGAAAAATTGCAGGGGGAATATATATATATATTTAAAAAAAAGTCTAATCAACCAAACCTTTTGCGACCCCCATGCAGTACCCCTATGTACCCCCTAGGGGTCGCGGACCCCCTGTTGAAGACCTCTGCATTAAAGTGTTAGACATAATAAATAGGAGTTGAACCAAAATGTAGACTGGCAGGAAGGAGCGGAATAATGAATTAAACAAAAAATATGTTAAAGTTCTCAAAAAAATAAAAAAATAGAAATACCGTACCATCAGCAAGAGAAAAAGGTTTAAATCTAGTATGGCGAGGTAGCATTAGATGAACAAACATTAGGTTTCAATATCTGTAAGCATCAAAGTTTTTCCCCCCTTCAAATCAAATATGTGTGTTTTTTACACTGAAGATTTACTTTTTGGAGACTTTTCTTCATTATTTTCACAACTTCGCTAGGAGGTGCTAACTAGCTTAGCCCTATTGCTACCTTGTTTACCCTCTGCTCAGATGCATGGTAGCGCACCTCAGGTTATACAGTATTATTATTGTAAATACACACAAATTAAAAGCAAACTGAGCAAAAGCAAAGCGTAACACACAGCTAGAACAAATAGGTATAATGCACCAGCAGGAGATGGTAACAAATTAGTTAAACTTTCTGTGCAACTAGAAGGAGTATGTACAGGTTTAAAAAATATAATATAACATGAAAATGCGCCTTTAAAAGGAAAGTATGGAGAGCATGAGTAAAAATGTTAATAGGTGAATGGTATATTCTCAACAGATCTAAACACATTAAAGGATATGATTGAAATAATAATACTTATAAAAATGAAAAATTAGCATAAAGTAAAATGAGCACAAGAAAAGACAAAAAAGCTTAAAATAAAGAAACACTCCGACATGAAAAACATCTAAGAATTGTAAGCATACAGAAAAACTGATAAGGCAAAAACCCAAATAGCAAAAAATAACAGAATATTGCAACAACTGATGAACATACATAAATTAATAAGAAGTAAAAATTGAAAAACATAACTTCAAATTAAAACTAAAAGTAAATAATGCAAATAAATTACTTTCAGAAACAAAATCAGAATTACTTCATTAATCCTTTGCGATTTATTTTCTTGCAGTGCAAAAATGAAAATACAATATTATAATACAGAACAAAATAAGTAGAATTACAACAATTTCTATCCTCTTGATGACTGGAATCATTGTGTAGGCTATAGTGACATTCTTTATCTATGCCTGCTTCTCTATTTCAACCTTAAACTACTGTGCAAAAATATCCCAGAACAGGCGTTTCAAACTCAAATTCTCCAGGGCAAGAATCCCGCTGCTTTTGGTTGTGTTACTCGCTCTACACACCTGAAGAAATCGACCAAAAACTGCCTCACTAACAGCAGTGAGGCTCTGCTAATGAGCTCATATTAGAATCAGATGGATTAAAGCTGGGAGACATCTAAAAGTTGCAGGACACCATCCGTCGAGGATTTGAGTTTGACACTTCTGCCCCAGAAAAATAACAAACAGTTGGTGAACTTCCACTTTCTGTCGTTTCACTGAAAGAAAAAGGACAGACGCCCGTCTGGTTGAGATTACAGCTGTTTTTAGTTGCAGCAAGGAGTCCAACAGTGAACACAGTCTGTACAGTACATCCCCAGGTGGAGCCCTGCCTAACACAAAGAAAGTATCCCTTTTATTCTCTCTCCACTCCCCCTCTAGGCTTCTGACCCAATGCTTCAAAGCAAACACCCCCTTCCTTTCTCATACAGAGATGTCTGTCCCAGGAATCCCTCCCATAGATTTACCACCCTGACTGGATCACTAAACCACACCCATCATGGCGATTCGATTCAGTATCAATTTCCTGACCCAAGGATTAGATTATTTTCTATACTAGAGAATCCACCATGTCTGTCTTGCCTACTGTTTACGCGAGTTTGTGTGCGCAAGCGGAAAGAGGGTAGTGGCTAAAGGAAGCGAGGTAGGAGGGCAAAATAGGTTCAGCGCCACCGCAGCACGGGAGTCAGAATTACGTACAGGAGCAAATGGATAAAAATAGACCAGAGGGAAAAAAATAAATGAATCGATTCTCTTGCGAACGTGTCGATGCATCGGATCGTTGGCTGTTGGATTGATGCATCGATACAAAATGATTATTATTTACACTCCTAATCAGAACGTCCTGGGAAGTCATTCAATATCACAGCTCCATAGCTTTCCCCATTTGATTATTAAAAAAATAGAAAAGATTGCTTTCTTTTACAGTACATCAATAACTATTTAATAACATGGTAATAACAGAGAGTTACACTATATTACTAGGTAACAAGAAAAAAACTTTTGGTAATTTTGTTAATGCTTCATAGATTTCAAACCATTATTACCAGATAACTCATATTCATTTCACAGACAGCAATAAATTAATGTGTTATTATCTGGTAAAATGCAATTTATTACTTGTTTTAAATCAGAAAATCAAACCTAGAAGTTAGAGAATTTATATGTAACTTGAGTTCAGTTCCAATTTACTCTGTAAGCCGTATGTTATGTGGTAACTTAATGGTAATTACAATGCTACATTGTCACATACAATTGTAATAATTACAAGCAGGTTATTATTTTGAAATTATATATCTTAATCTTTGGGTAATTACCCCAAAAAAGTTGTTCTTGTTACCAAGTACTATAGTGTGACTTGCTATGTTAAAACATGGCTACTGGTGTACTGTAAAAAAACAAACAAAACAAAAAAACGCTTATATGAAACCCATTTTATATGTATGCCTAGCCTGACCCTGTGTTTGTTCATTTCATAAATAATTGTGAATTAGATATTGATGGAAAAATTAGGCTTAAGACTTTACCATGTTAATTTGGATGAATTAATCAGAAACATTTTAAGGTAAAAAAAAAAATGTAACACTATTAATTGCATTTTCTTATATACATATTAAAATCCCAAACAGGAACCTTTGTACTCATTGTTTCTTGTACGCTCATAAATGTGACGCAAGAAGCATCACAGCAGTTAGTCGACTGGGGTTCAAGCTTTAAAACTGTGAATTGGTCCAAATACCTCCAATCAGTGTAGACATCTAAGGTATAGCAGAAGATCCTCTGCAGTTGCCTTATTAAGTGCTATCTGAATGGTGCTGGCAGTTAGGAAGGAACTAGGACCAGGAACACAGACTATTTGTCTTAATAACTGGCTTAAGGGGAAACAGTAGCCTCAGTGGTGAATGTTTTAATTGCACTAATTGCTGCACATTGAGCAGCAATTGTTTAGCAATGCTTTATGCTAAGCTGTCAGTATTAGAAATGAAACTTTACCTTCTGCAGTATTGTTTGCTTTGTTGCTATTAATTTGTTTTTCATTTGTTTTTTCATTTTCGATACTTATACTGAAAGGATTGCTTGAGCTTCACACTGTGCAGTGGATAAATCTCCACAAGAACCGTTCAAGTACTTCAGGAAATTTAAGTGGTAGTCAGCTCCATCGCTCCTCAAGGAACCAACCAAACCTGAGTAAGCCCTGTCCGCCCTCCAACGAGTCAACCAAGTTCTGGAACAACCCACACCGACTGGATTCTGGGAAAAACAACTTTTTCTGGAAACGTGAGTCCCGTTTCAGTTTTTGTTTTTTGCAAGTCGTCGCTCAAGTGTCCCACTGAGCCTGAACTAAACTCTGAACTTCCTGCATGTGGGTCAGAACCCTTAAAAGAACATGACATTGAGCTTTAATTAATGTTCATGGACTGCTTGCATTTCTATAGAAGTTTTTCGCAGAAGTTGCATAAAATATCAGGTTTATTTTGTCGACTTGCTTTTCGTTAAAATGCAGTTAATTACAAATCCTTTAATGAAGTTAATTAAAATTTCAATTGTTCCCCACCTATAAAGGAATTTGTTGTGGAACTAATGGTTTATTGGACTGACAATGTTTCTTATCAGTTTCTAAAAAGGCAACGGTTAAAAAGATCTAGTTCAAGGTTTCAGCTGGTATACATTTTTGTCCCATATCGATAATAAACTTTTTGAACCGCAACAGTTTTCTGTCTGTGTCAAATATAAAAATGAATGGAAGTTAAAGGATTTTGCAAACAGCAAGAAAAAAAAAGGCTAAACACACCATATAACTGAAATGTGATTTTTTTTTTCCGTCATAGATATTCAGTTTAAAAGCCCAATGCAGAAAGAGCTGTCAAATGAAACTTTTTTTTTTTAAATTAAGCTATTTTCCTAATATAGAGTTAAGTCTGGAGAATCTGGCTGCACAGAAAACCTTTGTGTTGCTTGATGATGTGACATGCATAAGAATCAGTGTGAAGTCATTTTGCTGCGGTCAGAGAATCCCTTTTACTATTTGAAAAAATTATAATCTAATTCCTACAGATGTTAATGTCCTAAATTTAAATTCACTGAATAAAGCTGAAGGTTTAGAGTTGGATCACAAGTTTATTAAATTAGGAACCGACTTATGAAAATAACCTGGTATCATCTCACATGAACGAAGCTGAATTCAAACTGGACTGAACTGAATTAAATTAGTTTAGTTAATTTTGTTTTTCGTAAGCACCATGATAAAAAGGTTTTATCTTATGTTACATTTTCTGATCTTTTTGAATAAACTTCTTTAATTATTGGAGGAAAATAAAAATTAAGCGTTAAATTCATGAAATCTAGATGGAGCAGCCATCTAAGTTACATGACTCTGCCATGTCTTGTTCACTCCAACACTGGCTGAAGGATCAGCTCCACTTGCAGGGGGAACTACTGCTGAGCAGACACCGGCTGGTGTCAGCCCCCATGTTTCAAATGGATAGATAACGGGGATTTGGGGCTGACAGGAAGGGAACGAAGCAAAGGAGAAGTAACAGGAATCACACTGTGACAGCCAGACTCCAGGGAAGCAGGAGGAGAAAATGGAAAGAGGGGAGGGGACCTAGTAGTGGGCTGTAAGAGCTCTGCTGAGAAAGTCTTGTATTTTGTGACAGGATGACGGATGGCCGAACAAGGAGGACAGGACTCTACATGAGCACAGAGCCACTTTACTGGGTCGCACTTCAACACATGGTGACAATGAGCGCCACAGCTGGAGAGGAAAACACTGCCAGGTCCAGAGAGGTACAGTATTCCTCATCTTCATCAGCTTTATAAGGTCTTCAGATCACCTTTATTCAGTACCTTCAAATAAAAATGCTACTGAAATTTAAATGTTGTATGTTTGTTCTTACTGTTTCAGTGTTAAAATATATTCAGAACACATTTTGACCTAAAAAAAAATCATTGTCATTATTTCTATACAGTTGAAATTTAAATTGTTTTTTTTCTCTTCAAGCTAAAAAATCACATTACTATTTCAAAGTGATTACATTTTCAATACTTATTTTTCAGTGATAAAAAAATCTGCATATAAAAGAAAAATCCAACATTTCAAAATTCAAACTCAATATTTTCAGCCTCCTGAGATTCAACTGGCTCTATTTCACTGTCTTAAATTCGGCGTCTAAATTCAGTGTAAAAAGGGAAGGGTTACTTCAGGTCACAGACATTAGCAATGGATTGTGGCGTCCAATATCCAGCCAATCCCGTTATCTTTTCTTAGTCACGTGACATGACGCTTATGGCGCTCATACGGAAGGAAAACCAGCATGACGGAGCCGGTCATGCAAGCTAATGCAACAACATTTAAATTTCAGTAGCATTTTTAATTCAAATCCCAGTGACACAGATTTACTTCCATACAAATCAGCTAATCTAGAGCATTTTTCTTTTAGTAGAGAATCATCACGGTCTTTAAATAGTCAAAGACAACAGAATGTATATAATATGATTAACTATTATTAACATGTATAATATAAATTTAAAGGGATATTTTTCTGTGTTTTTCTACATAGAAATATTTTTTTATAAAACAACAGAAAAGTCTGTATTAGAGAATTAATTTGCATCCTTTAGACAGAGGTTTCAAAATATTCATATTCCTAATTAGAAGTACAGATACCTATCTACTGGTAAAAGTATAAATACCATTTGAATAATTTTACTTAAGAAAAAGTAGAAAAAGTACAGTTTCTACATATACATTTTAAAATAACTTTTAAAAGCTCTGTTCTTAAGAAACAAATCAATGCAAAAGAAAATGTTATGTTCTTTTTCGGAGCTGGATGGTAGGGAGAGCAATGTTTTAACAGTTCATAGTTAAAAACCACAAGCTCAAAGTTGGGTTCACACAGATGAAAATAAACTAGCTCACTCTTTCAAACAATCAACTAAGTTGACAAACCTATAAATGAAGTTCAATCAAGTTCATTTTTTAAAATTAAGCCACAATCCTACACAATAGAACTGCATATTTAACGATAACGACCTGGATCCAAAATAATTTTTTTCCTCCTCCTCGTCGAGTTGCAGATATTTTTCCAAGAGAGCTCGGATGCATTAACTTGATGTGTCACTTTGAATTTGAAGTAAACGTGGATGACGGACAGACTTGTGCACAGTTTTGCACCAAAAATCAAACTCAAACTCTGCCAAGCGCTCTGCTAAACTGGCATCAGCAATACCAGCAGATGAGTCCGAATGGAGCAGACTAGTACTAACTGGTCTGTCAGGCTGTTTGCCATAAAAAGTGCCTTAAAACCTGACGTTAGCCAAATAAAAGTGTCCTTATCAATTGAATGCCAATGTGAAATGTGTGTCGCTCGTTATTCTCAGAGTGAACACTGCTCTCGTTCACGTTCATTACTTCAAATCTGATCCATTCACCGTTCACTGAAGAAATGAAGGTATGAAGCATATACCAAAACAGAGAAAAAGCATAAAAATATACCTACACAGCTTAGTTTTGTTCTAAATTGCAATGTTGTACATTTCCTGTATCAAAGCAGCAAATATAATTACACTATATTGCCAAAAGTATTTGCTCACCCATCCAAATTATTGGAATCAGGTGTTCCAATCACTTCCATGGCCACAGGTGTATAAATTCAAGCACCTAGGCATGCAGACTGTTTTTACAAACATTTGTGAAAGAATGGGTCGCTCTCAGGAGCTCAGTGAATTCCAGTGTGGAACTGTGATAGGATGCCACCTGTGCAACAAATCCAGTCGTGAAATTTCCTCGCTCCTAAATATTCCACAGTCAACTGTCAGCTGTATTATAAGAAAATGGAAGTGTTTGGGAACGACAGCAACTCAGCCACGAAGTGGTAGGCCACGTAAACTGACGGAGCGGGGTCAGCGGATGCTGAAGCGCATAGTGCGAAGAGGTCGCCAACTTTCTGCAGAGTCAATCACTACAGACCTCCAAACTTCATGTGGCCTTCAGATTAGCTCAAGAACAGTGCGCAGAGAGCTTCATGGAATGGGTTTCCATGGTCGAGCAGCTGCATCCAAGCCATACATAACCAAGTGCAATGCAAAGCGTCGGATGCGGTGGTGTAAAGCACGCCGCCACTGGACTCTAGAGCAGTGGAGACGCGTTCTCTGGAGTGACGAATCGCGCTTCTCCATCTGGCAATCTGATGGACGGGTCTGGGTTTGGCGGTTGCCAGGAGAACGGTACTTGTCTGACTGCATTGTGCCAAGTGTAAAGTTTGGTGGAGGGGGGATTATGGTGTGGGGTTGTTTTTCAGGAGCTGGGCTTGGCCCCTTAGTTCCAGTGAAAGGAACTCTGAATGCTTCAGCATACCAAGACATTTTGGACAATTCCATGCTCCCAACTTTGTGGGAACAGTTTGGAGCTGGCCCCTTCCTCTTCCAACATGACTGTGCACCAGTGCACAAAGCAAGGTCCATAAAGACATGGATGACAGAGTCTGGTGTGGATGAACTTGACTGGCCTGCACAGAGTCCTGACCTCAACCCGATAGAACACCTTTGGGATGAATTAGAGCGGAGACTGAGAGCCAGGCCTTCTCGTCCAACATCAGTGTGCGACCTCACAAATGCGCTTCTGGAAGAATGGTCAAAAATTCCCATAAACACACTCCTAAACCTTGTGGACAGCCTTCCCAGAAGAGTTGAAGCTGTTCTAGCTGCAAAGGGTGGACCGACGTCATATTGAACCCTATGGATTAGGAACGGGATGTCACTTAAGCTCATATGTGAGTCAAGGCAGGTGAGCAAATACTTTTGGCAATATAGTGTATATATAGAGAAAATAACAGCCCTTGAAACATAATGAACGTGTACATTTAAAACCTGATAAAAGTGGAATAGACGGGGAATGTCTTATGTCTCTGAATCTGATCCATCATCCTCAATGTTGTCTTGCCTCCTGTCTTCATCCATGTCATTATGTTCTTTTTAATAAACAAACTGGGTTTCAACAGCATAGATTTTCTTTGCAGTTTTAATTTCCTCTGTTTGGTTGCAGCTCATAAGTCAATATCATTAATTATCAATATGTATAGGAGTAAACAGCCATGTGCTGGTGAAGATTTTCATTCATCCAGGTCATAGTGATTCCAAAAGGGTAAAAAAAAACAATCTACTGGAATTTGTGTCCAAGTTTGAAGACGTTTTGCTTCCCATCCAGGAAGCTTTTTCAATTCAAACATCAGAAATAGCGTTGAGTTTTTTTATATAGTAGCCCAACAAAGCCTCGTTTTTGCTTATTAAACATTCAAATTGAACCCCGAAAGGGTGGACCCGTTTGTTCATTTCACTTTGCATGTTTTCTAAGCCAAAACAAGACTTTGCTGGGCTACTTCCTAAAGCGTCAAACTAAACACTATTTCTGACATTTGAATTAAAAAAGCTTCTTAGATGGAAGTGAAACGTCTTCAAACACTCAAAAAAAAGTCCAGTGGATTGTTTTTTAACTTTTGGAACTTAACTTAAATTTTTGAGGAACAGTAAAGAGCCAATTTGGAGTAAATAATGCATAGAAAGTAGAGAAATTGTCACGTCTTGGCTGAGGTTTGGAGGACCCAAATGCAGAGGCAGAGAGGCTGAGGTGAATACTTGTAGATTTAATGAAGAAAAGGTTAACAAAGCAGTCCAAAAATCCAACTAAAATGTAACAGACCAAAAACACGGAGACATCAAGGGAAAACATGAAGAAGGAGCCAGGGAGAGACGATTGCAGCGATGACAGGACCAGCAACAACATAGGAACCAACAAAGAGTGAGAGCAGAGGGAGAGCATAAATAGCTGACAGAGACAAAGGGAGGGCTAACGAGCTGACAAGGAGCAGGTGTGAGGAGACAACGAGGGAGCCAAGGGGAAAGGAACACACACACACAAGAGGGCAACAGAGGACAACATGAGAACTAACATAAATCTAGAAATTACAACAAAATAGGAATTAAACCAATAAAAACTAGAAAACAGGGAGCAAAGTAAAGCATAACATAACCAAAACCATGACAGAAATGTAAAGACGTTTTCATTTTTTATTAATTATTTAATATTTGTCAGCTCTGAATATTTATTTTGAAATTTATACTTATCAAAATAGAGAAGCTAAAGGCTAACAATACAAAATACAAAAGTGTAACTCAAGCTGTGATATCTTGGTTAGATTGGTCTACATATATCTACAATCATGCTAAAAGGAGCAGCATCACAGGAACATCTCTGCGTTTCAGTTATTGTGACTCATCAATACTTGACAGCTGCTGCTGTCTTTCAACATGTGGAATGATCTACGAAGATGCTGATCGTATTTCATAAACGTCATGATAGAATGCCAAGTGCTTCCATGAAACAGTAAATTTAGTTTCATTTCAGGCAAGAAAGTTTTGAAAAGCGTGTGGTTAATATAAGAGCAGATGGCGAGTGGATGAACTTTGCATCCATCCTGATTAAAGTCACGGTCATCTTGTCAATTTAAAATCGTTATATTATTATATTTACTGTAATATTTGCCTTAATATAAATAAAATGTAGCATCTATCTTCTAAATATATGATGGTACATTTATTTAATGGGACATTCTCTGCTATATACTTCAGGAATCACATCACAATGACTATGAAAATCACCTCTTTCTCCCGACCCCCTACTAAGTGTTTCAGGGCCCCCAGGGCGTCCAGGCCCCTACTTTTAGAAGCCTGCATTAGAGCCTTCCTATTAAAAGGCATAAAGTAATAATCTTTCACATACTGTAAGTTAAACTTGAATAACAACATGAACATATTGCTAGTTTTGACACATCCGCCCACAACCTTTGGAAAATAAAGCTCTTTTCGAAACGCTGTGATGCAAAACAACCTGGCTCAGACCAGCCTCGGTGCCCTTTTTTATGCTGTCCTGAAAAATCCAAGGCAGTTCAAAAACATACCAGGCAGATGATGGTTCAGGCTATATCAGTAGAATGAGGAAATTAATAAATTTCCCAGGTTTTTATCGCCTTCCTAATGCAAATTAAAGAGCAAATCTGATGAATCTAATATCAACTTAATGTATCAGTGAAAAAGCTGAAGAACCATCCCTATAGAGCAATACCAATGAGATCTTTATTAATATTTTATAGCCTTTTTTTCCTTAACCCTTTTCTCAGATCATCTGTAATTATGATTCAGAAGTTATTGATCTTTCTAATATCTGCATTTTTAATGAGGAGCTCAAGAACTAAAAAGTTATGAGATACAAATTTGACTTTTATTCGCTGCCAAATGGTGTAATCATAACTAATTAAAGAGATTATCTTTATCACTTTGGATAAACTTGATAAAGTGCTTTATCACTAACATTGATTGAAAATCCTCTTTTTTTAACTTCATATTATAAATGTTTAATAATAATAATAATGAATGAGAATTATTTCAAACATCCATCCATCTTCTGCTCTTTTTCAAGAAGGTTCCCAGAGACCACTGAAATAAACTAAAAGTTTAATTTGGTCATTTTAAGTTTGTTCTACTGAAAGAAAGAAAAGCGTTATTCATTCATCTTCTACCACTTGTTTGCAGTAAACGGTGCCCATTTTTGGACATCTCTGGACAAAAGGCCAGGACATGTAACCAGGCACCATCACCAGGCAACAAAGAGTCGATGAAAAACTCACACCTAAGGGAGATTTAGAATCTTTTGAATTGTGGGAGAGAGCCGGAGTACCCAGAGAGAACCCACACATGCATAAGAGAAAACATGCAAAATTCTGCAGAAGGACTCAAAGCAGATTATTAAAACCAGAACCTTCAACTGCGAGACAACTTAGCTATAAACTGCACCACCATCCAGCTTCTGAGAGAAATAAAATGATAGAATTAAAGTCTGCTCTTCAAAGAATAGGGCGTGTTTCAGATGATCTACGTCTGCAATGACAATGGATAAGACATGCAAAGCGGTCCGCCCCTACCCTGTTTAAAAGAGTACTTTCTTTTTGCTACTAACATTTTGGATTAAGTAGGATCAACCCTGCGAGATCAAAGGTATAAAGGACGATCTTTTATTTCCGGGTCTATCATCTAAATAACGGGTCCTACTAATTGTCAATCATTCCGGTGATTTATTTACGTAAGGCCGTCCTACGTGATTGTCCCGTTATCCATCTTTTTCTGAGCATGCACACTTTCAGGTGTATATCTGTGGTGAGCTACGGTTTCAGACAGTCATTGAAGTTCACCTTTCTCACCACAGTTCTTTGAAATTGCCTGATGGTCGTAAGAGAAAAAGTGTCTACGAAGTGTATGAGAAGAAAAGAAAGGCCTCAGAAGAGGCAGATATATTCCGGAATGCTTTGCAAAGAGAGCTCTCCTCGCAAAGTATTATGGGATTTGCTGTCACAGCGGCCCACTGTCGCCATAGGTGACCAATAACAAAGATGGCGCAGGCAACTTGCAGTGGAGGAGGACTAAGATGACCAACGGGGAGCAAAAAGCAGTGATCATCTGTCTGAACGGTCAGCAAACTGAGTTTGGTATGAAGTCCATTATATAGTCCCCGCTGTATATAGTGATTGTCGGGTTTAGGGGTTAGGGCGGACATTTGGGATTAGTAAGCTTGTATCAGCTATGAGAACAGTAACTTGGAATCGTGAATGCTCTTGCACGCATTTATTATGCATTCCCTCTCTGGAGCAGTTACAGTACAGGGTTGTGCATGTGCATTTTTTTTTAAAATGGAGATGGCGGGTCTTTTAAAAAATTTGCGATTTCCTCCACGATACCTTTAACACATCATAAAATTATATAATCGAAATCGAAAGTGATAAAAAGAAGATATTTAATTAACATGTAATAACATAGTTTTTACTCGAATGATGTGTTAGCTTATTAAAAACAAGTAAATGTGAGCCTTAGATACCGCCATTCGCAGCTGCTCACTTTAGCGTTTTACAGAACAACCACTTGAGTTTTTCAGTGAGGGAACACAAAAAAAACATGTCCTTTTTAAAATGTTCCACGCACAGAAGGGACGCCATCTAGTTCTCCAACTTCTCCTGATCTCGTCTGACCGGCATCACTCACTTTGAAAGCAGCTCAGGATCCTTAGGAAACAAGCTGACACCATCACTATGGGGGCTGAAACAAAAAGCAACAAAACGCAAAGGCATAGCTGTATCCTAATCCATCCTGCTCTCCATAACGAATCTCTTTGGTGTTCTGCTGAATACGTCCCTGCTGTTTTCTCCCTCATTGACTGAGCAGCGCTAGAGTCCTCTGAATGGCAGTTTTATGATAAAAAATATGTTGTAGGCACCCTTGAAAGTATTACATTGATCATTGTTAAAAATATTAGAAAATGTCAGTATCGTTTCATCAACAGTTTAAGCATGAAAGTCCTGAAGCCAATAATTTAAAAGAGCAAGGAGCAGGAGATATAGATACAGAATATGTCCTTTAGATGTTTAAAGGCAAGGATGATCAAGAGGTTGACAGCCAATACTCAAAACAATGCCAACCGTTGGTCTGAAGCATTGACCGATGTGTTGATCAGCCTATCTGTATGTTTGAGAAACATTTTGATCTCAACAATTTATTTTGGAGATGGATACTTTAAAATCTATCAGTAATATCGGCATTGAATGTAACACCTGCGACCGTAAGTCTGTTTTCAAAAATGCACATAAAGTTAATCCTCTAATCAACCCATATGGTGCACATATAAAGCTGGACATTTCATTCTATAAACCGGTGAAGAGAAATTTGATGATACAGTCAAAGTAATAATTTCTCTCATGTTAAAAAGAATTCTAAAGAGGATTTCTAATTAAAGCAACCCATCAAAGTAACAATGGGAAAATGAAATGACCACTTCAGACGGAGCCAGTCTTTAGTTAAGTTTTCCCCTCACAGCTTATCCTCTATAGCGTCAGTGTTGCTATGGCTGCAAATAACATACTATTTCTGCAACAAAACTTCTGCAGCGATTTAAAATTCCCACAGAGATTACCTTGATAGCTCAAACAATCCACAGCAAGCTATTCAGTAACCACATAAATTACTTTGAGCTTCTAACTTTTCAACCTCTTGCTCAAATCTGTTTTTATAATCACTCTCTCAGCAATGCTGTAAAGGTTATTCCCCCTAAATTCAAAGCTTGTACCAACTGCCATAGTTAAAATCCTGTGTTGGAGTGATTTAAGTGATTCAAGTGAGAGAACCTCCCCTGTGACGTCACACCCCTGCAACAGAGATTACTTAAACAGCCGACTCCTTTTCTTTCTCTTTGCCGGGTGAAAACCGGGGTCTGATAGTCGAGATGCATTGGTCTTCAGCTGAAGCCTTGTTATGTAGCCGTTATCTAGCCGTTACGTAGCCACTCTCTTCCAAAGAGGTCTGAGTGTTGCTGACGCAAAAAGAATACTTTCTTCCTAAGGCTGAAACCAAGTTCAATGTGCCTGCTGAAGCAGATGAGAAAGACGGTCCATTTTTTTTACCTGGTCAACCCTCGTTTGCTGCCCACAGAACAGCCCGGGCCTAACTGCTATTCAAGACAGGTTGAGACTTCCTCTCAAAGGTGCCAAAAGTGATCAAATACTGCCCCACAGATCTGTCTCTGTTGTTTTGCATCAGAATATTTCAAGTCTCTCAAAGAGCTGCCTGTTGGATGAATGGACTATGTTCCTGACCTGAACCAGACATTGTCCCTTCCTTTCCTGGACAAGTTCACTGGGTTCGCGGGCAAAGTTGAACTGAACCTAACTAGACATTGTGCCATTTTTCACCATGCCAATAAAAAAGTATTCCCATCTTTGTATATGATGCTTGTCGACATACTCTAGGCTTCGGCGAGGTACAGAATAGATGATTCAATGTTTTTGATTAGAAAGAAACTCTTTAATTTTGAATTTTGATCTTTTTTATTTCAGGAGTTCTGAACTAAGCTGTGTGTAAATGAGAGTGCATGTGGCTGTGTATGCGTTGGTTTTCTCTTTTCCCGTTGAGTCCCAAGAGTTAATGTGATAAGTTTCAGCGGCTAGCTATGTTAGCACTGGGCTAACTCATCTGGTCAAGTGTACAAGGAAGCAGTAATTTTGTGAGTTTTACGACCCATTGTTCTTAGCTCGACCCGCCTCATAAACTGGCTTCCTGTTGCCATCTGAGCTAAGTCATTTTACTCCAGTGTTGCTACTTTTGAATGCATTTCTTAAGCTGGGGATACACTGCCCCATTTTTTGTCCTTTTCAGGCCGATTCTCCAGTCGTGTGAGGTCAGGAGAAAATCAAACATGTTGGAAATTCAGTCGGCTATCGTAAGGTGGTCATGGGCAAATCACTCAGTGCGCAAACAAGGATTCTTCTTCCTCTAAGACGAAAACACAGAAACATGGCCAGAATACGAGTAAAATGGAGTTCTTTGTGTAAAATTGACTTGTTTGCTCAGCCATGTCTTTGTCCAAATACGTTGTTGCCTTTTCTTTGTAGGGCTTTCAGCACAAAATTGCACAAATTGCCAAGGCTTCATAGTCCTTTTCTGCTCGTTTTTGCTTCCAAATATATACGAGTCCGAGTAGCGGCATCTCACTACGGAGCCGAGTTCGACGTGGCTTTTAGACGTACAATGTAGAGACTGACACGGGAGTGGATTTTCACTCCTGTCCTGTCCCACTCCCACGGAAAAAAATTCTGTCCCGTCCCGATCCCGGGCCAGAGTAGAAATCTAAATCCTGTCCCGTACCACTCCTGGTGAAATCACTCCCACTCCCATCCCGCTCCCATTCAGAATGACTCCCGCTCCCACACCACTCCCATTCTTGTTGTCTTCAATAAGATTTCTGCCAATACATTGAACCTGAAATTCTTTTGAGCGAGGGTGAAAAACTCAGAGCGGAAGCACTGTTGGTTTTTGGGTCGTGTAGTTTTTTTGACTCGCATTATAATGTAGGCTTCAAGGAAAAAAACTACAAAATGGCGGCGCCAGTACTGGATTTATTTTCTTTCTGTACCGTCCCAATCACGTGATCTTTACTAATACTGACTCCTATCCCATGGGAATCCTGTGACCCGTGGGATCCCCGAAAAAATGTCAGTCTCTAGTACAGTGTGAGCAGGTAGATCGCATCAGAGCGTCCGGTCGCACAGTGTGAGAAAATACATCGTGAGCTGTGAACTCACACTGTACGACAAAACTGCACGGTTTCATCGTACAGTTTGAGCTGTAGCTGAGTGAAACGATTGAAGAAATCATAGTGTTCATTATTCACTATGAAAGAAGCTTCACTGTTTTGAGGAGGAGAGGAAATGAGACTCACGAGTGACATGACTGCCACTGCGGGTAACTTCAGGCACCAACCAAGCCAGCATCGGAGCGTGCAGGCACGCTTCACAGAGGCCGTTTTCACAGCACTTCACTGGTGATGCTGTAAGGCTTTTTACTATGTGACAGTTTGATAAAAGTTTACCGCGCATATTTTATGACAACAACACTCAACATGTTGGTCAACAAAGTAAGTGTTTGAAACAGCCGCTTATTCATTTTCCATTACTACTGAAACAGCCGCAGCTGCCTGTATTAAACCTGGCGGGGGTGCGCATGCAGCATCAATTCACCTCATATCTGTCAGGATTAGGGTGGCCATTTCTATAGCACCAAAAAGGAGGACATTGTGCGGCATATCAATTACTAAGGTGTACATAAGAATCGGGTAAAGTCACATTTATAGTACAATTCTTAGTAGTTTAAAGATGATGCTTGTGTAGTTGAATAGAACAAAATATTAAAGAGATGTAAAAAAAGAATTGGTTCCCAGCATTTGTATTTATTTAATACATTGTGGTGTTTAAAAAGTGACTATTTTTTGACACGATTAATTTGAGCAGAACTGCTGCAATTGATCATAAAGCAGTTGTTTGGAAAAGAAGCTTGAGGCGGAGAGAGAGCTAGAGAATAGGACAATACAAATGTCAAAAAGTGGCTGGAAAAGAGGAATTCGTGACATGGCTGCAGCCTGTCGAGAGTAAAGATGATTTCACCATGTTATCTATCTATCTATATATATCTATATAGTATATATATATATATCTATATAGTATATATATATATATATATATATATACACAAACTTGAGTCATGGAACTGTGCTTACAGCTCCTTATTTCATGTATACTAATAACTTGTGTACATGATACTTGTTGATGAAATTAAAATTATTTCTAATAGCATTAAAAGAGCATTAAATTAGAGTTCCTCAGTCCGGTATAAACCCTGTGAACGTTTAATTTAATATGACATATTAAAAAAAATCCCCATCATCATCCAGCAGATGTTCAGTTTCTGCCCAAATATTTTCTCTTTCTGCTGTGGATTTTTGTAACAGGAATAAACAGGATCATCCATAGTTTGTATGAACTATGTTTGTTCTCCGCTTCCAAACTCATCATCTCTTCATCCATTCCTGCAATAAGAATTTTTTGGTCTGTTGAAGCACCAATAGTCTGCATCCAGTTATTTAATTAATTGCTCTTAATTTTGGGAATATATACGAACTATGCTCTAATTTCTAGTAACCGACCTGTTTTTACTATAATTTAATTTGACAAACCGGGTCTTCACTACATTCTTTATCCTGTTTGGTGCGATTGCAATTGCGGGTCTTGATCTGGACTGACGGGAGCGGAGACAAAAAGAGCTCAGTTCCGTATTTTGACGGTGAAAGACGGAGAAGACGTACGTGGACAGAGACGTGCGGAGGAGTAGCGGAGGATGTGGAACAGCTCTCATTGATTTACATGACAGACAAGTACTTCGCACGACGTACTTGAGCGGAGCGGAGCACTGACAGAGTATGTGGAATCTGGGTGTAAAGGAGGGCAAATACACGTCCGGCTGGATGCGGCGCCGGACGCCGGACAGTGCAATGAAAATCCGGACTGTCCGCCCTAAAGCCGGACATCTGGCCACCCTAGTCAGGATATGAGTGAAATTCTTAATTTTTAAATCTCAAAGGCTGCTGAGTCGCTGCCTGCCTTCCTTAGCTGTGAAGCTTGTGGTTAATGATTAATAACTGCTTAAATTATAAACCAAGTTATTGACATTTGCTGATGGTGAAGATATCTTGGATTTTATCAGCGGTCCAAAGCGTCCAGCCACAAAGGTAAGCAGTTAATAACACCTGGTAATTGACGAAATTGTGAGTTATCTGCTGGTAAAGTTTCACAACAACGTTTCTCGTCATTGAAAACTAAATGTATGCACAGGATCCTCTTCAACACAAGAGCTAGGATATAATGGGGTGTAGTATTTTTTTAACCTGACTCCGCCAGATGGATTTGCTCCGCATATCCATCTGGAAACCTTCCGTTGAAGTAATTTTGGGAAGGGGCAAAAATACTGGTTAGCTGATTGGCCTATGTTGGTGATAGACGGGCCAAATAAACCAATCAGATCATGAAGCATAAGACGTACTAACAGAGCGACGATGAAAACACAACCACAAGCCAGGCTACTCTTGCCGAAACCAGTCGGGAGAAGAGCAAA
This sequence comes from Cyprinodon diabolis, assembly GCA_030533445.1. Lineage (NCBI taxonomy): Eukaryota > Metazoa > Chordata > Actinopteri > Cyprinodontiformes > Cyprinodontidae > Cyprinodon > Cyprinodon diabolis. Next base: position 44,452,934 of record CM060064.1, on the reverse strand, counting down.
AACATCTTTTCCTCTGAGAAAAGCCTCCAGAGCAGTGTTTTGCTCTTCTTTCAGTGAAGAAATACTCTGTAATTCCGATAAATCTTGCTCGATAGCCACGCTAATGCTAGTTTCATCGGCTGAAGCCGCCATGTTCTTTAGACTGAACTGTCGCGCTTCTCGTTGCGTCACACCTCAACCCGCCTCAAAGCCAACGCTGATTGGACGTTCGTTTGGTGAACGGCTCCAAATTTTCTTTACCGGAGAGTCTCCAGACTGATCTGCTGGTGAAACCTTGAAAGCTCGCGAGATCAGGATGGTCTCACGAGGCTAGTATTTTTTAGCCTGAAGTCACATTGACATATCACCACAATATAGTTTTATGTAACAACCCAGGAGAAGAAGAGATGGGTCTTTGATTTGCATTTAACACGATTCAGCTCATCTTTCGTTGTCAGACCCTCCAGTCGACTCAGACGGAGGTATCAACCTTGCCTGAATCAAAGATTACATGCATCTTAATAGTCATAAAACTAATTATTAAACTTCACATTTCATTTAATTTTCTACTTGCCTTCAAGTAGATTTTTATTTTCATTATTGAAGAATGTGTTATAAAAAATATTTAATTAAACAACATAAAGTCACTACAGCAGTTAAGACAACATCAGGAACAAATGCATCTTGGCATATTTTTAGCAAATAAATACAAACATGCAAAATTAAAAGTGTGGGTTCAAAGCATAACTTCATGTCTTATTTAAAACCAAAATGCAGGATCAGGGAATCCAAGAAGAGACTATTTACATATTTGTTTACCTGTTTCTTTTTTCCAACAAAAAAACTGCAAACACCTCTTCAGTTCTATACACTACTAATCAGTTATTAAAGTATTTAGCTTTCATGGCTTTTAATAGATGGACATAAGGGACATTTAGAAGAATGAATGAGAGCTTTAGCCTCCTAAAAATAAGAAATGTGGAATTTGTTTAATTTTATTTTAAGCGAAGCAGCAAATCAGAATAATTTTCCACATGCAGGTACAGCTGAGCTGAACATAACACTTCATCCTAAATACTGGAGCTGAGAGGAGCATGCAATTAAGAAAAAGCTATCTGAACCAGGCATCTGCCAGGTGTGAATGTGTGCAAGTCAGTGTAAAGCAGGGTGTCACTGAGCGTGCACACTCAGCAGATTTTAGGAAAGGATAAGACTGAGGTGATAAAGTGACTGCCATCTTGTTGGGGGGGGTGGTGCTAGTGTGGACTAGTTTTAGCCTTGGAGGGGTTTAAACATATTTAACAGCTGTTGAAGGCAGTTTATTTCTCTCTGGTTGTTTTGCAGACGTGCCAGACGTCCAGAGAGCCGCAGGCGAATCAGTGGAATGAACTGATGTTGTTTGATGTGGCACATGTGAAAGCATGTCAGTCCGCCTGCTTCTTCTGATAAGTGTTGGCATCATAAAGATGATAATGCATTCATAAAACTGCAACAAACCACTTCAAGCCCCAAAGGTGAATATTAAAAAAGTTTTCAGTGGTTCTAAAGTTATTTCTTTCTACTTAAATATATGCTACAAGGGAAGAAATCACCAGATGTTCCACAGTTTTAATGAGCAAAAACTGTGTTGGAATGCCGTCTTTGTATCTCGGGTTCTTTGCCTGCTCCTGTCTTGATCCCCAGTCAGCCTCAGCAGATGGCCGCTCACACTGAGCCTGGTTCTCCAGGAGGTTTCATCCTGTTAAAAGGGAGTTTTTCCTCTCTACTGTCGCAATACGCATGCTTAGTGTGAAGGATTGGCTTCGAGTCAATGAATCGATGCAATCAACTGCTTCTCCTTAGATAGAAAAATTTGAACCAACCTGACTGGATAATCTGGTTGAATTGTTTCTGTAAAGTGCTTTGAGATGACATGTGTTGTAAATTGGCACTATATACATAAACTGAATTGAATTGAAAAAAAAAGGTGTATTTCCATCAGCCTTCCCCGACAGCAACACGTTCATTAAAACGTTCCCCCATTACTTGCCTAACCTGACTCCGTCAGATGGATTTGCTCCGCATATCCATCTGGAAACCTTCCGTTGAAGTAATTTTGGGAAGGGGCGAAAATACTGGTAAGCTGATTGGCCTATGTTGGTGATAGACAGGCCAAATAAACCAATCAGAACAACGAAGCATATGACGTACTAACAGAGCGACGACGAAGAGGAGCCAATTGATAGATCAAACTCTTGCCGAAACCAGTCGGGAGAAGAGCAAAGACATCTTTTCCTCTGAGAAAAGCCTCCAGAGCAGTGTTTTGCTCTTCTTTCAGTGAAGAAATACTCTGTAATTCCGATAAAACTTGCTCGATAGCCACGCTAACGCTAGTTTCATCGGCCGAAGCCGCCATGTTCTTTAGACTGAACTGTCGCGCTTCTCGTGGCGTCACACCTCAACCCGCCTCAAAGCCAACGCTGTTTGGACGTTAGTTTGGTGAACGGCTCCAAATTTTCTTTAACGGAGAGTCTCCAGACTGATTTGCGAGTGAAACCTTGAAATCTCGCGAGATCAGGATGGTCTCACGAGGCTATTACTTGCCTGTGGTCAGTGCTAGATTGTAGCCTCTACTTCTTGTTTACTACAACCATGCATGATGACACAGGATGGCAATAGGCTTTGCGGTGCTTGGTTAATTTACTTCAAACACTGCATATTCATATTTCCTTTTTTTCGACCTTTTAAAAGTTTGCTTAAAATTCGAATTTTAATTGGAAACATTGCTAAAGTTAGATACTGTTTGTCCATAGCCTGGTTTTCCATTCAACTGAAACTGAATTTTAAAAGTTTGAAGAAAAAAGAAATGCAAATCTGCAGCTGTAATGTTTCCATTTTTTGAGTTTGCTACAGGTGCGCATATATATATATATATATATATATATATATATATATATATATATATATATATGCGCACCTGTAGCATTCTTTTATGTGCTAAAAAAGGATATTTGCTTAACTTCTTTTTAAATGACACTGATGTTTTATTGACCATATACAGCTACAATTCTTAGATTTATAAAACTAATTTGATAGTGACATCTAAAGCTGTGTTTGAAAAGTAGGTATAATGCCAGAAAAGACGTAACACTGTTTTGCACATCCAGCGTCCAGCAGGCTGAGGTATGTTGTGACAGTGCTCATAAAGATGCAATGCTTTAAAAGCCCAAACGAGAAAGCAAAAATAAATGTACTACATTTCTCTATATTTTAATATAAAACTGGAATTTCTCTTTATTTTCTTTGTTGGTTTTTAAGTTGCCCTGCGAGTGACTGGTGACCTGTTCAGGGTGACCCCGCCTCTCGCTGGAGACAGGCACCAGCACCTCTTGTGACCCTGCTTGGGATAAGTGTGACAGAAAATGGATGGATGGATGGTTTTAAATTGGAAAAAAAATGGTTTTGAAATGATACAGAAAAACATTTTATTGGTCTAATTGATTCACAATTTATTTTAGGTTTTATTTCAGGCACTGCATAGATTTTCTTGTCCGCTAAAAATGCAGGAGCAGTGTGCAATTGAGCCAGAGCGCAGCTTAGAGAGAGTCTTTGAGACAGCGCTGGTTTCTTTCTCGCTGCAGTTAGTGACTTTGCTCTCTTAAAGAGTTCAATTCTGACTTCATATCTAACAGCCATCTTCTCTGCTTTGTCAGGCTCATGGTGGGGCTGGTTCCTATCTGCAGCAGTCTATGGGCAAAAGGCGGGGTACACCCTTTCCTTGATATATAAACAATGAAGCTCAGATGAACCTCATAGATCCAAATTTAACTTAAATCTTTTTAGAGAATATGACCCGTGCTGTTGCAGTAGATTCCTGAACGTGTTAAACTGGGTTATTTAATGATGACTCCCCTTAAACATGTAACTGTTTAACAACAGAATTTAACCCAAAGGTGCTTTGCTAACATCACTGGCCTCCAGCAGTGTCTCAAAAGGCAGGATTTGCTCAAAAGAAGCAAATCACAAAAGTTTAGGCTATGTGTCAGTTCACTTTCTCAGGTTGTTTCCACCATAAACATAATATAAGAGTAGACCCCGCATCAATCTCTCTCCCCTACGGGCGCAAACGTGATTTGATGGCTCGATCTTGCGGCGGTCGACAGCTCCGCTCAGCAACATGTGTTGAGCAGGCGCAGATTAAATTTTTTATTAAATTTAACTTACTAAACATTGAACTGACTTTCCCAGTTTTGTTTTTTTTTTTTTTTTGCTGAAAACAAACAAATGGTTTAGTGTATTAAAATATTCCTAGTGGGGTTCAGAGTAATAGAATATTCAGATAGGATGTATGTATGTTGTATTTATTTATTTATATAGATGTTGGAGATCGGCCTGTCTTCCAGTGTGGTCCTGTTTCTCTGGCCGTGGCTGGGTGGATGTGCTCTCTTCGTCCTCTGGCATGGGAGCAGCCTTGGAGCTCGTCTGCCTGGCTGTGTGTTTCCTGGACGGGGCCGCCTTTTACAGCTGCTTTTTGTATCTCTGCTTCTGTCTCCTTGAACCCCAGTCGGCCTTGGCAGATGGCCGCTCACACTGAGCCTGGTTCTGCTGGAGGTTTCTTCCTGTTAAAAGGGAGTTTTTCCTCTCCACTGTCGCTACAAGCATGCTTAGTGTGAGGGATTGTATTTGAGTCAATGAGTCAATGCAATCAACTGGTTTTCCTTAGATAGAAAACTTTGTATCAATTTGACTGTATGATCTGGTTGAACTGTAAAGTGCCTTGAGATGACATGTGTTGTGAATTTGGCGCTATATAAATAAACTGAATTGAAATTGAATTATTTATATTTGTAAAAACACTGTACAGTACAGTATTTTTTTATTTTTTTATATTTTATGTTATTTTTACCCATGTTTTAGTTGTATTTATTTTTCTTTACAGTGCTTTGGTCAGTCGTGGTTGTTTTGAAGTACTTAAGAAGTTGATTGGATATATTTTTTTTAAACTCTGTCCCTTATTCTATTATTTTTATGCACTTTGTAAGGTCGACATTTGCGTGACCACTTTTGCTGTAATCTTTAGCTACAGTAACATCACAATTTACCCATTGTGGGACAACACAGGCAGTTTCTATTCTATGTAGTGTATATCTGCTGTTTATTTAGTAATGTCTTCCAAAGCTCTGATGCCTTCATGAAATCATCCCCCGAGATCTGATAACCAAAAATACGCTGCAGTGCTGAGGCCTCCTTCCTCTGTTCTACTTAAAGCAGCCGGTTGGGGTAGCAGATCGACCTCCCCAAGATGGCGCCTGTAATTTCTGCGCTGTGACAGTCAATGCGCGGTCTACTCTTGTATGTATATATATATATATATATATAAGGGCTGTCAAACGATAAAAATTTTTAATCTAATTAATCACAAAAATTGAATTAATTTTGATTAATCACTTGCCTAAATATTATTGAAAAATACACATTTTCTGTGGCAACTTAGCCATTGCTTTTTTTTTTTTTACAAATACAGGATGGGTGAATGGAACGTGTAAAGCGGACCGTTACTTAATGCCCTGCGTTCAGTGAGGGTGGTCTGACGCATGCCAGCCGTAACATCTGAAGTTGAAGCCCCAACAAATGAATGCTTGGCATTAAGATGATATTTAAGGCTCGAGGTGCTTCGGTGACATGAAAACTCCTTCTTGCAGTGTGAGCAAACCACAACATGTATATTTATTGTCCCGTCTTTGTTTTTTTTATTCACGAACTGTCTATCCAGCCAGCCAACGGGTTCTTCTAATTCCTCCATCTCGCTCATGTCGGACAATTTTATTGTGGGTAAAACAGGGTGGGACTGCGTTAATTCGTTAAAAAAAATATTGCGTTAACTCCAGAAATTAATCATCTCCCGTTAACGCGTTAATTTTGACAGCCCTAATATATATATATATATATATATATATATATATACACGTGCAAGTAGGAGAGAATCTTCAGGAACACTAAAAGCAAGAGAAGGATCATGGACTAATGCTGGTTGTATTGAATCTGCAGGCAGAAAACATTGAAAAATGTGTATGGAGAGTAGGTTATGTGTGCAAAAACTAAAATTAAAAGCTCTCATACTACTTTATTAACTTAAAAACAGCGATCAACATGGAGGATTGCATTAAAAAAATAAACCATCAAAAGGCGTAATATAAAACGATGAGGCACCTTGACTGGTGATCGGTAATAATGAGTTCTAGAAAAGCCAGAAGCTCCTATTCTAGCTGCTCTGGGCCTTCCCTTTAAGCAGTACTGAATGAAGCTGGATAAATTGTTTCATGGACCACCAATGGGACGATGTCTTTAATTAAAACTGGTAAGGGGGGTTTCACATCATAAACCCAGGACTCTTCTACTATTTATAGCCAGGGTTTTCTGCTTAACTCTAATGCATGTATTGAGGCTCTGCAGACAGTACAAGCAGAAAGCTGGCATGCCTCAGGGCGTATATGAACACGTAGTGAATGCAGACACAGATTACACTACAAACAAGAAAGCCTGTTCTCCATTACAGAGTGAAATTGCAAGCCTGAGGGATAGAAAGTCTTTAATTTAGGGGGAGTGAGTAGAGGTGCAGAAAATAGTTGGTTATGAGAGATGGACGGTGTCCTGTGAGTAGATTTGTTCAGTAAGGGAACTTTTCAGGGCCATGTGTACAAGTCTTTGATATATCACATAGAAAAGAGGAACTCAATGGCTTTTGAAAAGACCAGATCAGTGGAAATAAACCAAATACATAATCCATAGTATAGAACAGAATGAAATAGAATAGAATAAAACACATGTCTTCAAGGGGTCACAAGATGGTTGAATTGAGGTCGATGGGATCCGGGAGGTTAACCTGATTCGCCAGATGGTTTTGCTGCGCATATCCATCTGGAAACCTTCTGTTGAAGTAATTTTGGGAAGGGGCGAAAATACTGGTTAGCTGATTGGCCTATGTTGGTGATAGACGGGCTAAATAAACCAATCAGATCAACGAAGCATATGACGTACTAACAGAGTGACGACGAAAACACAACCACAAGCCAGGCTACTCTTGCCGAAACCAGTCGGGAGAAGAGCAAAAACATCTTTTCCTCTGAGAAAAGCCTCCAGAGCAGTGTTTTGCTCTTCTTTCAGTGAAGAAATACTCTGTAATTCCGATAAATCTTGCTCGATAGCCACGCTAACGCTAGTTTCATCGGCTGAAGCCGCCATGTTCTTTAGACTGAACTGTCGCACTTCTCGTTGCGTCACACCTCAACCCGCCTCAAAGCCAACGCTGATTGGACGTTCGTTTGGTGAACTGCTCCAAATTTTCTTTAACGGAAAGTAGCCAGACTGATCTGCGAGTGAAACCTTGAAAGCTCGCGAGATCAGGATGGTCTCACGAGGCTACCGGGAGGTATTTGGAGGGGCAAAATGTTCCAAGTTTTATGTGCTTTTGCTCACCTGACATCTGCCAGAAATTTGCCTGGCCGGTGAAAGCAATTAGCATCCCGGATGAAGGGCTCCAGTACGTTATCGAGACTGCTGGTTGTCGCTTTCACCCCTAATTAGTTGACAACGATTCTATGGAGTGAGTCCTGGTACAGTATTTAATTTGGAAATCTGAGCTGAGAAGCGGCTGTCTCTAATTCCAGCAGTGCCTACAGATACATTCCCAGTTAGGGAGTCCAGGACATAGTGAAAGGTTAGATGAAGAAGTCAGTTAGAAGCAACAGGAATCAGAGAAAGAACCCCTGCAGAGATGACCAGAATGGGGGACGACGGGGCCAGCTGTGACCCCCTCTGGAGTTAAGGAACCACAGTGTTAGATCGGAGGATTACAGCTTGTGATGGCTGCAGAGATGGGAAGTAACGAAGTACAAATACTTCGTTACTGTACTCAAGTAGATTTTTCTGATATTTTTACTTTACTTTACTACTTATTTTTATGGCGACTTTTTACTTCTACTCCTTACATTTTTACACAAATATCTGTACTTTCTACTCCTTACATTTTAAAAAATTGGGTCGTTACTTTAGTTTTGAATCATTTCAATGGAGTTACCGTTATTATTTTTCACGTCATCAATACCAAATTCAATCTAATTGGATGGGAATCTACGTTGCATTTGACGCACCACTACAAGATGAATCGACAGATTCGGCGGTATTCATTCGCGGCAAATCATTGCAGCTTGGTGGCGGTGGCGTTAGCATAGTAGCATGGACAACGAGATGATTGAAAATGAACACAACGGAGATCTAGTCCTATTGACAGATATCCATTTAAAATGTAGGCAACGGCATAAAAAAAGTGGTTTCTACTTTTACTTTTATACTTTAAGTAAATTTACAAGCCTGTACTTTGTTACTTTTACTTGAGTAAAGAAGTTTAATCAGTACTTCCACTTTTACCAGAGTATTTATTAACACAAGTATCTGTACTTTTACTCAAGTACGGAAAGTGAGTACTTTTGCCATCTCTGGATGGCTGCATGTGCAACCACACAACAAATGGTCTGGTAATTCTTTCATTAAATAAATCTTATATTTTACTGTACTGCATTTCATTTTTTTTTTTACTTTGATTTGGCATTGGTTAACTATTTGGGTGCACACATTTAGTTGACTCATTTTGTCATTTCTTTTGCTTGGTTTTCTGCACATTAATATGTTTTTTCATTTGAGTTGCCAGTTCCTGGGAGGCTGTCATGAGTGATGCCAGTAAAGGAATCTCCTCGTTGACATGGAGGCCTATTTGGACTATGCAATTGTATTGTTTTGTTTTCTATAATTACATTTGGGAAGTTTAATATTTAAGTCCTCTTCCTCATAGGTTGATTTAGTATGGTGCTGATTAGTTTGGTCTTTTGTTGTAGTTTTGTTTAGGAAAATGTATTTTATGTTTCCCTCTTGTTTCAGAATTGTTTGATCAACCACTGTAGGGAAAAATATATATGTTTCCCTTGTGTGTCAGTTAGGTAGGTCTTTTCCTGTGTCAGGTTTGGATTATGCTGATTTTTGTGATTTGTTTTCCTTGATGGGCCCAGTCTTGTTAGAAGTTTGAGCTTTAGTTTTTGCTAAATAAATTTGTTACCATTTTTTTCATCAACGACTTCCCTGTGCTTCTCTGATTTTTCTGGCTCGGTCCCTCACACAGCTTTACATGTGAGCGCATAAAAGAGTGTCAGAGCAGTAGAGAGGTGATGGCAAAATGCCATTCTCAATGCTGGAGGTGAAGCAGGGACGACAAAGAGTCCTTCTGTGGTTAAATTTAAAACCTAATGACAAACTTCTTGAGAGCCTTTTGTTTAAAAAAAAAAAAAAATCGGCTCTGCTGCCTTCATTCCCTGTGGAATCAATGCCATATATAGGTCCTGATTGCCTTTTGCAACACAAATCCAAACAAAAGTACAGTTTTTTCAACCCCTGTGAATTTCCATATGCATACCTCACAGGGTCGGTGGTGTTCTCGCTCAACTGAATTCACCAAGAACTCGCTATCCGCCTTGCATTTATGACCTTTGCTTCACTCTGCCTCACATCACTCCAGTGCTGCCTTCTACATAGGCAAGGCAAGGCAAATTTATTTGTATAGCACAATTCAGTACAAAGACAATGCAAAGTGCTTTACATGATTAAAATACAGGAAGATAAAACTGAATCAAAGCAAGTAGGAAAAAAGAATAAATAAATAAATAAAATAAAAATTAAAAAAAAATTTAAAAAATAGGGATAACATAAATCTTTGCTCCAACTATGAAACTTGCGTTGGGTTTGGATTTCTCTTAATTAGATATGGAACTACTAATTTACTGATTCCAAGACTTGTATGGTCGGAAAATTTTGATTTCTCTTATTTCATATATTAATTTATCCTATTTACACACTTTCAAAGTTTTTACTCATCTGTTTCACCTTCAAGGCCTGACCATTCTATGCAGGATGGTGTTTGTAGACAAGACATACCTTCTTCCCATAACAAACCAGATTCTTTCTCAAGGTTTATTCATAACATGTTACTGCAATTTGTTGTGATACTGACAACTTTCCATTATTGTAAGTAAGGGGGAACGAACGCTGCCCGGATCAGAACAGGGCTGATTACCATGCAATAAGGACTGTATGATGAACTGTTCTCTCTTTGCAAAGATAAAAATAAAGTGCAGATTGAGTGAAATCCACCAATCTCTGTTTATTTAAATGGAGTTAATAGTTAAATACTTTTTACCACTACACTTGCAAATAAGATTTTACGGACAAAAGGGAAAAAGAACGAGGATTTCAAAAGAAAGTGACAAAACAGAAAACATGGAGAGGAAGACAAGAAAAAAAGAACAGGAAGGCATGTAAAGCAACAGAAGAAAAAAACGACAAGGACAAAATGCAAAAAAAAAACAACACTTTAACCCCTTGCTCACACTGGCTCCGGTGCGGTTACCGAGCCGACGGAGACCGCAACTCCCGCACACCCCCTCTCACACCGCCCTTTTGACTACGGTGCGGTGCGGCTCTGCGGCTCCGGCAACAGGTCCGGAGATTTATAGAGAACAGAAGTTCACTTGAGTTCACGTAACTTCACGCGATAACACGGCGCAAATAAGGATATTTGCGAGAGCTTGTTGCGGAGGGCTCCGGCACGCCGCAAGGATAGCTTTTCTTCCTGAATTTTCTGCAGCACCGGAGTGTCTCGGTAACCACAGCCGGACAGCTCAGCAGCCGGTGAGAGAGGTTTACGTCTTTTTAATGACTTGGAATCACTGCGGCGCCGCACCCACCGCACCGCAACGCCACGGTAAGACCGGAGTCGGTGTGAGCCGGGGGTAAAAACGAAAATGCAAGAAAATATAAAGAATGAGAAAGAGAAAAGGTGGACAAAGACAATCAGCAAAAATTGGTTGAAAAGACGACATGATTTCTTAGTTAATTAATTTCTTAAATCCGCTCCTGAGCATAGGTCAGGGAAAGTACCAAACAAAGTTATTACTATCATGTCCTTCATATAAATTAATTTATAATCTACCAGTTATCACATCCAAGCAGTAGTTTTTAAATTATAAATGAAGAAAATGTTAGGAAGGTTTGAAGAATTAAAATCTAAAAATAGAGTAGTTTTTCTTCTAAGCCATGCACAGCAGTTTGAACATTCATAAATCAGTTTTAACTTTTTTTGCATTTTTTTTTCCCTTCACATTCTTTGGCAAATATTAAGTCTCTCTACATTAAAAATGCATGCGACCAAACCTAAAAAAAATGTCAGGGTATGAAATATTCATCCCATCCACTGTATTCTACTGAAATCGACAGTGAATTGTATTATTTGAGGAAAAAATAGGGGTGCCCAGGACCATGTACTTCTGGTATTTTCACACCCAGAAGAAAGAGCTCTTGTCTATTTCATCAAATACAGAAGAAAGGCTTTCTGGGTAGACTTTTTCTACATGCCTCTTTTTATATTATCCCCTGTCAGAAATCTAACTGCAGCTGAAGGAAGTGGGAAAACTGGTGGTTTATTAGGTAGAATGACAAGAAATGCCTCCTAACCCGGGTCTATGAAGCTGATGGTGTGTTTATTTGGCTCCTAAACAGCCTCTGTGTTTGCCTGATGTAGCTCATCATTGGATGTATAATATTAATTATGTGCTGCAAAGATCAATAACTGACATCTTGTCAGCGTCCCGGCAGTGAAGCTGCTCAGATGTATTTAATTAGCGTCTAAAGTCGCACACCAGATATGTGCATTGGAAATGAGCCAGTGGAAGGGTATCTATGAAACCAAATCTATAGCAGCAAGGAACAGCTTTGGGAATCATAGGAAATCTGAAAAAGGTGTCTCTCTTCTGAAACACAGGGTCTAAATAAATGTGACAAAGCAGATCCTATACCTTACACTGGAACAACAATAAAGAATAAGTAAAAATTTCTTAAATTAAATGTATTTACCCTTGATTCGAGTAGGTAAATGAGATCATTTGCCAATGGAATGAGTATTTTTACTCTTTAAACAAGATAATTAGATAATATGTACTTAAATAAGACAATGCAATTTTGTTTTCTTGTTTTAAATCTAAATTGTCTTGTTCCATTGGCAAAATGTCTATTTTATCTCCTCAATTCAAGAACCAATGCACTTATTTTAAGAAAAAAATGACTTATCTAGATTCACTAAAGTGAAAGTTTTATTCCTCTAAGCAAATAAAACAGCTGAAAGGCCTACTGACAGGTTTATAATAATATTTTTCATGGTTCAAACACTTTAAAATTAATATGGTTTTAGTGCTCAACCCTTTCAAAGGGGCTTAAAAGTTCAATATCTTATTTTTTTAAGCCTATTAAAGTCTGTTATAGGCAGAAATGCTTTTAGCACTCAGTGGGTATCAATTTGTTATACAAAAATAAATCATGGTGCAGTTTGTAGCACTGTTGCCTTACAGCAAAGTCTTTCTGCCTGGAGTTTGCATGTTCTCCCTGTGCATGTTTATGTTCTCTCCGGGTATTCCGGCTTCCTCCCACAGTCCAAAAACATGAATGGGTTTACTGGAAACTCTAAAGTGTCCTTATGTGTCAGTGTGTGTGCACGGTTGTGTCTCTGTGTTGCAGGTGACCTGTCCAGGGTGTACCCCACCTTTTGCCCATAGAATGCTGGAGATAGGAACCAGCCCCACCATGTGCCTGACAAAGCAGCGAAGATGAATGGATGAATTTATTTATGTTTTTTACTTTTCAAATAGGGTACAAGATTCACAGCAAAGGTAAACATCTAAACTATGGGGTACAGATGTCAGGGTTTGGTTGTGGTTTGGAGGACCCAAATGCAGAGGCAGAGAGGCTGAGAAGATGTCTTGTGGTTTTAATTAAAGGAAACTGTTTAACAAAGGCAGGAAACGAAAAATCCAACTAATAATGAAACACAGACCAGAACCATGGAGAGATCATGGGAAAACCAAACACAAGGAGCCAGGGAGAGACGAGGAACGTAGACCACAGCATGGGAAGACAGCAAAGACAAGGAACCAACAAAAAGTGAGAGCAGAGGGAGAGCATATATAGCTGACAGAGACAAAGGGAGGGCTAACGAGCTGACAAGGAGCAGGTGTGAGAGGAGACAACGAGGGAGCCAAGGGGAAAGGAAGCCACACACACACACGAGGGCAACAGAGGACAACAGAAAAACATGAGAACTAACATAAATCTAGAAATTACAACATAACTGAAATTAAACCAATAAAACTAGAAAACAAGGAGGAAAGTAAAGAACAACAGAACCAAGACCATGACAACAGATAAATACATTCTGCTGAGGGTACAGTAGTAATACGTTGACAAGGCTTTGTACTCTTAAAGGTACAGTTTGAGAAGTATTTGATTCAACTGAACACTGCAAATGGCACCAGTACCAAGGCAACTGGGAGTCTGAGATGTACTGAGGCCAAAAAGCACAGTTTATGGCATAAGTATCATGCTCTGCCTCACATCACCCTTGATGAAAAAAGTGGGTGTTGGTTTATAGTGCAGGCACAGCTTGGTTATTTATAGGTGCTTCCTGGAATGGGGCGTTCTTACATAGTAATTTTCCAGCCTACATCCCAGTCATGGCAACCACAAACCACCTCATTCCAAAGAGTGTAGATGAGCTTATCATGATTCAAATGGCAAAACTGGGGCTTGGACCTTAACAGGTTGCTTTTGACTGATCATTTATATACGTTTTTATTAATTGTGTTTTTTATACTTGCTAAAGTCCAGAGCAGGGATCTTTGTATTCATTGTATTGTTGGTTCAATAGGGGTATTCATTTTAGGCTTCAAAAATAAGAAAACCACCATTGTATGTTCTGAATATATATATATATATATGTACAATGGGGGTATTCATACTTAAAAGTCATCTCAGTGCAAACTCACAGGATTCACTATCTGAGAGCAAAAAAAACAACAGCTACAACTCCCAAATCTGGTCAAGAGTTGAAGCGCTGGAAAAACTGAAGATCTCTGTGTGTGCAGAGCCAGTGGCTGGCTGGCTGTCTCCTAAATCAAGACAAGACTTGTTTGATTTATCTGCTCTTTGTCCATCTGTGCATGTTAATAAGGCAGGATGATATAGCTGACCGCTACATCACACCTGCCCACGGGGTTCATAGCTCAGAAAGACATTTCAAGTTATGCAATCATCTCATTTACATATCACTCTGCATAAAAATTGAAATAAATGATGCTTATAAGACTGGACTGTGATATAACCTAGAAATGCCAGCTGCAAGCAAACACGTTTAGGTAAGAAGATACAGATATCTGCTCCTCGAGCAGGTGGTGAGAAGATTCTGAAATATATCCTTTCCTAAACAATTACTGAATATAATCATCTATTTCATGGAGATATTCATCAGATACTCTGATGAAAGTTCATGGTCTGAACTACTAGTACATTTTCACAATATCAAAATGATGTTTTTAGTTTTTGCATGACTTTTCAACAAGATGGAAAGTTTCACTTTGAGCCTGGACATCTAAAGAAACACTGTTCAGTCACTTGCTAAGAAGCACATTTTTTATCCAGAAAATATGAAAAAATCCCTGATGTTATCTTCGACCAGGATTTTCAATAGATCTAGATGGGGAAGCTTGGACACCCTTGTTTAACCTTTAAAATATTCCCAAAAATCACAGTAATATATCCCATGAATTAGTTTTCTCAAGACAGGACTGTTGCATTAATTCATTTTCTTTGAGTATTACTAATTCAGTAAAAATCCTCCAGCTGATCTAAAATGTTGCATCAAGAGTTCTGATGAAAATCAAAAAGGAGCGATTTAGCTTATCTTTTCAGGTTGATTAAAAATATAACAGTTGTGTTTGCTTAACTGCTCTCATCCTGTACTAATTGCCCGGTTGACTACTGCTAAAGCTAACCTTTGGTTAGCAAAAGCAAACATTTAATTAACCTGTAAAGAAGGAAAGCAGCAACCCACATGTGGGTCTTGAGAATGGACTAGTCTGCTCTGATGCATGCTGGGTAAAAAGGGAGGGGTCCGAAAAACATCCGGGTACTTTGTCCGTTCTCGGTCTTGTGTGTTCAGAGCAGAAACCTTTCCTGTCGACTTTGGCATAGACATTTGGGATGGATTATCTCAGCAAAGGATAAATGCTGATTATCACACATTTAGCCTGTTTGTGAACAATATTTGAGGGAAATTGCTATATAGTGTATGTGGAAAAGTTTTAGATCTTTGAGTTCCTCTAATAAAAAGTTTAGTGTATTTACCTGCCAAAATATATGAATGTATACTGTATGAAAAAGTATTTATATTTAAAGTAAAAAGGCTTAAAACAATTATGGAATCTGACTCAGAAGCCAAGATTGTGACAAGCAATTTTCACAGTTAAAGGTGTAAGCTTGTTCAGGGCATAAGGACAAACTTCCCTCCTCCACTGTCCTTTTTTCTACTTGTTTCAAAAGACACCTTAAAGCCTATTGTTGCAAATATGCAACAAACGTTCGTATTACACATACAGCGGAGATGAAATTTGCATTCTCCCAATGCCAGTTATCACACATTTAGTACAGGTCTAGTAATTTATGGCAACCTTTTTTATGCCATAAATATAAATTTAGATGTGAAGGGGTCCAAAGGATGACCAGACCAGGCCTCATGGACTAAGAATGAGGGACTGCTTTGGGCCTTTGATTTAAAAAAATATCTGGGTTCCTTGAAAACAAGAAACAAATAAAAGAGCACATTATACTATATATGCTGGACTACACAGATAATATGCATTTCAAAATGCAATAATTAATTAAACTATATCTATCTATCTATCTATCTATCTATCTATCTATCTATCTATCTATCTATCTATCTATCTATCTATCTATCTATCTATCTATCTATCTATCTATCTATCTATCTATCTATCTATCTATCTATCTATCTATCTATCTATCTATCTATCTATCTATCTATCCTTTTTTATGTCCCCATCTCCCCCTTCTTGAGAGCTTAGAAGGTGAAGGCAACAGTAGTGCTCGAAGTCGTTGAAGCAATCAGGGCCGATCTTTTTTTTTTTTTTAACAGTGTCCTGTCTGGCAATGTGGCAATAAGAATAATTGTCTTGATGCCAAAAAGAGCCCAACAGATTTTACTTTCACAAGTGTAGCAGTATGGCTATTGCCTAATTATGCAGGGAGTTTTACAGTTAATATGGACACTGCAATGTAAATAGAGCAGAAAAACAGAAGAAGGAAAAGGAAAAGAGAAAAAAAAAGAGAAAAGATGAAAGAAAGAGGAGATAGAAAGGAGACAATGACAAATTTTCAGTCTGTTTCATCACCGGCAACGAGATGAAAAAAGAACAGCACAACCAAAAGACATGGTACGAGATATACAATAAAGCAACACCTTGAAACTATCGCTAAATTAGTATTATTAAGTCTGACATGTACTCTTCGTTACCTGAAGATATGAATGTGGGGTTTCTGTATGGAAGTGAATCTCTAAGTACCTGGAGCCAAGCACCTGTAGTTGTTTGTGAGGGTGAACTTGTGCATGTAAAGTTTATCCATAGAAAAAATGCTCAAAAGTGGTTGTGGAGAGCTGGAGAGGCGTACCCCCAGAGCACTGAGTCCAGTGCCGGGAGACCCAAAGCCCCAGGCGCCCAAAGGGACCCCAAGAGCGAAGGCACCAAGTTTTGTACAAAACATAGACTTTAAACTACCTTAACAGGCATTTATTCCTTTAGCCATATACAAAATAAAACAATTTAAGGTTAGATCGACAAAAACAGAGTCCAAAACCAAAAACAACCTGCCCAGGGTGGGCAGAGGGGGAACCAGGCAAGGAGGGCAAAAAACAAAAACTAAATCCGGAACAAAAAACGATCCACTTACGGTGGATGAAAGCAAAAAAAATCCCAGGCGATTTCTTAGGCAGAGTCTCTGGTGGCCGGCCGTGGGACCGGCAGCGGGGCAGAGTCTCCGGTGGCCGGCCGTGGGACCGGCAGCGGGGCAGAGTCTCCGGTGGCCGGCCGTGGGACCGGCAGCGGGGCAGAGTCTCAGGCGGCCGGCCATGGGATCGGCGGCGAGGTAGAGGCTCCGGTGGCCGACCGTGGGGCCGGCAGCGAGGCAGAGTCTTAGGTGGCCAGCTGAGGGACCAAAGACGTGGCAGAGGTTCTGGGGGCCGGCCGAAGGTCCGGAAGCGGAGCAGAGTCTTAGGTGGCCGGCTGCGGGGTCGGAGGCGAAGCTGACGCTCTGGAGGTCGACCGCGGGGTCGGAGGCGAAGCTGACGCTCTGGAGGTCGACCGCGGGGTCAGAGGCGAAGCTGACGCTCTAGAGGCCGGCCGTGGGGCCGGGGGCGAAGCAGCATCCCAGGAGGACGACGCTCCAATTTCAGTAGGTAGGGTATGGGGTACCCCGTCCCCTCCTCAGCGGCTCTGGAACAGGCTCAGAGGTGACCGCAGACTGCGGCTCTGGAACAGGCTCAGTGGAGACCGCCGACTGCGGCTCCTGGACTGGAACAGGCTCTGAGGAGACCGCCGACTGCGGCTCCTGGACTGGAACAGGCTCTGAGGAGACCGCCGACTGCGGCTCCTGGACTGGAACAAGCTCTGAGGAGACCGCTGGCTCCGGGTCAGGAACAGAGGAGCCCGCCGATTGCGGCTCCGGATCAGGAACAGAGTAGCCCGCCGATTGCGGCTCCGGATCAGGAACAGAGGAGCCTGCCGATTGCGGCTCCAGATCAGGAACAGAGGAGCCCGCCGATTGCGGCTCCGGATCAGGAACAGAGGAGCCCGCCGATTGCGGCTCCGGGTCAGGAACAGAGGAGCCCGCCGATTGCGGCTCCGGGTCAGGAACAGAGGACCCGCCGATTGCGGCTCCGGGTCAGGAACAGAGGAGCCCGCCGATTGCGGCTCCGGGTCAGGAACAGGGGAGCCCGCCGATTGCGGCTCCACCTCAGGAACAGGGGAGCCAGCCGATTGCGGCTCCACCTCAGGAACAGGGGAGCCCGCTTATTGCGGCTCCACCTCAGGAACAGGGGAGACCACCGACTGTGGCTCCCAATCAGGAACTGAGGACACCACCGACTGTGGCTCTCAATCAGGAACTGAGGAGACCACTGACTGTGGCTCCACATCAGGAACTGAGGAGACCACCGACTGTGGCTCCACATCAGGAACTGAGGAGACCACCGACTGTGGCTCCACATCAGGAACAGGGGGGACCACCGACTGTGGCTCCCAATCCAGCATGGGGAAAACCGCCCATGGCAGCAAAGGTTCAGTCTCTGAAGTGGCTTGTGATGCTTGTAGAGGGCTCCTTGCGGTCAGTGGCGCCTGTAGAGAGGTCCTAGGAAGGGTAAAACCACATCCTTCGAATTCAGACATCTCTTTAAAGTTCTGCTCAGGGGTCTCTGGACGGCACAGAGCTAACTCAGGGGTCTTTAGACGGCTAAGAATCGGCTCAGGAGTCTCTAGAACGCTTGGAGCAGGTTAAGGGGTCTCTAAACGGCACGGAGTTGACTCAGGGGTTTCAAAACGGCACGGAGCTGACTCAGGGGTTTCAAAATGGCACGGAGCTGACTCAGGGGTTTCAAAATGGCACGGAGCTGACTCTGGGGTTTCAAAATGGCACGGAGCTGACTCTGGGGTTTCAAAATGGCATGGAGCTGACTCTGGGGTTTCAAAATGGCACAGAACTGACTCAAGACGGCTCACGGTTGGCTCAGGGGTCTTTAGACGGCTCAGAACCGGCTCAGGGGTCTCTAGACGGCTCAGAGCTGGTTCAGGGGTCTCTAGACGCCTCAGAGCTGGCTTACGGCGCCGCCGTCTCTTACGTCGGGGTTCATTAGAAGCTGGGCTAACGGGTTCACAGGCTGACTGTGGCAAAAGGCTAACTGGTGTGTAAGTGGGTTCAGGTGCAGGTTTAGCTGAATTGCTAACGGGCTCAGGAGTAGGGCTAATTGGTTCATGATAAGGTGACAAGACGGCTCACGGTTGGCTCAGGGGTCTTTAGACGGCTCAGAACCGGCTCAGGGGTCTCTAGATGGCTCACAGCTGGTTCAGGGGTCTCTAGACGCCTCAGAGCTGGCTTACGGCGCCGCCGTCTCTTAAGTCGGGGTTCATTAGAAGCTGGGCTAACGGGTTCACAGGCTGATTGTGGCAAAAGGCTAACTGGTGTGTAAGTGGGTTCAGGTGCAGGTTTAGCTGAATTGCTAACGGGCTCAGGAGTAGGGCTAATTGGTTCATGATAAGGTGACAAGACGGCTCACGGTTGGCTCAGGGGTCTTTAGACGGCTCAGAACCGGCTCAGGGGTCTCTAGATGGCTCACAGCTGGTTCAGGGGTCTCTAGACGCCTCAGAGCTGGCTTACGGCGCCGCCGTCTCTTAAGTCGGGGTTCATTAGAAGCTGGGCTAACGGGTTCACAGGCTGATTGTGGCAAAAGGCTAACTGGTGTGTAAGTGGGTTCAGGTGCAGGTTTAGCTGAATTGCTAACGGGCTCAGGAGTAGGGCTAATTGGTTCATGATAAGGTGACAAGACGGCTCACGGTTGGCTCAGGGGTCTTTAGACGGCTCAGAACCGGCTCAGGGGTCTCTAGATGGCTCACAGCTGGTTCAGGGGTCTCTAGACGCCTCAGAGCTGGCTTACGGCGCCGCCGTCTCTTAAGTCGGGGTTCATTAGAAGCTGGGCTAACGGGTTCACAGGCTGATTGTGGCAAAAGGCTAACTGGTGTGTAAGTGGGTTCAGGTGCAGGTTTAGCTGAATTGCTAACGGGCTCAGGAGTAGGGCTAATTGGTTCATGATAAGATGACAAGAAGGGGAACAGATCATCTCTATCCCCGTAATTGAAGTTCCAGAGATCTGACTCCTGGATTACGGGGGCTCTGACTGCTTGGGTTGTGAGTTGTGGTTTGATTTTTATCTTTTTAACGGATGGTGCTAACTGGCGGTCATGTAGGTGATGGCTGAACTGGACTAAACTGTGCGGAAGTGGACTGAACAGGGCTGTACAGAGTTGTAAAGGGCTGGACTGAGCTGGACCGGGCTGGGCTGGACTGGACAGGACTGGACAGGACAGATCTGAACTGGACCGGGCTGAGCTGGTTTTCTAGACCTGGGCTTGACTCTTGCTTGTAGTCTGTAATCCAAATAGGTTGCTATGCAAATAAGCTCTTCCAGGGCTGTAGGTTGATCTATTGTTGCTAGTTCTTTTCTAATCTATTTAATGCGTTCATGTCCATCAAACACTGTGCAGAACAGAGAAGGAAAACATTTATATTCATTCCCTGCTGTAAAATAAAGACAGCTAGACAATTCAGCAAATCTCCCTGAACACATTTCCTGAGCTTCTTGTGAGAAAAACTTCTTTTACCTCCAACTGGAGCACAAGGTTAATAAACTATCAGCCTGCCACTGCAGCTCACATTGACGCATTCTCCTGCTATTGTGACAGCACGCTAACGATGCAATTTCTCTTTGATCACTCTAATGAAAATTAAAAGCGTTAAGCATAAAGTAATACATGCATGCATTATGATAATCAGTTTTACTTGCAGTTATTAGGTTGCTGCAGAACATTTTCTTCGTTGCAGTTAAAAGTCTAACTGATCCCTGAAAGGGTGTAAATTCTAAACGAAGCAAACTCATTTCACACTGGCAGGTATTTAAAAGGTTGACATAAGAAAGACACTAAGCGTGCAAGTTGCAAGTGCAATTTAAATTTACATTAGAGACAAAGGTCAGCTGTAGCAAACTGTCACAAATCAAGGATCAGAAATGAGGCTCAGAAATGAATCCAGAGATAAATGTAAATTTGCAGCACAAGATTAGCTGCCTTGTGCTCCATGTACTGTCAGTGGGGATGGAGGATCAATGGCATTTTAATTTCATGGCTTCTCTCATATTTTTCCTGGTTTCATTTTAAGTAGCACGGCTGTCATCTTGATTAAATGGGCTAATGGGCATAAAAAAAGCACAATTGAAGATAAGGGACATAATTTCACAGAACAAATAGTGAACAAATATTCACAAAAGCGAAAGACTGTGAATGTGTCAAAAAAACAGGAGATAACTTTGGATTTACATTAAAGGTATTGTGGAGGATTTTTTTAAAAGACCCGCCCTATCCACTTTTTAAAAATCCACATGCGAGAGGGTGCACAAGCCCATTTCTCCTTGTGCACGCCCTGTTTAAAATGTGCTGTTCTCATAGCTCATACAGCTGTGAGGAGAGCTCTCCGCAGAAAGCATTCTGGGATATATCTGCCTCTTCTGAGGCCTTTCTTTTCTTCTCATACACTTCGTAGACACTTTTTCCCTTACGACCCTCGGCCATTTTCAACCGTGGTGAGAAAGGTGAGCTTCAATGACTGTCTGAAACCGTAGCTCATCACGGATATACGCCTGAAAGTGCGCATGCGAAGAAAAAGATAGCTAACGGGACGATCACATAGGACAGTGTTACGAAAACATATCACCAGAATGATTGACAGTTAGGAGGACCACTTATTTAGATGATCCACCTGTATACTTTTAAATAAAGGCAAAAAAGTAAAAGGTTGTAGGAAAGGATGATATTATATTTAGGTAGCCGCTGCCAGCAAAGGAAACATGAAAGCCAAATAAATTATATCTAAATAATTTATAATATATATTAATATTAAGCTGCTGAACAGCTTGATTCTGATACTACTTTTTTTTTTCACCACTGGTGTTGGAAGCTGTGCAACTAAAATGATTTTTGCCTCTATTTTTGATTTTGGGCATGTATTCATTAAATTAAGAACATCATGTACAACTGTGAGCACATTCTTCAGAGGCCTGTTAAACAACAAGAAAGTTCCTTTAGTCAAAGGTTTCTCCACATCTTGATTAAGAAAGACAACTTCAGAAGATCCTTCCAACCTAAAACTATCATGTTAATACAAAGGGCTGCATGGTGGTGCAGTTTTTAGCACTATTGCCTTAACAAGAAAGTCCTGTGTTTGATTCTTGACCCCCAGTCTTTCTGAAAGGATTTTGCATGTTCTCCCTCTGCATGCGTTGGTTCCTTCTGGGTACTCTGGCTTTCCTTCCACAGTCCAAAACATGAATGTTAGGATAATCAATGCCTCTAATTTGCCCTTATGTGTAAAGTGCTGTGTACACTAGGGGTGTAAATAATAATCGTTTTCTATCGATGCATCGATCCAACAGGCGACGATCCGATGGATCGACACGTCCGCAAGGTAATCGATTCATGCTTTTTTTCCCCTCCGGTCTATTTTTATCCATTTGCTCCTGGGCGTAATTCTCCCTCCCGTGCTGCGGTGGCGCTGAACCTATTTTGCCCTCCTACCTCGCTTCCTGGTTATACTCTTACAGCAGTGTGTTGCAACAAGCTTGACACAGACATTTTTAAATGATGCTCAAAATATAAGCGTGGTCTGTGCTACACGCTGTGGGTCTAGATACGGCCGAGGCGGTGAGGAAGTGGGGGCGAGTTTAATCCGATGACGGAGGGACATCAGGGCAAACAGCACATTTCTTCTTCTACGCTTGCATTATCAAGAGCAGACGCTGAATGCGCACTTTCATCTGGCTTGGTCTGCCGCAGTTTCCGTAGGCTCGTGAACTCGCAGGCGAGCGCTTTTAGGAAATCCTATACACTACTGTTTATGCTCTAAAAACATTCTAAATGACTTTGTTTCAAGTAAATTATGGACGCTACCAACTCAGGACACTTGGAATACATTGGACGAGCAGTATGGAGGAATATTGACACGTTTTTTGTGGACTTTTAAGGACCTTTCTGCCTCGGGCGCCATAGACCTCCATTATTTGAATGTCAGCAGACAGCAAGAAGCCTCCCAGATCTCCAGATGCATTTGAGATATCAAACAAGTACTCCAGAGTGTTGTTCAGCATGGGGTTGAGTAGAAAATGAAGGCTAATCATGTTTTGGGTGTACAATTCCTTTAAGTGTGCATGATTGTGGTTGTCTCTGTGTTGCCCTGCGATGGACTGGCAACCTGTCCGGTGTGTATCCTGCCTTTTGTCCATAAACAGCTGGATAGAGGCACCAGCCCCACCGCGGCCCTGATGGATTAAGTGGGAGAAGATTGATGGATGGATTGAGTTGCTTCAACATTTAATTACCTTTTGGGATTGGTAAAGTATTTTTAATTGAAATGAATTAAAATAAATCTAATTATGCATAATAGAAGAAGTTGCCTAAAACAGCTTTTAACTTTAAACACCAGAATCTTTTATATTAGGAGCATAAATTAGCATTTTATTACGTGTGTTTAGAAGAGGTAAGGTGGAGAAATTTATCTAGTCCAACAATATTGATGTGTTCTTTTTATCTCTACAGACATAATTAAGCTAATACTACAATGTGAATAAGCTTCATCAGCAGGGGAAATAGTGCAGGTTACAAACAAAAGAGCGTGCAGAGAGTTTTCACTAAAACCTTAGATTGACGGTCAGTCTACGTTATTGTTTTTTTTTGGTAGCTTATCAGGGTGAAGCATTTAGGGAATGTTGCAGAAGCATTGGTAACCTTTTTAATCTATAGGGTTTGCAGGCACACGTGTGTTTGGAACATTTGAAAATTTGAAGCTGGACTGGCCACACAGGCCTCACATCACATCAGGCATTACACTCTAACTAATTTATTATAAATATCTTGGCATTTTTGCTCTGCTGTGCTTTACTTCTAACCTCTATTCTATTTTTCGTCAAGGCAATCCCAGAAATCTGCAGCATTAATATCCCCCCTCCCCACAAAAATAAATAAATAAACAAAACAAAAATCCATGCCAATACATATTTCATCAAGGTCAGGCATCTTGTGTAAGGAAATTTGTATGCACAGAGATCCACCCACACAGAATGGTTTTCCCAGCTGGGTGAAAGTACACACGTCTCCAGAGCATCAAGGCCCGGCTGTGCTGGTTGCTGGGAGACATACAGAAGCTGTAAGTTTTCCAGATTCAGCTTTAAATGCAAAATATACCAGATATGCACCTAAGCTCTTTGTGTGGTTAAAAAAACAATAAGACAGAAGTTGCAGTTGTAATCCTCTACCAATTAATCAATCATCCAATATCAAAACATTTTGCAGAATAAGGTAACAGAAATCCTGCTGTATGATACCAGAAGATCACTAGAGTGCTACAAAAACCTGCATACCCTGCTTCTGTCCCTGCTATTGTTCTTTTTTTTGTATCTTATTTTATCTGAATTTTAAATGATCACTTTCAGTAAATAGAATTATAATTTATTTCCTCATAGTATTGAAGGACCAAAAAGTAAGAAATATAATGGCAAATTAGCCATATGTGTGTTGTTCTGATCTGAATTCTCTACGATGTTATTACTAAACTATTAAGTATAAAATTACTAAAGTGTTTCAGAAAAATATTCTGGATTATTTGGCTTTAAGCAGTGTTGGGCAACCTACTTGTCCAGTGTAGTGAGCTAAGCTATCAGTTACTCAACAATAAATTAAGCTTCACTACACCAAAGCTACCACCTAAATAATTATATCTGAAAATTAAAGGCACCAATAAAGTTAAAGCTGATAGATTTTTTTCATTTTTATTTCAAAAAATTGACTGCAGATGACTGTTTTAATGCTATGTAAAACAAATGGCTAATCTTGGCCACATGAGCTCTCTATGGCCAAGAACCGAAATTTGAACACATACTTTCTATCAGAGGATTCAACAAGTTTCAAAATCTCTGAAGAGAAGGCGCTCTGCTCCTGTCTCCTCCATCCTGTGTGTGTGGCTCTGTGTGTCTGCGTGTGTCATTCTTTGAGTTCCACTGCAGTGCGCATGTTTCGTAGACACAGACAGGAGAGGCAGAATAGAGGCTCATGCGTGAATGTCCAACGAATAACTCGAATTGTTGTTTCAAAAATAGAAAACCTGCTTTCATTACTTAGTTATGCCCTGGATTTTGTAGCGTTTGTGGACGCTACGTCGCTACTTGATAAAAATAATAACGTCACTACTGGAAAGTTACTTGATAAATAAAGCAGCGACGCTACGGTCAAGCTACTGGAAAATGTAGTTAAACTAATAGCTTCGCTACATGTAGCGGCGCTACTGCCCATCACTGGCTTTAAGAATAAAGGTAGGATAAAAATATAAGGGTTAAATAGCTCTCAATCTGTTTTTGTGTCTTTGTTTGGGGAAAAAGCTTTTAAAAATATCAAAATTTCTGACTTTTTTATCAGAATTCTGACTTCAGAATTGTGGATCTTAATGTAGATGGGCACCATGAAGGAAGACTGAATAAATTAAATTCAATTGACTGAATAAATTAAATTCAATTCAGTTTATTTATATAGCGCCAAATTCACAACACATGTCATCTCAAGGCACTTCAGAGTTCAACCAGACCATACAATCAAATTGATACAAAGTTTTCTATCCAAGGAAAACCAGTTGATTGCATCGACTCATTGACTCAAATACAATCCCTCACACTAAGCATGCTTGTAGCGACAGTGGAGAGGAAAAACTCCCTTTTAACAGGAAGAAACCTCCAGCAGAACCAGGCTCAGTGTGAGCGGCCATCTGCTGAGGCTGACTGGGGTTCAAGGAGACAGAAGCAGAGATACAAAAAGCAGCTGTAAAAGGCGGCCCCGTCCAGGAAACACACAGCCAGGCAGACGAGCTCCGAGCCAGCTCCCATTCCAGAGGACGAAGAGAGCACATCCAGTTAGTCACGGTTAGAGAAACAGGACAAATTAGGCAACTTTTTACGTGCCCCAGGGGTCCCCTCATTAATGTCAGAATTCTGACTTTTTTCTCAGAATTCTGACTTTTTTCTCAGAATTGTGGATTTTAATGTAGATGGGCACCATGAAGGAAGAGATGTGAGAGCACTCAGCTTCACTGACAAAGATGTGAGTTGTTTGAGGTGGCCAGTGACACATTGGTAGAAATTGAAGGAATTAGGCAACTTTTTACGTGGCCGAGGGATTCCATAATTAATGGAGGAGCAGAAGGTCATTAAAACAAGAGAGCTAGTCTCTAAAACAGACATGGCTAAGGCTTGATGCTAACATGTTTGTTAGCTGTCAGAATTCTGAGATTAAAGTCATAATTCTAAGAAAAAAGTCAGAATTCTGAGATTAAAGTCAAAATTCTGACTTTTTTCACATATTAAACTGAAATAAAATGTAAAAATCAGTTAACTTTTTTTTTTTTTCCAGTGGCCCCAATCCTCTTCCGCAGATATGAGGTTTTCGGTGCAGAGAAAGACATTTTCTATTCAGCCACTGCCACACCATTGAACCCTTTTGTTTGTTGCTCTCTTGTTTAAGTAATCAAGGTTAGGAAAGTTTTCCAAGGATAAAACAGAAAGATAAACCTAAGAGCTTAAACTGCTTTTGTCGAAAACTCAAAAACCGTTCAGTCTTTTTATACATTTCTTTTCTCCCTTCAGCTGATGCTGAAACATAATGAGGTTCTTTCTGAAAAAAAAAAAAAAGAAAAAGTCGATTTACAATTTAAACACAAAACACTGAGAACCGCATCCTTTAATGGGGTTTAACAATCTTTTTGTGGAGAGGTTAATAAGCAAGGCCGGAGAAAAAAAAATGAACCTGATACCTTTTAGATTCACGAAATCCTGCAGTTTAACATCAATTACAGATAAATGTTCACCCAACACATGTGAATTAGCTGGAGTAGTCTTTAAATTATGATTACTTAGTCTGTTCTGGAAAATGCAATATTAGGTTTGGTTTTTACAGGATTCTAACACTCTAAGCTGCAACATAAAAACAAGATTAGTTAGGAGCTGGTGTCTTTAACAAATATTATAGAAACTAAAACTGATCTAAAACACGGTAAATATAAAATACTAGAAACAATATTTTAGAACTACAACAGTCTATAAACATAGGGGGAATTTTTAGAGAAATCAACAAAAAACGTTATTTTTACTTCATCAGTCATCGGCTGCTGAAATAATCCTGTCATTTGTGGTCATTCCAAAAAAAAGTTTAAAAACAATCCACTGGACTTTAACTGTTTTTGAATTCTGTCTTTCTTTAGCAACATCATTGCATTCCTAACTAAAAACATATGTTTTAATGAAGAGGAGAAACAGAACAAAATATTTGGACAGAATCAAGAGATCCGGGGAAAACATCCTTTCAGAGGATGGAAAATATCAAATGGAGATACAGCAGGAAGGAAAGCATTAAGCTGAGTGTCAGCACTACTAAAGTCACTGCCTTGTCTCTGAATTTGACTACAATTTACTTTAAATCGTGTGTCGAATATTGTTGGGTGTAACCTCATCTTAATGCTTGAGGCAAAGCAAGGCACATTTATTCATCCAGCACATTTTAGTAGCGTAACAACTCAAAGTGATGTACATGATTAAAAAAAGGAAAGTACATTAAACTGGCATAAAGAAAAAGATTTTAACAATTTCAAAAATTAATATCTAAAATAAGATTATATATATATATATATAAAAAGATCACATGACTTAACAAAAATGTAAATAAAAGTTGGTCTAAAAACGTGATAATTGTTAGGTTTATTCAATGATGATTATAAAAATTAATGTATGTACATATAAAGCATTGGAGGAATTAGATGCTTCACTCTGTCTTATGATTCAATCAGGAGACCACTCTATCTTGTGATTCAGTCCTGTCTTATGACCTGATCAATTGTCCTTTCAGAACAATACTCTGTTTTGTAACCATGTGTTATGTTCTGTTAATAAAAGCGCTCTGCAGAGGAGGTCAGGGGGAGAGAGAGTTGGAGTGTTGAGTTCGACTCGTTCCCCTCCTGCAGGAAGCTGTTGTTGAAAATCCCTTACTGTGTATTCAGTCCTTCTTTTATGAACCTACATTTTTTAACCTAACAATAATAATGTTTAGATACTGTAACAGTTAAATTACGCTCCAAACAAATCCCTTTTAATCTGGATTTTAAGCAACTTGGGGTTTTATCTCTTTTACAGTTTTCTGGTAGTTTATTCTAGAATAGTGGAAAATAATAACTAAAAGCTGCTTCTCCATGTTTGGTTCTGGTTCTGCAGAGTAGATTTGATCCAATAGACCTGAGAGTTCTGGCTGCTGATCCACTGCCAACCTGACTGTAATGTATTCAGCCTTTCAGTAATATATAGACAAACAGATGGATTTTAAAGTCCATTCTCTTGGATACTGGAACCAAGTGTAAGGACTTTAGAAGTGGTCTGACGTTCTCCACTTCCTTAGTTTTAGTGAGGACGCAGGCAGCAGCATTCTGGATCAGCTGCAGCATTTTGGTGAAAAAATTATTCAGTTTTGGTTTGTTTCAGCTGAGGAATATTGTTGGACATATATTCACATCAATTAAGTTCATTTCTATAGCGCCAGTTCACAACACATGTCATCTCAAGGCACTTTACAGTTCACCAGATCATACAGTCAGATTGATTCAAAGTTTTCTAAGGAAATCCAGTTGATTGCATCGACTAATTGACAATCCCTCACACTAAGCATTCTTGTAGCGACAGTGGAGAGGAAAATCTCCCTTTTAACAGGAAGAAACCTCCAGCAGAACCAGGCTCAGAGTGAACGTCCATCTGCTGAGGCCGACTGGGGTTTAGGGAGACAGAAGCAGAGATACAAAAAGCAACTGTAAAAGGAATGTTTCCCCGTCCAGGAAACACACAGCCAGGCAGGCAAGCTAAGAGCCAGCTCCCATGTCAGCGGATGAAAAGGGCACATCCAGCCAGTCACAGTCAGAGAAACAGGACTACACTGGAAAAACGTTGACTTTTCTTCTATGCATTTATCCAGGGCTGGAGTAGGTTTATAGTGTAATGTACAGCTCTTTGTCATCTGTATACTTGTGGTACCCACAAGAGAAGCACTTGAATTTGAATTCTGTGATGGGTTTGGCACCCTGAGACAGAGTGGCGACCTGTCTTTCAGACATAGAGGGAAATGTGTGGTTTGAATGTTTTTCACTTGGTTTAAGGATTACATTTATGTGACAAGAAGAGGCCACTAAGATGAAACCTGGAAAGAAGACAGTTGTTTTGAGGCAGGGTGTCTCTGCACATAATATTCTGGTAACCTGTGAGGCAGAAAAATCTAGCAGCTCATAACTCCTTTTTTTCTGCTGCAGAATGAATCTGGACAACCTTCAGATTTCCTTCCGGAGATGACTGTCCTTATCCAGTTGTATGGATTTTTGATTCGCTGACACCTCATGACTAAATAGTTTTATAGTGAAAAATAAGAAGAGATGACAGAAGGGGAAGCAGAATATATATGGATGATTTTTTTCCCATTTAAAATAAAAACCAAATGCAATCCAGAAAAGAACCTTTGGTTTTAGGGTAACTTTGCTCTTTTATCAGATTTTTCTTTCGCATTTTTCCGTCTGTCCCCAATTTTTACTCCACACATTTTATGCTTTATTTTTTTATTCAACATAAAATCTGTAAAAAAAAAAAAAAAAATTAACTTAAAAAAGTATATATAAAAAAAACAACAATTGAAAAATAAAAACCTGAAAAAACAGTAAATTTCCTCTCAAAACGGAACTTTTTGTCACGGACTTCGTTCTGTTAAGGTTTCTTTTGAGTATTCAGTTTTAATTTGCTCCTTTTCTTATTGGTTTAATTCCTATTTTGTTGGGTTTTCTGGATACATTTGAGTTCTTAGGTTATTCTTTGTTGCCCTCTGCTGCCCTCTAGTGTTGGTCTCCTTTTCCCTAGCTCCCTTCTAGAATCCTCTCTTCACACCTGCTCCTAATCAGCTCATTAGTCCTGTCTTAGTTCAGTCTCCCATATAAACTGTGCAGTTCCTCAGTGCTGGTTCCTCGTCCTACCCTCCTTGTGCTTGTGTCTCCATGGTTCTTGTTTGTTTTGCATTTTTTTGTTGGATTTTTGGATTTGTGCTTCTGTTACCTGTGATAAGTTCATTAAAGCTAGAAGAGCTCGCCTCTGCTTCCTCGCCACTGCATTTGGGTCCTCAAAACCAGTTGTTTTATTTGCATGCCTGGATAGCCATTTTCTTTTATTTACAAAATATGCTAATTGCTTGTGAAAGTAATGGAAAAAAACATTCAGTCTTTAAATAGATATTTTTGGAACAAAAATCAGACGTATTCTAATGTTCTTTGTCCCCAGTACCAGAATAACTTTCTAAGCAGAGTAGTGCCTTATCACCACTCAACTTTTCTTCCATTAACCTCAAACTTTCTTGCAGACCTGAAATGAGCAAAATTTGTAGAAGAAACTTTATATTTACAAAAATATTTTATTTTTGTATTTTATTTTAATTTGAGCAAAATAAATAAAAACAAAATCCTCTGAAAATGGGTTTTACTAAAATTATATTCCTGTCTTTCAAATCATTACCTTTGGAAAATTATTAGACTAAACAAAATAAATGGGAACACATTGTGCCATTGACAAACAAATGGAAACAGACAAAAGAATAAATTGAATTGTGACAGTCATTCGACCCCTAAGAAGGGTGAGAACAAAATGGCTTAAAACAACAGTCCTGTTTGAGATGAAACAAAACAAATGAGAAAGATAAAAGAGCTATAGCCTGACTGTATTATTGTAGGGGAGGGCGACCTGGTGGTTAGGGCATAGAGCTTTGAATCCTGAGGTTCTGAGTTCGAGCCCCACTCCCACAGCCTGCCACTCTGGGTCCCTGAGCAAAGACCCATAACCCCACACTGCTCCCCAGGTGCCGCACAATGGCAGCCCACTGCTCCCCAAGGGGATGGGTTAAATACAGAGAGTCATGGGGAGTGGCGGCCTAGTGGTTAGGGCATAGAATCCTAAGGTTCCAAGTTCGTCGCCATGCTAGAATTACATTGTTCGGTTCACTTCACCTTGCATCCTCTACATAGGGATAAAATGTCTATTTTTAGCTCTGGGTGTAACAAATATTTTTCGATGTGAATGCACCATAAGAAAAGTTCATATCAGCCTCTTGTATCCTGGAGCTCATTCTTTTAGCCATCATGACCCAGATTTCATTCAGTCAGGATGGGAACGACTGGTACATCGAGAGCCTTGCCTCACTCTGCACCACAACAGACTGGTACAGGGTCCGCATTATAGCTGTAGACACACCAATCCACACAACAGGGGGAGTAGCAGCCTAGTGGTTAGGGCATAGAGCTTGGGATCCTGAGGTTCTGAGTTCGACCCCCACTCCCACAGACTGTCACTCTGGGTCCCTGAGCAAAGACCCATAACCCCACACTGCTCCCTGGGCACCACATGATGGCAGCCCACTGCTCCCCAAGGGGATGGGTTAAATGGAGAGCTAAAATTTCTCCAATGTGTGTCAATAAAGTTTAATTATTAATTAATTTATTACTATTATTAATCTGTTTATTGAGCTCCTGCTCCACTCTCCCCGACACTCATGAACAGGAACCCAATGTACTGAACTCCTTCACTTAAGGCAGGAATTCTCTTCCGAACTAAACAGAACAAGCCACCAGTTGCTGGTCAAGAACCTTGGACTAACACCAAGAGGAACTGGTCTTTATTTCCGCTGCTTTGCACTCAGCTACAAACTGCGCGGCGCAAGCTCCCACAGGATGGAGCCAGCAGAATTATGCTTCTGCAGGCAGATTTCATCTGTCTGTCCCCAAACCAGACCTCCTCTGGCTCTCGGTTGCCCCTTGAAATCCTGTCCATAAAGGTTACAGACAGGACCAGTGACAAAGGACAGCTCTGCTGGAGTCAAACATGCAACGAGAACAGTTCCCACTTAGTGTCCACAGTGATTAGATTCCTGCTCCACCTGTGCAGAGCCTAGATGGTCCCTAGTAAAGAGCCAATGGCTCCGTACTCCAGGATCACCCCTCAAAGGGTAACCATAAAACAACTCATATTTTAACTCATAGCCACAAAATCACTAGCCTCGTGAGACCATCCTGATCACGCGAGCTTTCAAGGTTTCACTCGCTAATCAGTCTGGAGACTCTCCGTTGAAGAAAATTCGGAGCCGTTCACCAAACGAACGTCCAATCAGCGTTGGCTTTGAGGCGGGTTGAGGTGTGACACAACGAGAAGAGCGACAGTTCAGTCTAAAGAACATGGCGGCTTCAGCCGATGAAACTGGCGTTAGCGTAACTATCGAGCAAGTTTTATCGGAATTACAGAGTATTTCTTCACTGAAAGAAGAGCAAAACACCGCTCTGGAGGCTTTACTCAGAGGAAAAGATGTTTTTGCTCTTCTCCCGACTGGTTTCGGCAAGAGTTTGATCTATCAATTGGCTCCTCT
Organism: Cyprinodon diabolis; assembly: GCA_030533445.1. NCBI lineage: Eukaryota > Metazoa > Chordata > Actinopteri > Cyprinodontiformes > Cyprinodontidae > Cyprinodon > Cyprinodon diabolis. Next base: position 44,420,697 of record CM060064.1, on the reverse strand, counting down.
TCGTCGTCGCTCTGTTAGTACGTCATATGCTTCGTTGATCTGATTGGTTTATTTGGCCCGTCTATCACCAACATAGGCAAATCAGCTAACCAGTATTTTCGCCCCTTCCCAAAATTACTTCAACGGAAGGTTTCCAGATGGATATGCGCAGCAAATCCATCTGGCGGAGTCAGGTTACAAAAACTGTCCTACTCAAGGCATTTCAGCCAATGGGCAACAGTAGCTATTAGGAGGATCCTCTGACTAACTATTTTGTTGTTGAAGCAAAATCTAGTTGATTATGTCCTTTAATGAAGACAAAAAAAAAAACATTTAGATACCAGTAGGTGAACATCAATTTTAAAATAACTCAATATCTAATCTGGTGTCCTAGTTTTTCCACAGCTGTATGTGACTGTTTTCATAACACCCATGTACATGGGTAATCTAAACTGGCATTGCTATGTCAGCATGTGTCAGAATGCAGAGGGACCGTGTCAACAAATGTGTCACCATGTGGCTTCTCTGAGGCCAGACAGCCACTCATACATCTACTAAGGGGAATATTTATCCTGTTGAATCAGCACTCTACAAAAAGTCAGCAGTGCCGGTTCAGTCACAGAAAGAGGACGACACGGGGGAGAGCCCAAAAATGGCTGAAAGAGACAAAGAGGTGTCTGGTGAAAGACATTTGTAGACGGACCGGAGAGACTGAGTAAGGCACAACAAACAGAGGGTCCATTTTTAAATGATTCAAAAGGTGAAAAAACATGAAGGGGTGGAGAGAATGAAAGAAGAACTGACCTAAAAGAACTCTTGATGCAGTTTGATAAATAAAAAAAACCTCACCATATATATCCATTGATAAAAGGTATGAAAAACAGGAACACAAATGCTTTGAGCTGAAAGGTGAAAATATCTTTTCTCTTTGTTTGGTTGTGAATAACTGCTGGGAGCTTTTCTAAATACAGAAAGAGAAAAGGTTCAAAATACACAAAAAGCACTTTTTAAAGCCAGGGAACTGACCTATTATAAGCAACCAAATCTACCAGAACAGAAGTGATATTGAACAAAGTGAACTGCCGTAAATTAAATATTGCAATAACATAGCAAGTACCAGCTTTAAATTGAAAAAGTTTGTTTGTTTTTTTCTTTTTTTAGAATTTATTTTACTGTGTAACAGAATTCTTCAATGTAATGAATGTATAATAACTGTAAATGAATCATTCATTTAAATCATTTCTACCAGGGCTCCTCTGCAATAGCACTGTTCCCTACTCGCTGTTTGTGAACAACTACTATAAAAATATTAAGAAGCAAAATATATATACATATATTTGTCTTTATATATCACCTTAACTTTTCATTACCAAGTTAAAAAACAGGAAAGTCAAAAATGAAACAAATCTGAAGCTACTTCTGAGGAAATTCAGAAAAATGTCAGAAGGCAGCAGCTGGGAAAACTAACAAACCGGCATCCTAGCAAGACATTGTCTTTGCGGTGTCCTCAGTGGCCAACGACAGCCTGGATTTAAATGTATACAATAAAAGGAAAAAAAAGAAAAAGCACACTAAACTTCTGCCAGAGATCTGCTCGGGCCCTGCACATGTCATTCACATTACACTATATGAGAGGTCACGGATTAGCAGATCTCACTCCGGATCCACCTGCTGGCTAATCTGCAATTTCTACTTTTAATGACATCAACATCCTTTCTTCAAAAGCAGGATATTTTGGGAAAGTAAGACTGCCGCCTACTTTTATTAGTGTTTATAAATGCAGAAACTATTCCATTCAAACTATTCCCATGATTTTGATGTTTCAAGTAGTAGGAAGTTGTGCAGTTTATGTCCAAATATCACACATCACATCATGTATAAAGCCACAGAGTCCATGTTATCAGGGAAAACCTCTGAGGGTTTTCAGGAGGGAATTTTAAAACTCTAAAAAACTATAAACATTTTATTTTTAATTGTTTCTCTTTACTGTAAAATACAGTAGTTTTGCTTTTTTTCAAAACAAGAAGTGGACTTTTTAATGACTTGTATTGTAAATTGTATGTTTAAATCATTGTTTACATTTTTTATCTTTTTGTTTTCAAGTTGATTTTCTCCACCTTTATTTTTTTATTTCTTTATTGTATTTAATTCTATATTTTTCCATTTGATATTTTCTACTAATATTTCTTACATTTTTCTTTTTCAAATCGAGTGTTATAGATAACATTCTCTTCACTTCTTAGGGCAGGTTTTTCACTCTGGTATGATGAGTGAGCAAAGAGAAATTGTTTTTATTGGGTGAGTGAAGAGAATGTGATCTACAAAACTTAATTTTAAAAAGAACGGAACTCTGAAAACTAGGTACGAAAAGTGAAATTTGAATAAATAGTTTTTAGATAAAGTTTGAAAAAATAAGGAAAAAACCTGAAAGACTAATTAAGATTTGCGATTGAGCTGAGGTGAATGTATGATTATCCTGTTCTCTTCCCTGCAAAGACCAAATTAAGTGCAGACCAAGGAATTATCAGTGATCTACCTTTTTTAACTAAAGTTGCACAGTTATTTGAGGGAGTGGCGGCCTAGTGGTTGGGACAGAGAGCTTGGAATCCTGAGTTTGTTACTGTAGTTTAAGTCCCACAGACTGCTACTCTGGGTCACTGAGGAAATACCCCTAACCCCACACTGCTCCCCAGGCGCCCCACAAAGGCAGCCCAATGCTTTCCCAAGGGGATAGGCTAAATGCAGAGGTAAATTCCTCCAATGTCAGATCAAAAAAGTTCAATAAATGACTTTTTTTTTTTTGTCTGTAAAGGTTAGACATTTACAACAGGGAAAGTAATCAAAAGTCAAAGTCAAAAGTCAAAAAGCCTTTATTGTCATTATATTCTGCAACGGATACAATGAGATTTTAGGACTTCCATATCAGCTACCGTAAAATAAATAAAAATAAAAACTAAAAAATGAAAAATAAAAAAAATATATAAATATATTAAAAGGAAAAGGAAATGTAAACAGTGGAAAAGGAAATGTAAACAGTACTGGCGCAGATTGTGGGGGGGGGGAATAGTGCAAAACAGGTGTAAAGTGTCTGTCAGTGAAGGTCGGAGTTGAGGGCGGCAATGGCTTGGGGGAAGAAACTGTTCTTGAGTCTGTTTGTCCTGATCCTCATTTGCCTGTAGCGCCTTCCAGAGGGCAACAGGTCAAACAGGTTGGAGCCAGGGTGGGAGCTGTCCTTGGAGATGGCCCTGGCTCTGCTGAGGCACCGGGTGGAGTAAATGTCTGTCAGGGAGGGGAGAGGGCGACCGATAATCCTCTGCGCTGCCTTTATCACCCTCTGCAGTCTCTCCCTGTCGGCAGCGGTGGAGCTGCCGAACCATACTATGATGCAGTAGGTCAGCAAGCTCTCGACGGAGGAGCGGTAGAAGGCCAGCAGCAGATCGGAGTTGAGGTTATACCTTCTGAGGATTCTCAGGAAGTGTAACCTTTGCCGGGCCTTCTTGATGATGGTGGTGATGTTCTCTGACCAGGTGATGCGGTCAGAGATGTGGACGCCGAGGTATTTGACGCTGTGAACCCTCTCCACCTGCTCGCCGTTGATGAAGAGGGGAGCTGGCTCAGGGCTGTGCCTCCTGAAGTCTATGATGAGCTCGTTGGTTTTCTTGGTGTTCAGAGTCAGATTGTTTTCTGAGCACCAATCAGCCAGCTTCAGGACCTCCTCTCTGTAGGCGGCCTCGTCGCCCCTGGAGATGAGACCGACCACAGCGGTATCGTCGGCGTACTTGATGATCCGGTGGTGGTTGTGGATCGGTCTACAATCGTGGGTGTAGAGGCAGAAGAGGAGGGGGCTCAGCACACAGCCCTGTGGGGAGCCGATGCTCAGCGTGCGGGTGGAGGAGAGGTGGGGGCCAACTCTCACAGCCTGGGGTCGGTCGGTCAGGAAGTTGTTGATCCAGGCACATGTGAGAGGGGGGAGTCCAAGGGAGCCCAGTTTGATGATGAGTCTGTCCGGGAGAATGGTGTTAAAGGCCGAGCTGTAATCCACAAAGAGCATCCGGACGTAGCTCTGCTGCTGCTCCAGGTGGTTCACAGCAGAGTGGAGAGCTACGGCAACGGCGTCCTCTGTGGAGCGGTTGGCCCGGTATGCAAACTGTTGGGGGTCCAGGTGTGGGGGGAGACAGTCCTTGATGTGCTGAAGAACCAGCTTCTCAAAGCACTTCATGATTACCAGAGTGAGGGCCACTGGGTAATGAGATATGATCCAGTGATGTTGGTGTGTGTTTGTGTTTCTATCAAAAACAATAAGTTTGTGAAGAAGTGAAGCATCTTTTCCAAATTCAGAACGGTATCTAGGACAACCCTGGCCAGGATCAGGGGTTGATATGCCATTACACAAGACTAAGGATTACCCAAGGCCCCAAGTTCCTGGGGGTCCCAATGAACTCCTCATACAAAATTTTGATACATAATTATTTACACACATTAATTGTGTTTTTGATTAAAATCCTTTTGTTAAAATCAGAATGTTTATCCCCCCCCCACCCCCGCCTCTTCAGTCTTCACTACATTGAATCAGTCCTTCCAACTGTGCATGTGCAGACACGATCCAGGAAGCAGGCAGCAAAGCATATAAAAACAAATCGAATGAAAAAAAATAAGATGAAAAGAAGTGACCCCCCAGCAGTGCCAAAAAGAAGAGGCTAAAAGGAGAAAATACAAAGACTATAGGTAAAAGGAAGAAGAGAAAATGTGGAGAAGAAGACAACAAATAGGGACAGAAAAGTTTGTGAAAGGGACATTGGACGGAGAAAAAAGGGGGAGAAATTCAAAGAGAAAAAAGACAAGAGAAAAAAGAAATGGGACAGGAAGAGCGGGAAAGAAAGGTAAAAAAAATAGTTTATGTGTAAGATTTTAAAAACTCACTTTGTATCTGTTGCTTTATGCGTTGTCACCTCATTTCAAAGGGGCCTCTGCCTGCATTCACTTTGGGCCCCAAATCTCTTAAGTCCACCAGTGGCCATGAGATCAACCTTAGTGGAATTTTACGCTCTCTCTGTATCCCTTTATAGCTCCCTTTACTCAGATTAAACACATCCTGACAAAAAAGACTTCATAGAAAGTGTAGGGAAGCTAAACCCACAGTCTCCCCTTCATGAAAGAAATGCCATCGGCATTCTGAGTAAGTCAACACAAATGGGTATAATGCAAAGAAAGTGTTTATTCCGACATTCTGTTACTGTTCCTCCAAATGCTGAAGATGGGAAAATGTTTTAAAGACATTAAAATTCATTCAAAAGTGCTAAAGCTTCTCATTGCCCTCAGCCTGAATATGATTTGTTGTTTTTTTTTCTCAAGGAATGAGGCTGTTTTATTCCACAGGTTCCATCAGGGGCTTCAAATGAGTAAAACCTCATTGCTTACCCATCTCGGGGTGATGCCTTCCCTCAACAGGAACGCTGACTGTCCGGCGCAGGAGCTTGTTCCTGTGGGACTCTGAGCGCCTCTCGCGCATCAGCAAAGGGTGAACCTGGAAACCCAAAACACAAAATAAATATCAGAAAAGCTCTCTGAAAATGCTGCATCCTCATTTCTCAACAAATTATAAAGTACAGCTAGTTTTAAACTTTTGGTTTTTTGAAAACTGCTGTGTTCCTCATTCCTTTACTGACAGAGATTTATGTCAGAATTAAAATAAACTAATCAACGTGTGATGTCACCTATCATAAATGAGACGTTCAGGAAAATGAAAGCAGAAATGTCAAATCTGGAAGAGGAACAGAAACATTGGTAATTTCACTGAGAACAAAGAGTGAAAGAACCATATAATAAAACTAGATCAAATAAATCACAGAGGCTGCCACATTTGGCCCCACAGTCCCTGAATTCATAAAAGTGTGACTAGAGGGAAAACAAATGGAAGAAGGTGAAAGTCTAATCAGAAACTCTGCTCCTTTTAAACTTTGGAGGTAAATCCAGAAAACCCTAAAGAAATATTTAATTATTGTCAATTAATTGTCATATATGTAGATTCATATTCTCAATAAATTTATTAAATCTTCTGGTTCCATTCTAGCTGATTTTTAGATAAATGTTCTTTAAAGCCATAAATAAACAGACTACATCTTATATCTGGGACCTGAGTGTCCCTTATGATCTGAACAAACAGCCAGAGGGGTCGTTATTCTTTCAAGGGGCAGAGAAAAAAGGAATAAAACAAAATTAATTGGGCAACAAATATATTAAGTGAGCCATAGAGCCAAAGAACTACTTGCAGCTAATGATGTAGCAGATGAAAACGGATCCTATCTAAATATGGCTGAAGCTAAACATACAAAACCTTTAAATCACTGCTTAAGCAAAATTTAGGGATGCACGATATTGGGATTTTGGCTGATATCCGATATGCCGATATTTTAAAACTCATGTAGCCGATAACCGATATCGATACTCATATTAAATCCATTTCTGACACTTTGAAAAATAATATACTTAAATATATTTTCATATGCTGATATCAAATAGATTTTTAAAAACGCGGTATCGATCTATTTTACTTTCAAAATCTCGTGAAATTTCATTGTTCTGTTACAAACTCTCGTGATATTTTGCAAATTCTTGTGAGATTTTGTTAGTAAAATAGATCGATACCGCGTCAATATATCAACATATAAAAATATGGCAAAATTTCGTGAATTTTCGGGGGATTTCGTAGCATAACGATGACATATAGCAATATTTCATTAGTAAAAGAGATTGATATGGTGTTTTTAAATGGCAATATATCAGCATATGAAGATATTGTGATATTTTAATGTATCAATATTTTTTCCCTCGTCTTTAGAAGTTTTTAAGTCTGTAAAAAAGAAGTTTTTGAGGAAGAAGTAGTAGTATTTTTTTTATCTTTTTTCTTACTTTAGAAACTCAGAAGCTGATCAAATATCGGGTTAAATATCGGCGGGTTGGCCAATGTCCGATATTCAGTTTTCAGGCCGATACCGATAGGGGGCCGATTATATCGTGCATCCCAAGCAAAATTGTCAATATAACAAATTCAATTTCTTTAATGGACCAATAAGTTGCAATTTCGATACCAGCACATATCATCACAAGAAATATAGCTAATATTATGTCTTCAGTACAGGGACCATAATAGAAAAGGAATTTAAAAGTGCACAGGCCACTATTGGTCCCTGTAAATAACCACCTGTGCTAACAGAGCACTTCTCTCTCAATGTCACGTTAACACCCGCCATGTTTTCTTACGGAAACACCCACCTACCCAACTGACAGACAGAATCTCACTATACATCAGCCAATCTCATCCTCCCCTCTCTCATGACGCACGCACGATTCCTATCATGAAAAAAAGGTTAATTGTGCGACCTGAGTAACGTGCAGATATGGGGTGTCAGCAATGGTAACTGCGTTATAGTTACTGTCAAAGTAATTAGTTAGATTACTCGTTACTAAAAAAAGGTAACGGCGTTAGTACTTTCAAGGCCGTTACTCCCATCACTATGCTGCTATAGACTTAGACTGCTGGAGGACATAGGGAACACTTTTCATCGTTCTTTACTCTATCTCTATCCCCCCATTCTGCAGGATTTTTTATTCAACCCATACCTTTATGTTCTCTCTGCTTTCCCTCATCATAATGGTTTCATCTGGTCTGTTCCTGTTTGGCTATGACACCATCCTGGGGAGAAATATCAGCTGGGCTGCTGCCATCAGCATTTCTTATGGATGATAAAAATCTTTTTAGTGTTTATTTCTGTTTTACACCTAGACATAACTATGTGCTCAGCTTTTACTGTGACTAAGTGTATGTGCTCTCCTTCGTGGCTTTTGACATAACACTGGCTCAGAGCTCACCTGCTTAACTGTTTCTTTCCTAGACAAGCCACCTGTGGAGATAGTTTACAGTTATCATGAAAAATGTAACAACATAGAAAGTATTAATCGATCAAAGTGTCTATGTTCCTATTGTGTGTCTGCTTCTGTCTCCTTGAACCCAGTTGGCAATTGGTTGCTCACACTGAGTCTGGTTATGCTGGAGTTTTCTACCAGTTTCTTCTCCAGTGTTACTGCATGCATACTCAGTGTGATGGATTGCTGTAGAGTCAACGATACAATGCAAGATGGATTTGCTCCGCATATCCATCTGGAAACCTTCCGTTGAAGTAATTTTGGGAAGAGGTGAAAATACTGGTTAGCTGATTGGCCTATGTTGGTGATAGACGGGCCAAATAAACCAATCAGATCAACGAAGCATATGACGTACTAACAGAGGGACGACGAAGAGGAGCCAATTGATAGATCAAACTCTTGCTGAAACCAGTCGGGAGAAGAGCAAAAACATATTTTCCTCTGAGAAAAGCCTCCAGAGCAGTGTTTTGCTCTTCTTTCAGTGAAGAAATACTCTGTAATTCCGATAAAACTTGCTCGATAGCCACGCTAACGCTAGTTTCATCGGCTGAAGCCGCCACGTTCTTTAGACTGAACATTCACGCTTCTTGTTGCGTCACACCTCAAACTGCCTCAAAGCCAACGCTGATTGGACGTTCGTTTGGTGAACGGCTCCAAATTTTCTTTAACGGAGAGTCTCCAGAATGATTTGCGAGTGAAACCTTGAAAGCTCGCGAGATCAGGATGGTCTCACGAGGCTAGAAATAAAGGGCCCCAAAATCAAATTTTGCGGTGGGCCCCATAGAGGCTTTATCTAACTGATTTCATGTCATTCGAGGGGAGGAATTTAGAACTATCTATATTTGGGTTTTTATGTACTTTCTACTTTGAAACTTCTTACTTTTTCTGATACAATATATAAAAATCTGTCTATATTTGATCTGCATGTTTAATCAGCTTAAATATTCCTGGATTCTAATTTAATTAGGTTTTTCTTCGAGGCTAGACCTCCACACATTTCTCCCATAGATATAGATATACAGGTGCTAGTCATATAATATCATGAAAATTGTAATTTACTTCAGTAATTCCATTAAAAATGTATAACTTGTACATTGCACTCATTGTTTACACTCAGACTGATATATTTCAAATTTTTATTTTACTGGATTAGGCTTTACTCCTAAATTTAGGTTCTCAGAAAATCCAAATAATGTGAAAAAGTCCAATATTGAAGACACGTGTCACTCTCCAATCAGCTTGCTAACTCAAAACGCATGCAAGAGCCATTAGAGGGTCTTTCAGTACTCAATCATGGGAAAGACTGCTGACTTGAGGGTTGTCAGGACGACCAGTGACACCTTGCACAGGAGGGCAAGACATGAAAGGTCAGTGCTACAGAGGCTGGCTCTTCTCAGAGCTCTGTGTCCACACATTAGTATAGATTAATAGAGATGGGAGGGGAAGGAATGATGTGGTAGAAAATTCTGCAAGTAGGAGGGATAACTGCACCGCAGAGAGGATTGAGAAACAAGATCATTACAAAATGTAGGGAGGATTCACAAAGAGTAGGCCGCAGCTGGAGTCAGTGCTTCAAGGATTTCCATGCACAAACACCTGTGACACTCCTTGTATCAAGCTGGTCTTTAACAAGAGGGAGCGTTAGAAGCATCTACTAGGCTAAGACAGACAGGTCTGGACTGCTGTTGCTGAGTGGCAGTGTACTTGTGACTGTTTCGTTTCTCTGTCACAAGTAAGGAGCAACGAAACGAACTCTCATGCATGCATTTAACCCATCCAATTTTTGCTCAAGGACTGGCAGTCTTTGGGAGAGGGACTCGAACCCAGAACCTCAGGATTCTAAGCTCCCTAACCACTAGACCACCACTCCCCCAATTCCGTGGTACAATGCAATCTGCTAGTGTTGGTCCACTGTGCTTTTTGGGTTACGAGGTCAAGGCAGGGTTCATGCTGGAACTTTTAGAGCACTATTTCTCCCTGCTGCTAACCAACTTTATGGAGATGCAGATCTCATTTTCCAGCAGGAATTGGCGCCTACAATTCCAAAGCTACCAGTACCTGTTTTAAGGACCATGGTTTCCCTGTTATGGTTTGGCCAGCAAACTCCTCTGACCTTATCATACATAGAAAATGCGTGGGGAATTATGAAGAGGAAGCTGCAATACGCCAAAACCTAAGCAGAAGAGCCGAAGGCCACAATCAGAGCAACCTGTAGTCTCATAACACCTGAACAGAGCCACAGACGTGACGTTACGCTATATGATTGGCTGAACATTGCCAGATGATATAAAGCATTGTGGTTGCCCAGACAACCATAATAACATCACGCAGCGTCAGTATGCTGAGTCGGGAACATCTGTAGTGTTAATGTGTCTAATGACAGATGAAGTTTTACCTGATCAATAACAAAACTGAAACAAATCTGTTTATGGTGAACTGCAAGACCATGATATAAAGGGGGAGAGCTGGATAGCGCTGTGGCTAGCTGTATCAGTAGCTAACAGGTTTGTACCTACCTGATCCGTCCTGCATATGCATGAACAGATATACATCCAAGTGTCCATGCATGATGTGATTATGGTACTAAAATTACTTATTTCTATCCTTAACCCTCTAAAGAATGCTAATACACATTTTTTTAAAATGTTTTATGACTTTTGAGAGGCAATTTTGATGCTTTTTAAATATTCTTTATTAAACTGCTTGATGTCATCATCGGACTGCTCAGAGTAGTCTGGCAAAATAGGATTAAACCATTTCTATCTACATTTTAGTTGTTTCTATCTTTAGATTACACACCATAATGTTTACACAAAAGAAAAACATATAACTGGAAATGACTAGATTTATGTTTAAATCCAAAGTCGAAAAAGTCAGCTCCCGGAAGTAGCGTAGGATCCCATTTCCGGTGCAGATCGTGCAGACGAGGCGTAAGACAGAAAGGATTTTAAGGCCTTTATTTTCTCAGGAAATAGATTATTAACCTTCCAAAACATCATTTAGGTCTTTTAAACAAAATAAAATCGAGTGTAGGATTCCGGGACGGATCGGGTAGTGACAAGGTTAGCCTCTTTTAGCTCGGTCAGTGAGCCATATTAAGCTACACTACTTTTAAATTTGTGTCAACAACAACCGTTCGTTTTCTAGAAGTAGAATAACATTTTCTTTGCCTAAAATCTCTACATATTTTGTCCTCCCCTGCCCTAAGATCTTAATAAAAAGAATAAAACTAAGCTAAGACTTTGGTGCCATCATCTTAAATGTCAAAGCTCAGTCTGTCACAAGGCAGTACTTTCCTTCAAGACTGACAATGATTGTTTTCTACTTTTGGCTACTTTAGATCGCCAATGAAACGTAAAATAATAGAAAATATGGGTGATAACATGATGAGATTTGATCCTTAAGAAACGGATGCCATATAATTTGTCCGAGTGAAGTTGCCATATGTTGACGTCATAAGAAGGGGAAGGACCCCGAGCAGATCTGACCACCCGAACAGATATTGCTCATACTTTTTAGTTGGCCAGCCCAAATATAAGTTTAAGAAATCAATGATTTTATGTAAAAAGTATTGCACTTATATGTTGTATAATTGTTCCACCATAAAAAAGAATTCAAGATTAATCTAACATCCACAACTACAGCTGTAAACTTTACCAGATGCTGTTTTGCATAAAGAACTATGTATAGTCTACAATTTTTTAAAGTGCTGCCAATGTCCTCTACTAAGTGGCATAAAATCAATAGAGGAACAGCAGCAGCAGCAGTGTTGTTTGTGCTTCGATACAGTGTGTGTGCGTGTGAAACATGAAAGCATTGGTTGTAGTGTGCAGCACAGAACAGTGCGGCTTGGGGGTCTTTGGGTCGAATCCAGCATCAGTGAAGGACACAGGCAGGTCACGCTGAGCTATTTGTGCTCCGACACAAACAGAGGGCTTCCCGTTAATGAAGTACTGTTAAAACGAATGGATAAATCTGTATTTTTATAAACATACAGTAAGTAATTTCCCTGGATCAACTTGTTACTGGTCCTTAAAATGATACAACTGCCACTGGACAGATAAATATATGCAAATAGGCTCGTCTGTGCTAACAGAGTTTGAGCGGCTTTGCAGGAGACGCTTCATATCACTGCAGGAGCTTTCTGTGTCTAGAGCCTCTTTTTAATCAGCTTAATCAGGTACAAGGACCATAAATCGAGAGCTTGTGCAAATACACACATGCACCCTTCAAAATAACAATAAGCTTGTTGTGATGGAATTACAGAACAACATCCTTGATGAAAAATATATCAGGAAGCATCCATTGTTTATGAGGCTAGATTCACAGAGGCTGCACACTTCTCTTTTTTGCTGAAGAGCTTTTTCCCCAAGGTTTTGGCATCAAGGGTCAGATATATTCGAAGCAGATATAACCTCTTTATCAAGACACATATAGAACTATTTTAATAAATGTAATGTTTTTGACGAGAAGAGTTGTATAATGTTAGTAGCAAAAACATTTAAAACATTCAATAAAATCAGAATAGAATTTGAGCTGAATAGCAGAGATTTCTTCAGATACCTACAGCTAAGACACTTCTATGCCAATGAGGTTGAGAAAGAATTATCACTGGAAGGAAATGAGTTGATTCAGCTCTTTGTAGATGCATACACGAAAACCCCAATAAAAGTTGTATCTAAACTTTATAAAAGCCTACAAAAACGAAATGGAAATAACTCGTTATATATAAAGTCCAATTGGGAAGCAGAGTTAAAAGTAAAACTGTCAAAGAGTGACTGGCTTTCAATGTGCAAAACACAACACTCCTCCACAAGCTCCAGAGGCTGGAGGGAATTTGGATGGAAAAATTTACTTCATAACACCTCACTTACAAAATAAATTATTCCATACTCAACAACAATGTTGGAGGCAATGTGGACAGATGGATGCCAGTCACTCTCATATATTTTGGCAATGTACAAAAATACAAACCTACTGGGATCAAGTTGTAAAGGCTACAGAAGAAATAATAGGATACAAGATACCCAAGGACCCACCAATAATGTATTTGGGCTGGCTGGAGAGTGAAGGAATACACCGGAAAGAAATCTATCTTCTCAAAATCTTGATAGTGGCAGCTAAAAAAGCGATTACCAGAAAATGGTTTAAAAGTGACCCTCCACACCTGACGCAATGGATTTTAATAGTAGAGGAAATCTTCACAATGGAGGAAATGACCTACCACCTAAGGATCAAGTACAAATACCTGAAAGAACAGTGGAGGAAATGGTTTGATTAGACAAATCGGAAAGGACTGACCCTCCATAAGACTTGAACGACAGATGAACCTTTTTTAAGACTTGTGTGACCCCCACATTCACTAAACTCGGACTCTGTTATACCTTTGCTGTATTTTTATCGCCCTTCTCTGTTCATATTCTTTTTTTGTCTGTTTGTTTGTTTTAATGTAAAATTGAAAAAATACTAAATAAAAAGTTTTTAAAAAAATGTTAGTAGCATCTAAAATGAGAGATTTGTCATTTCTAAAAGGACATGCCCTGCTTTTATTTAGCTCCCTGAGGTTGCAACTCACCAACTAATCATGCTTTTGAAAATGTTTTCAGCGTGAAATCTTTATACCCTTTGCCTCCAACAATTTGGCATCATTTTCAAACTGACCTCAAGGGAAGCATTTGGCAAAGATAATGTTCAGCAACATTTTAACCCAGTTCTTACTGGGTTTTGGTTTCCACCCACTTTACCAATAGTGGGGTCTCCAAGAATCTAAAGCTGCAGCCTAAAGATCTTCTGTGTCATAGAGCTTGTTTCTTGGTGCTAGTCTGGCAAACTTATACCCCACCCTAAGCCATTTGAAAATCTAATAGCTACGCTGGACATTCATTACTGATAGCTTGCCAAACTGATTCTTATTCTTACATGTCATAACTTTGGGTGATTAAATGTGCGGTTTGCAAGAGTGATGCTTCAAGAGATTTTATGACATTTGACTTGAAAAGTTAGGTTTAGGTCCGAGGAGAATCCACGGCAGCATCACCAGTCACAATGTATGATGGGTCACAGAATATAGTGTAACACCCGAATTAAAGGGCTGATGATGGTAGTTTTATTTTGAAAAGTTAAACACTGTGGCTGTGATTTAAAGAGAAAGTCCGGTCATATCAGGAATTCAAACTTCAAAATGAAATTATTAGACACTGTTTAATAAATGATAAATGTTTTTAATTCAGAGTACTGGAGGCATCCATGTTTGTCAAAGAACACTACTGCCACCTACTGGTTTGTGACGTCACGGTGCGGTATCGGCTGTTGATCAAGTCCCAGTGCTGTATCTGGTGTTTGTCACAACGCGCTATTATCCAAGTCATCTTGAAAACATTCTTCTTCCAAATGTTGGCTACATATTACGTGTTTTTTCTCTGGCCAGACGTTCGATGGCAAATCCTCCCTCTTCAAGTTGGCGATCCAACGACCAACCCGTCCGTGGAGGATCAGGGATCAGAAAGGTGAAATAACTCATTTGTTTCACTTTTACCCGATGTATCGCAACATCCAGCTGCCATGCACGTGGGCATTGTCAGTTTCACTATAGCTCTGGTGAATTTCAATGGTGAAGTCCTCTGGAAATCTTCAATAATTGTTGTTGATTGCAGATGTGTCTAGTAGTTCCCATTGATTTTGCTTGTAAAGCGGGGAGAATGGCGCTAGGCTTACCGCACCGTGACGTCACTGTCGGAAGATGTCCGGAAAATTATAGCGAAAATTATTATTTTAATTTTTTTACTGATTGATGCTAACTTCATTAAATTAGCATACTTTTAGGTATAGAAAATGATCCATTGAATATTCCTTGTTGACCGGACTTATCCTTTAAGCTCACCAGGTGAGCGCCATGTTGAACACTGTGACACAGAATTTTTTTTTTTTAATGATTACTAGCAATTGTCTCCATCTCCATAACCTGCGCTGATTTTCACATATTCCAGCCCATCGGATGTAAGGTAATAAATGGCTTACTGACTGAACCCAATGACTTCTTAAAGAAGCTAAGCTAAACATTGTATGGAGTTGTGCTATGTGACAAAAGTGAATGCATTTTGCATCAATTCCAGGACATCGGAGGCCCCCATACATATGTATTATGTGTTAATGCTGTAAATTCAAGATTTCACAGTTCCAAAAGAAAAGGTTTTAAATGTCATTATGCAACTAAATATTGACTATTTGCACATTTTTAACCTACTGCAGAAGTGTTTTCTATTGACTCTAGCCTGGCTAATATTATCAGCAGGGAAAACAAACCTGGTAAAAAATTCATGCACTTTATGAAAGGGTGCTTTTTTCTGCAATCTGTTTGCTTGGTTTAGTTAACTGCATTTTAGAATCTAGGTGTGCAGATTTCTGTGGCATCGGTCACGCTATCTCAGTTTATTCTAAATAAAGTCATATTACAAGCTTAGCTTATTAAAAATCAAAGCAGTTTTTTTTAATTTTGAGTATGAAAACAGATCTACTACGTTTCAGGGGCGGAGCTAGATGGGGGGCCAGGGGTGGCCATGGCCACCCCTACCATTTTCCCTCTAATGGATGGTAGCAACAGTAATACTGTCAATTTTCAAACTTATTAAACATTTAAAATTTTCATATATTAACTTAACAACGGAATCACTGTGGTAATTATGCACATCAATGTACTAACATTAAAGATGATAAGTGCAGAATTCTGGCTTTTTTCAGAAGTAAATGTTGTGTTATTTAGGGTAAAGAGAAAATTATGTGTCTCTAAGAGTCTTCAGGGAAATCACAGATAAACAACTGCTTTAGTAATAACTTAAAATTTTATTTAATGTGGATATTAATACATTTAAATATCAAATCTTTGCAGAATGGTTATTGATAAAAATAGGTAATGACAACGTGAAATATGTTTGCCGCCGTGTTAGTAAAGGCTGTAGGAAAGTATAGTTAGTTTTGATTTAGAAAATATGGATGTTGTGCTTGTTGCTGTTGGAACAGTGTAGATTGACCCTGAGGTTCTGGCTCCTTTCGGTCACCCCTCAATGTACATTGGTTATTGACTGGCCGCCCGTATTAGGATTTTCTGGCTACACCTCTGCTACATTTATGCTGGGGTGAGCTTTGCATACAAAATATCATCCAATGTCCTTAATCTTGCATGTACAGATGTCTGAGGCCAGAGTTAAGCAAAGCGTGAGCACAGATTTCCAACTTTGCTTGTTTCTTTAAACCTGGAGAGACGTGCCGGGCTCTGTAGTTTTCTACATTACTGCTGTTCTTCATTTTGCTATCTGTAAATGGGCAACCGCGCAATATTTTTAAACCGTCAATGCTTAATTTTCAGATTCCTAATTTCACAACTAAAATTCACCACCGTGGGACAATAAAGAGTATTCTGTTATTTTAGCGATTTCTAGCTGCTAATAATCAGGGTTCCTACAGCATAAAGCAAGTTAAATTCAAGACTTTTTAAGACTTTTTAATGCCACTTGAAATAAAAATTTAAGACCAAATTCACATGAAACACAAGAAAAACCTGCTTGCGACAACTTAACCCAAAGGTTTAATTTAACATAAACCACTGCACTAATGTTTCAAATTTTGAAAAGCTTCCCATACAGGAAGACAGCTAAAAACACACAAATGACAGATATATTTTAACAATTATTTAACTGAATCGACAAACTTTGTTTTAGCAGGGAACAAAACAAATCAATTTTAAAGCCACAACATAACCAGTGCTAAGTCTTTTTTGCAGCTATTTTTCTTTGTATGGTTTTCTTAGTATGTTTGATTTGGTGATAAGTGGAGGCGTTGCAGAGACAAGGGTGGAACTAAACTGAGAAATACCGGCTGTTTCTCTGTAACTTCATTTTGACGCTTTGTGTTTCGTGCTTCGCATGTGCAACTCCACTGCCTTAATTCCCATCATTCTGAGCTTGAATCGCTTCTTGCACAAAATCCACTGAGCCTCATGTATGTTCCCTGGTTTTAGCCATGGAGGAAACTCTTGGCTGGAGACAATTTTCGTTACATTTACACTTGCTCATATTTTCCAGACAAAAAGATAATGGCGCATCTCCCAAATGTCACCGCCGCAACAACGCTTTTATTGGTTCCGCTATCGGGACGGAACCAATAATGGCGAGCTGTTATTTTTTTTTTTATAAAAAAAAAAAGGTCAATTTTTTTGTTTCATTTAGATAAAAAAAAAAATCATAATAAAAATAATCCCATTTATGATGTTTTAAAAATTAAGACCTACGAAAGACTGATTTAAGACATTTTAATACCAATTAAGGCCTTAGTTTTATTTTGAAGAATTCAATGCCTTTTAAGACTTTTTAAGGACCCGAGGGAACCCTGATAATTGTGGAGGGTGTTATAAATTGCATGGTTGAATCACAAACCAACCCTGCAGCCTCCACTGTGCTGCATCGCTACATCTGCTACTTCTGCAGATACCTTGCAGCTACAATCAGATTAGAAAGAAATAAAAAAGAAAACATTTGTTTTTAATACATTAGGAAAAAAATTATATGATGAAGTCTCTTCCTGCCATTTCCAATCTCCCTTATTGTCACACAGTGTCGACCATTTTTCATTTTAAACTCTGCATACTTTTAGAAACACTGCAATTTATAAACACAGCTTATTTCTGAATTACTATACAATGATCAGTTCTTCAAGGTTCTCTACAGTGGTTTAGTTCAACCTATTCACAAAGGCAAACATCTGTGGCATTTACAGTTAATTGAAACGTATAAAAAAGAAAAAGAAGAAGTCATTTTTGTTAGCGACGCCAAACAAACCATCTCTGATATGAAGCATTAAACTGACATCAAATACTGACAGAAAACTAAAAATTTTAACAGAAGCATTTATGTTGCTTGGAGAAGCAGAAAAAATAACCTGCTGCGTAAATTTAATTCAGTGTCGATGTCTCCGCGGGCTTCCAGCTGTTAGTCAATAGATGAAATTGAGCAGAGGATGCAGCTTGATAACTCATAGTAATAGTACTGGTGTTTCCACTGTTTTTAGGCTATTTTCAAGTTTCCTGTTGATTTTATTATTATTTTTTAAAATTGTTATACATTTATTGAAATTATTAAATGTAGGAATTTGGTAAAATCTTCCGATGTTATAGCTTAAACCCTAAAATACAGGAAAACTATTGAATTACTAAATGTAAAAATTATTTTCCCAGACAGGTGTCCTCTGTATTTGGAAGTAAATGGAGATTAAAATATTTCTTCACACACTATTCATCTTACTTCATGAACACAGGCCTTAAACCCATTGGAAAAAAGAATATTTTCACTGCCATCTACTTCAAGTTCGATGAAGTCTCATCAGTGTGCACAGCGTTTATTTATTGCTCCTCTGTGGCCAAATACTGCAAACGTGCCTGGATAAGCTGTGTGGCTGTGAGCACCGGTAAAGCTGAATTAACCCACACCCTGCCACCTCCAAATTGATCAGGAGTGCAAATAAAGCCGCCGCAGCTCGATTTTCGATCCCGCTTCTTTACAGAGTTTTCTAAATATATGTATGAACTGAGAGGTTTCATGATGAAACCGTAGAGGAGAGAAAAGAAAAGGAATGGGACGGGGGGGAGGACAGCGGCGTAGTGAACTCATACAGTACAGCAGGTAATCTCGCTGAATGGTTCTGTGCTTATTGAAGGGATTGCTGTGATTTTCAGCAAGGTTAAAGTGCCAGTTTTCTCTGTCCAGATTTTCAGCAGTTGCCATGGAATCCAGAGGAGACAAATGAGCAGCATTCACTTTCATCTAAAGGAAGAGTTATGAGATGGTTACAAAACACACGTTTGGTGAAACAGGACATGTGCAGGGTTGGCTTGGAAATACAAGTCAACACCTTCAGCTGATTGTCATTCAGCATCATATGCACACAGAACTGTGCAAAACACTACACTAATCTTATATTTCTATACATTTACCTTCCATAGAACCAGAGTATCTTATTGAGTTTTCCTCTGGCCTCCGACAGGGAAATAATGGTAAACTGGACATGGAAGATGCTAATGTTTGTAACGCTACTTCCATGAGAACATTTATATATATAAGACAAAAGGACCTCAATTTCAATTCAATTCAGTTTATTTCTATAGCGCCAATTTACAACACATGTCATCTCAAGGCACTTTACAGTTCACCAGATCATACAACAGAACTGATTCAAAGTTTTCTATCTAAGGAAAACCACTTGATATCATCGACTCATTGACTCAAATGCAATCCCTCACACTAAGCATGCTTGTAGCGACAGTGGACAGGAATAACTCCCTTTGAACAGGAAGAAACCTCCAGCAGAACCAGGCTCAGTGTGAGCGGCCATCTGCTGAGGCCGACTGGGGTTCAAGGAGACAGAAGCAGAGATACAAAAAGCCGCTGTAAAAGGCGGCCCCGTCCAGGAAACACATAACCTGACTCCGCCAGATGGATTTACTCCGCATATCCATCTGGAAACCTTCCGTTGAAGTAATTTTGGGAAGGGGCGAAAATACTGCTTATTCCACTGTATATTTCTGTGTAAAACACCTATTAATCCTTAATAATCATACATATTTTAAACAAACAATACTGCAATATATGAAGGGAGATGTCAACTATTTCTTCTCTTTTTTTCTGAATTTCTGCTTGTTATGTTGTTCACTTTCCCTCTGCGCTTTTTGCTAAGATTGCACCCACATCCACTTCACCTACAAAAGGGAACAGCACTTCTACGGGCAAAGACCGGTGCAACAACCCAAAGCGTGAGTATATTTCAGCCTTTATTGTGGCGATTGCTGATGCACTTCCACATTGGCTTGATTGTCCTTTTTGATTTAAGTTAAACGGATGGGGCCTAATAATAGCTTTGCTATCACTAGTATCGGTATTAAAGTTTACTCACAACAATACTACTGTATTCCCAACGCTGTTGAAAACTTATCCTTCTTGCAATCAAATTTTGTTGCACTTTTTTTCAACACTTTCCTGCTAGGTACTCACTTCCTTGTTTACCTCCTGTGTACATGTGCAGTATTTTACCTCTGTTGCTTTCATAATATTAAATAGAGAGCATTATTTACCAAGGAATGTGCAAAAACAAAGTGGAAAAAACACAAAAATAACCAACAATATGCCAGCAGGATGAGATGACCTTTCAGAAAAAAACGTATGTATGCAACAAGAGCTTGTTACTGGCATATAAATGGGGGAAAAAAGTCATAAAATGTTCATTTTTAATAAACTGAAATAAATTTAATGAAAATTATGGAGTTAAGATGCTGCCCAATGCATTGCATCATTATTTAATACAATTTAATAGTTTTATTTTTTTAATAACTCATTAAAGAGGGTTCAAATTAAGCTTGTACTTTGAACAACAAACATTTTGGCTAACAACTTACTTGATTCCTGGAGAAAAAAAAAGTCATGAAAAAATGGTGAGGGTCAAAACTTGCGCTTACCGAACATCCTAAGATGTTAAAGGCATCTATTTTCCAACAATCTCATAACTTTTTAACACAACCCAATTACAAGGAACTAAAAATATGGTAATTTTGTTCACTCTCTCTCATTCTCTCCACCGCTGCTTCTGGGTTACATAATTCATCACTGACAACTTGAATCACACAAAAAAACACCCAGAATAACATTGTAAGGCTCCCTGTCACTTCAGCAACCCACCAAGGCACCCAGCTGAGGGAAAACATCTGGGGGCTGTTTTTTTTTCTCTCTCTCTCTCTCTCTGCATGTGGCAGGTTTTAATTGGTCAGATGTTGCAAACTCTCCACCTGGAGAAGTGACATAACTCCAGCTCTGGGCTTGCCTTGACAGGTGCAGCAAACTGGAAGGAAAACAGCAACCTCCTAACCACTTCAGCTGGTGCTCTAACATCTCGCATGCATATTTAAATCCCGTCTTTGTAATGCTGCTTAGAAACAAAACACACTGAATAGTATGTTTGAATGAAACTGCTGTCCTAATGTGCTACTATATCCAAAATAAAATCAATAAAGTTTGGGTTTGACATTCAGGCAGTCTATTTTTAAGCATATTTTCTGAGAAATGGTTCGTTTACAGAGATTTTTGTTTAAATGCTTATTTGAGTCAAATGTCTTAAAAGGAGACATGTCTTAAAGGTTCATAGTGACATTGTGACACAAAAAGATTATTTGATTATGATAACATAAGGTTAATGGGTGGTTCTAGACAGGAGCCAACAAGGGGCCAGTGTAACTAGTTATGGCCCCTGTTGTGTAGCCTTGTGAGACCATCCGGATCTCGCGAGCTTTCAAGGTTTCACTCGCTAATCAGTCTGGAGTCTCTCCGTTGAAGAAAATTTGGAGCCGTTCAACAAACGAACGTCCAATCAGCGTTGGCTTTGAGTCGGGTTGAGGTGTGACACAACGAGAAGCGCGACAGTTCAGTCTAAAGAACATGGCGGCTTCAGCCGATGAAACTAGCGTTAGCGTGGCTATCGAGCAAGTTTTATCGGAATTACAGAGTATTTCTTCACTGAAAGAAGAGCAAAACACTGCTCTGGAGGCTTTTCTCAGAGGAAAATATGTTTTTGCTCTTCTCCCGACTGGTTTCGGCAAGAGTTTGATCTATCAATTAGTTCCACTTCGTCGTCACTCTGTTAGTACGTCATATGGTTCGTTGATCTGATTGGTTTATTTAGCCCGTCTATCACCAACATAGGCCAATCAGCTAACCAGTATTTTCGGCCCTTCCCAAAATTACTTCTACGGAAGGTTTCCAGATGGATATGCGGAGCAAATCCATCTGGCGGAGTCCGGTTACATGTTGTGGCCCCTGTCCTGAAAACATAATCCTTATAGGTTTCGTATGATGATATGTTCTAATAAACAACTTCCACACTGTGGGACAATAAAGGAATTTTCTATTCTTTTGAGCCTGTAACTGATTGACATCTTGGACCAATTTATTTTTCTTAACCTTTTTATTCTACTGTAACAATGTTGTAGAAATTAAGTTATTATTATCACTTCAAATTTGTATTATAAGATTGCTTTCTTTTTCACTTACTAAACTAAAGGATGCACTTTGGCTCTGTTTTTGATTTTTTATTTGTTTTTGATTTTTCATTAAGTTTTTTCTTTTCTTTTATGTGTCCCAAAACACTGGCCCCAACCTGGCCCCCTTGGTGAAGTTGGTGTAGAATGGCCAATAATATGAATGTTATATACTAACCGTCTGTCCTGGTCGTGTCTTGTATGTTCTTATTTAGCCTAAATAGAATTCCAACACTGGGTGCAATGAGCAGACATATCAAAAGTGGTGACATCTGATGGGAGTACTGCTGAACTACAAAAAAATCAGAAGGCAACTATTAAAAGTTGAGTCCTTCTGCAGCCTAGAAACCTCTTATTCTTAGTCTCATCTAGTTATGTTAATGTTGTTGTATGTTATATTAGTTATGTCTATTAAAAGATTCACGTTACTTATCATAACTCGTCTTTTTTTCAGGTGATCAAATGTGAGGTTGTAATTGTTTATCTCTATCACTACACTGCAAAAACCATCTAAAAATAAGAAAAAAATGTCTTAAATTAAGTGTATTTACTATTAATTTGAGTAGGTAAATAAGATAATTTGCCAACGGAATGAGTATTTTTAGTCTTAAAATAAGATAATTAGATAATATGCACTTGAAATAAGACAATGCAATTGTTTTTTTCTTATTTTAAATGTAAATTGTCTTGTTCCATTGACAAAGTGTCTCAATTACTTCCTGAATTCAAGAAAAAATGCACTTATTGCAAGAAAAAAATGACTTATTTAGATTTCAATTTTTGCAGTGTACATCTTTATCATGTCGATAGTGAATATGATGGCGTGTTGTTCAAGAAATGTTATGATGGTTGTCTTAAACTTAGGTTTAGTTATTGGTCCTGTAAAGTTAGGGTAGTAGAGAGCAGACTGGTGAGATGAAACGGCAACAGAACCTTCCTGAGTCACAATATGTGAAGGAAAAGTGAGACACTGCATATAGGTAAGAAATTTTTCAGATAAACAGATAAAAAAAAATTAAAAACGAAATTCGAATCTTTTTTAACTCAAATTAAACACGAAAAAGTTGTTACATAAAGATCTGCATAGTTTCTATCTTAGTCAGTTAATAACATGCTGCTGTCATTTTGCTGTATATTGGTTATTTATTCTCCAGGTGCACAGTTGTTATATTGTTCAAACTCATTACAGTACAGTATTTCATTTGTTTATTTTTTAACTCTTCACTATTATGTTATTCTTTACACTTTCTTTACACTAAGGTCAACATTTGTGTGACATTTTTTTTCTATAGTCTTTTTGCTGCTGTAAACACCAGAATTTCTCCATTCTGGGACAATAAAGGGAATTTCTATTATTTTCTAAAAATGTTACTTCCTTGTAAGTGCATTGTTGATGAGACCCAGATTTTACCTGATCTGGAATCTGGAATCTAGCAGCACTATTCCATAAATCTTAGTATAATGTTATTAGTACTTAGACTAATAGTTAACATTGTGTTGCTATCTCTAGAATCAGTATTCTATCAGCTTCCCATTGATTTTTTTGTGAAATCTGACTTTTGTGCGTCGCTGTATACTTTTCTAAATATATGTGACTTCTATATGATCTCCTGTTTGAACTGCAGTCATGCAACCTAAGTGTCCTGCATGCGCAATAGAGGACACAATGACATCACAGGCCAGCGTGCTCTGTGTCCTGACGCATCTAGCGATCTTTCTCAACTTTAAAAACTCAATCTTTCCAAGATGGTTAAACATAAATACTACTCTCCACATCGTCCATCATTGCTGTTGTTTTTATTGCCATTTCTGCGTAGCAAGAAGCAGAAGTGTGACCGCTGTCGGGTATTAATGGCATTCAGGTCGGATAAATGCGACCTGGCTGTTCAGATACAGGTCGCATTTGAAAAGATCAGATTCAAATCGGATTCAGGACCACCTAGCCAAGTGGTCTGGGTCACATTGGAAAAAATTGGATCTGTGTTGTTCAGACTGCCATGAAAAGATCAGATCCAGGTCGCATATGTGCAAAAAAATCAGATTTGGGTCACATCAGGCTGCAGTGTGAATGTAGCCCATGATTGGTACGACACTACTTTTCATAAAAGTTTTTAAAAAAAGTTATAGTATAGACTTATTGTCAAACAACAAGCTTCTCTACATATCTGACTGACTTTAGAAATAAGTCAGACAGGGGAATGGTGTGACTGAAACAGTAAGGAACAAAGGCATAGAGATATATACGTGAAGGGTGTGGGGTGTAGTTGTTCAGTTTGGCAGGATGAGGTTGAGCGATGCTCCAGGCTGGCTCGCCACTATCTCACCATTGCTACTTCCGGCCCAGCTGTGGGGAACGAGGGAATATGAGGGGAAAATCTGATGGTGGAAGTGTATGTAAAAGTGTGTGTTTTTACCGATGGAGAAGAGGGCTTGTGTAAGAAAGACAATCTAGGGAGTCTGGGTGCATGAGTGTGCAATGTGGGAAAACTGTAATCCATTATTCCTTAATAGGGCAGTAATCAAACACTGCTGGCTGTCTGACGGTGACCTAAACACAATCCAAACAAGCACTAGAGGCTGCTACCAACACGCAGAATGAGAAATACTAAAAGTTGGTCATGTTTAAGCAAAAATAAGGCACATCGGTTCTAGCAGATTTACCAAACATCTTACTTTAAAAGTCAGGTGAGTGAAGGGTTTTTTAGATATTTTGAGCAAAATTAAAAACATAAAGATGTTTGTTGGGATCCGGAGGCTTGCCCACCAGAGGGCGCCGAGGATCCCTTCCTGCTTCTGCTGTCTGTTGGGATCCAGAGGCCTGCCCACCAGAGGGCGCCAAGGATCCCTTCCTGAGGGCTTGTGCTCACCTGCAACACCTGTCTTTCATCTCCTCATCAGCCTTGGGCCTACCTAAGGAGGAGGAGACTAACACTCCAGCGCCAGAGTGTTTGCTAGTTACGGTTAGAAAAACCTGAGCCAACCTGCCTGTCTAAGTCTTCTGACTTTTTATGATCCAAGCCTGATCCTATTTCCCCTTTCTGTCTCACAGATAGAACCTGCCTGACTACCAGTAAACTCTGGAGAGTTATCTCTGCTGTGATCTGCCTGCCTGCTCTCTGTTGAACTCTGGAGGGCCTCTTCTGTCAGTATCTGCCTGCCCGCCCTCAGAGGAAAACTAGGAGAGAGACTCTGTTTGTGATCTGCCTGCAAGCACACAGTAAGCCCTGCACTCTGACCGTCTCTGCCCAGCTCTCAAGAGAGAGAGAGAGCTCATCAGGAATCAGCCTACCTGCACTCAGACTGCCTCTGCCCAGCTCTCAGCTCTCCTCCTGCCTGCACTCAGCTCAACCTCTGCTAGCCCTCGGCCCTCGGTCTGCCAACTGCCTCTGGATCCACAAGGTTCCCTCCTTCCCTGCAGATCAGCTCATCTCGAGATCAGCGGTCAACCTAATCCAGATCAGTCTCCCTAACCCAGGACCTGTTTTTATTATTTTACATTCCTTATAAATAAACCTTTGAACTTTTCTCCTGCCTCCGAGTGTTCTGCTTATGGGCTAGGTTCTATAACCCATCATGACAATGTTTCCTTATTATGCACTGTGGAGGGATTTTGACTGTTTAAAGTTTGTACAAAATTCATAAAAAAGTTAATCGGGTGTCCATGCTTATGTTTTAGGTGGACACCCGTCTGTCTGTGTAAGTTTTTCATCAAATGTAAAGCTGAACTGCCTATGCTGGCGTCATGCACACACCGAGCCGGCAGCGTGTTTGTTTTTTTTTTCCCTTTTTTTTTGGTTGCCGCTGTCCACAGTTTCAAATCCAGGAAAAAAGCCCCAATTTTCTGATAACCTGCTTGGAAAGGTCAAAGTACAAGAACACAAGACCCAACATTTACTGCATTTAATATATAAATATATTTTTACTCAAGCTACTGAAGTTTAACCTAAAAAGATGTGGTCATCAGTGACTCAACTGTTTAGGTTGTAGATTATGAAGTCAGAATTCTCCCAAAAGGGCACACATCTAATAAATAATCCTACAAGTACTTTTAGTTACATGTAGAACAGACAGGTGAACTACTCTCCAAGCAGATTTTGAGCACTTTATTCATTCAGATTCAATGTCATGAGGCCCCAAGATATCACAAAAATGAGTGCATGCTCCATCTCTGCGCTCTCATGTCAGTCTTTGTCATTTTGAGAGTGTGAAACTAATCAAAGAAGATAAATTGCCTGTGATTGGCTACTTTTTGAAGAATATCCGATCTCTTGAGTCAATACCATTTCTTATTGTTTGTGGCTAGTAACGTTAGCAAAGCAACTGTAGGCTAATAGCTGTTATCCAAATGAAATAAAAATTGGTTATGTTAAAGGTACTGTGGAGGATTTTTTAAAAGACCCACCCTCTTCACTTAAAAAAAAATAAATGTGCGTCCAAAAGCATGCATGAGCCCATTTTTCCTCGTGCAAGCCCTTTTCTCAAAGCTCATACAAGCTTATTGTGTCCACATACAGTCAGGACTATATAGTGTACTTTATAGCAAACTCAGTTAACTGACCCTTCGGACAGATGAATACTAGTTTTTCCTCCGTTGGTCACATAACTCCTCCTTCACAGCTCAGTGCCTGTGCCATCTTTGTTAGTATTCACTGCTGTTGGGTAGCGACAGCCTATGGAGACAGCAAACCCCATAATGCTTTCTGAGGAGAGCTCTCCGTGCAAAGCATTCTGGGATATACCTGCCCTTTCTGAGACCTTTCTTTTCTTCTCATACACTTCGTAGACACTTTTTCTCTTAGGTCTTTTCAAAGAAACGCAGAGAGAAAGGTGAACTTCAATGACTGTCTGAAACTGTAGCTCACCACAGATCAACTCCTGAAAGTGTGCATGTGCAGAAAAAGATAGCTAACGGGACGAGCATGTAGGACGGCCTTACCAGTGTTGCCAACTCAGCGACTTTGTCGCTATAATTAGCGACTTTTCAGACCCCTCCAGCGACTCTTTTTCAAAAAAGCGACTAGCGACAAATCTGGCGACTTTTCTGGTGTCTGCCGTGGGGCGCCTCCCCCTTCCCAACCCCGTTCTCCCGCTTCCACAGGATTACCTCTCAGCGCTGGATTCAGAGCCACAGCATGTTTAACCTCAGCGTCGTGACTGCAAATGAACCACGCGTGTGCGCCGGGTTGACAGCGCAGGTTGATCACGCTTGAGTCAGCTCCCTCAGTTGCTGAACCTGCCATATATTTCTGTGAGCAGGCAAGCACAGCCTGTGTGTGTGGAGGGAAATCTAGTTAGTTTAAAAAAATTATAATAATTTCAATTATTTGCTCACATTATTATCAATTCTTTGCAGTCTTTTTTTGTTCCATTTAGATTTTTTTGTTGTTAAAGAAATGTAAAAAAAAATGTATGGTTGAGAATGTTCATGTTTTATCATGCTTTTTAAGCTCCTTTGTGGACCACAAGGGAAAAAAGAGTTTAAAAAAAGTTGGAAAAAAATATATATGCAAATTAGGCAATGATGTCATTCAGCGACTTCTAGCGACTTGTAGCACAGCCAATAGCTACTTTCCTTACTGAGGAGTTGGCAACACTGAGCCTTACGTAAACACATCACCAGAATGATTGACAATTAGGAGGACCAGTTATTTAGATGATCCACCCAGAAATAAAAGATCGTCCTCTATACCTTTAAGTCATTATTAATAACTTAGTTTAACATAGTCATAAATGATTTTTGAAAGCAGTAGCAATATGCTAAAAAATGAATAATGTCAAGTGTGGAACCATGTATAAGCTAAGCTAATGGTGGTTTTAGCATGTATACCAAGAAAAACAAGGCTTTTTAACAGTTATACAACCAATAACATTCACAACCAGTTTGCAGCTACTGTTGAGTATTGTTTTTATTTCCAGCTTTATGTGAATAAAGTTGAGAGTTTTTTTTTTTTTTTTTTTTTTTTTTTTACAAAACACTCCTTATCATTCATTAAAAAAAAAAAAACTGTTGCACTTATTAAAACATGTGACTACCGTTTTTAAGCGAAGATAAAATGCTAATGATTTGCAGAATGAACTTATTATGCAAGTGCAAATGCTGTGAGTGCTTTGGTCTAAGCTGCCTTCGACTCCACACCTTGTACACAGAGAGACCTGGCCAAGTACGATTCTTCTTAATAAAAGTGATAAATGGTAGAGGTTTTCTTTTAAGGTCATAAAGATCTAGCATCTGCTTTTAGGAGGCTGGCAGGAAATTAGGCCCCGTTTTCCTTTTTTTTTTTTTTCTTGTTGCCCTGAGGCAGGAGAAAACTATACACTCACCCTATGAAAAAAGAACTTTAATCAAAACCCTCCAATAAAAGTTATATAAATTCCTAAATGTACACGATGACCTTTAAAAAAAAAGTTTTGTTTTTCATGTGACTGGCTATTTTCCTCTAAATAGCATGTAATAGTTAGTCAAATACCAAGACTTTCTGGTTAACATGAGTCCAACGGTTCAGGTCGGCAATCTAACTAAAAGAATCAACCTTTTTTTTTTCCTTTTCTTCTCTTTAAGTCAGTGCCCACCTCCATGTTATTACATAATTAATCCCTCAAACTCCTACACAAGCAGCCAACCGAATGTGTTCTCTGCTGTTCAGGAAGAAACAGCATCTATTTCTTAGCTATTTCTCATGGATGATGACGGTACAGAGCCAGTGGCTTTTGTGACTAATTTGCAAATGGACTCTAATGTTTTCATTGTCGTGTTTATCTTATAATTCAATCTAAGAAAAGGGAATATCTTATCTATAATGGTGGACATAAATCTTTAGTCAACTTATTTTCTCTGTAATGTTGTTTTTAAGAAGAATTAACTGAATATTTTCTGAAAAAAAAAAAAACAGACAGGAAATGGATCTAAGAGGAGCGGAGGACATGAGACAAAGGTCTCCAGACACAGTGGCCTTTTCTCAATTCACAAGAATGCAAAGTACAGACTTATGTCTTCGCCAAGTATGTTCTTGAGACGAACACAGTAAAGTGTGGACTTGGGGAGAATGGGAGCATGCAGCATCAATATGGGTCAATTGGAACAGAAGCGTACTGATGATGTCACAACACGCTCGGTTCGTCTGGAGCTGCATTTCACTTCCAGTTATTAATAGTATCTAGATAATGATAAATTCTTACTTTTTTGATTTAGTGGGGAAATTTTTTTTTTTAATTTATTTTATTTATCCTTTATTTAACCAGGTAATACCCATTCAGATTAAAATTTTCTTTTGCAAGGGAGACCTGGCCAAGATAGGCATTAAAATTACATCACATCATTACATGCGTACAAAGACACACACATAAAAGCCAAATATGCACTTACAATCAGAGATGGCAAAAGTACTCACTTTCCGTACTTGAGTAAAAGTACAGATACTTGTGTTAAAAAATACTCTGGTAAAAGTGGAAGTACTGATTAAACTTCTTTACTCAAGTAAAAGTAACAATGTACAGGCTTGTAAAAAGTAGAAACCACTTTTTTCATGCCGTTGCCTACATTTTAAATGGATGTCTGCCAATAGGACTAGATCTCCGTTGTGTTCATTTTCAATCATCTCGTCGTCCATGCACGTCTATGCTAACGCCACCAAGTTGCAATGATTTGCCGCGAATGAATACCGCCGAATCTGTCGATTCATCTTGTAGTGGTGCGTCAAATGCAACGTAGATTCCCATCCAATTAGATTGAATTTGGTATTGATGACGTGAAAAATAATAACGGTAACTCCATTGAAATGATTCAAAACTAAAGTAACGAGCCAATTTTTTAAAATGTAAGGAGTAGAAAGTACAGATATTTGTGTAAAAATGTAAGGAGTAGAAGTAAAAAGTCTCCATAAAAATAAGTAATAATGTAAAGTAAAAATATCAGAAAAATCTACTTGAGTACAGTAACGAAGTATTTGTACTTCGTTACTTCCCATCTCTGCTTACAATAAAATTTCAATGAAAACATTGACATGTGAGGGAGTCCAACTCAAAACATCTCATTCTCAGGTTAAAAGTAAAAATAGTTAACACAGCCAGATAAACACAAATCAAATGGACATTTTGCCAAATAAAAAAAAGAAAATCGCCATCAGAGCCAGCGTTCCTTCACACACGGCCTTGGAGGTCAACTAGTTGGTCCTCTCAACTTTAGAATTTTTTTTTTTTTTTAATTAAGCCTTAAATCGGTAAATGGGCCATATAGTAAAGCTTGAAAGTATGATGTTCTCACCTCAAATGATCTTAAAACTTATTGAACAGCAGTAAAAGAAATGAGAACTTTTAACTTAATACTCTGAGCTCTGTTAGAGCGCTCTGTTGAAAGCTGCTGCTGCCGCAGTGCATGCTGGGAAAGCTGTCAATCTCAAGAACGGACAAGTCTGCTCTGATGCATGCTGGGTAAATGGAGCATGGCGAGAACAACATCTGGGGACTTTATCTGTTCTCGGTCTGCTGTTCTTGTGAATTGGAACAGTACTAGGGCTGAGGCTGAGGACGTTTTTTCAAGTACACGAGCACATGAGAACGCACAAGTACACGTATTGAGAAACGGTCTAGGACTTGAACCTGTGGCAGACATGCTGAGGACTCGAATCAGAATTCTTCCATATTTAATACTTGTCTAAGTTTTATTTAAAATACACACGCAAACTTCTCTCCACATGCATTTTGAACGTTTCATGTGGGCGGAGTCAATACAATGAGCCTCCCAATATTTCACAAGCATGAGTTCATGCTCCGTCTCTGTGCTGGTGGACTGTTGTTTCTGAGCCTGTTGAGTCTCTCCTACCTATATTCAAATATTTTTATTGGATTTTAAATTGTTCATATAAAATAACAGCCAAACAATAACCCCTATATTAAAAATAAACTCCAATAACATTGTCAAAAAAATTAATAAATAAAATAAAAATGATAAAAGAAATAAAAAATATCGACATGTTACAGTAGGGTTACAGAGTCTATGACTTTATTATGTCCCAGAGTTTCCAACAGGGAATTGTAAGTGAAAATAATTTAGAAACGGCTGCCAGACCTTATAGAACCTCCGGGGGTTGATCCCCTGATCTTGTGCTTCATTTTCTCGAGTTTTAAATGAGCCATTACATCCTCGACCCAGCGGCTATTAGAGGTGAGTATTGGCATGAGTGTTACGATTCGATACATGTCGCGATACTTGGGTCACGATGCGATATTATCACGATATTGCAGTATCACTATATATTGCCATATTTTCCCCAGCTATCAAAATCAAATGATGAGATAAAACAGCAAGTGCTGTATATTGAAATATTGATTAGGTATTATTATCCATGTTGTTTGGGGTTTTCTTCCATTGTGACTGCCTCAAATACAGATTTGGTGCTGCACGCACAGTTAAAGGGCTCCACAGCGCTTTCTGGCAGAGTGGTGGTGCAGAGGTAGCCCATTTTCCCATCAATGTTTTATGTAACCATTTATTATTATTTTTTTAATTGATACTAAGAAGTGAAAGATCGATATTATATTGGGCAACCGAATATCACGATATATCGCCAAAACGATTATTTCCCACACCCCTACGTGTAGCGGCTATATGTGGGAGGCCTTGCAAAATGAGACGTCTGGCCAATAGGGATGAAAAAGCAATGGCATCTGATTGTGGACCAGATGAGTCTCTCCTACCTGAGTGCAGATATGTGTATCTGCTCTGATTTTGTCACCTTTATGTCACTTTGAGGGGGGAACCAATCTTTGAAAGTAAACTTGTGATTGGGAACCTTTCAGGGAATCCCACCTCTTGAGGCAGCGGCTTTATCAATTTACTTTATCAATTCACAAGAACAAGAGTTTTTAAATCACTCACTAAATCAGTAAATGGGCCATTAGGGGTGTGGGAAAAAATAGATTAGGCGATACATCATGATTTGATGCCCAATATAATATCGATCTTTCAGTTCCTAGTTTCAATAAAAAATATATATATATTTTTTTTTTACCTAAAACAATGAGGGAAAAGGGATTACCTCTGTACCGCCACTCTGGCAGATAGTGCTGTGGAGTCATTTATTGGCCCCATATCTGTAGTTGAGGCAGTCACAGTGGAAGACGTGGACTGACTCAAACCTCAAACAACATGGATACCAAAATATCTAGATGATAAAAATCTTCTGATGAACAAATACAGTACTTGCTTGTTTGTCTATACATTTAATTTTGATAGCTGGGAAAAAATATTTCAATATATAATGATATTGCAATATCGTGATAGTATCGTATTCTGGTATGTGCCTGTTTGGCTGTGACTCCATCCTGGAGAGAAATATCAGCTGTGCTGCTGCCATCAACACCTTTGTTTCTAGATGTTGGAGATCGGCCTGTTTTTCAGTGTATTCCTGTTTCTCTGACTGTGACTGGCTGGATGTGCTCCAGCACTTTTTCTACTTGAGACTTTGGCAAAAACATATATAAGCAGCGAACTCTGCTCTCCAGAGCAAGTAGATTGGTAACCGCGCTTCCTGCTCTCCTCAATCTTGTCAGCTATTATTTTATAAAAAAGGAAAAATGGGGAACAGATAAGCAGATCATGGCTTGAAAAGAAGGACTGGGTTATTTACTTTTGTCGTCGCCTTTTTGGAAACACAGGAAGGAGCAATCAGCTAAGTGAGCTTAGTGCTTGGAAAAAAATATTCATTCCTTTTGAGACAGCATGAAAAGTCAGCTGAGTACAAAACATAGAGAGGAAAACAAGAAGAAAAGGGACAAGAAGAGAGGGACACAACCTAGAACAAATAATGGATGTATATTCTATTAAAATGTCTGGATCTGTGTAAAGGGTGTCTTTTATGTGTTGTCCTCTCAATTCAGAGGGCCCCCTGCCTGTCTTTGCCTAGGGCCCCAAATTTCCTAAATCCGCCCCTGGATCTGACTATGACTGCATAGAATACAGCATATGTTTAAACATTAGGGAGGTTTTGGACAGAAGAACTAGTGTTCACTCTAGAAACAAATCAAGCTTTAGAAAATTAACAGAAAATAAATTTAGTGACTTCAATAAACATGAAATAAACCACAAAAAGATAAAACAACAATCTTTGAAGCACATCCTTCTTCATTTGATCCTTAGCTGTTTGCCAAGTTTTCAGCTCACAGTAAAATTTTCTTTGATTAAAAAAAAAGGTTATTTCACAAATTTATGCATAGAAAAATGAGAAATAAACTGTCAGACGGAAGCAGCATCCGTCCTTCAATACTGTAATCTCCTCTACTTGTGCAGACTCTCTGGCCGGCTCCCACGCCAACCTCAGTTTTTTGAACACCTACACACTTTTAAATGAAGACAAGTTCCGCTTTTACTTCTGTTCATAAATACGGTTTAAAACCAGAAGCTTTTACAGCACGTTTCCCAACTTCTGGCAAAATTAAAAACTTATACCACAACAAAAATTCTCCCAAGTTACAACTGTTTCACATAGATTTTGACAAAACAAATTGAAATACTCATCAGCCTCCTTTATAAGCACTCAATGGTCATTTGCAAGGAAGACAAATTGCATCCGAAGTCCTCCTTTTCAAGAATTATCCTTAATAATGTTGAAACAAGAGAAAAATAGTCTGGATTTGCTGAATTTCTAATATTTATTAAGGTTGTAACACATTTTTATGCAAAAATAACAGTGTAAGCAATCTGGAATTGGTAAGAGGTTTAAAACAAGGGAGAATTCTTGTGTTGAAAGCGTAAAACTTTAAATCCATTATTTTTATGCCTGTTTAGTCACAGTATCAATGCAGAAGCCTGTGATTGTTTAGCTCACAAAATAAAACTACTGCTTGCTTCCTAATGCCTCTGATCCAGGCACAGACTAGACATGCATGGATAATAAAACCAAGCTTTATGTTACATGTTTCGGTGGAGAATTGATTTTTCACCATTTTGTTTTGAAAAGTCCAAACCCCTCCAGTTCACTTTTTCTTGCATAACTCATTTGGATGAAAGAAGCCCTGACACATGACCTGGGGACAGTGCACTGGTGCGTGGCAGTGGTACATGAAACTCTGTCCCGTTAGATTAATGTGAGAGCGGAGGAAGAGGAGGAGGTGGATGAAGAGAGGGATGGCAGAAAAAAAAAAAAATGTCAGCCCTCTCACTCCCCCTACAGGACAAATAGAAGAGCAGAGCTGCAGTAGAGAAGAGAGAACAAAGCTGTCACAAAAACGTTAGAAAATCTGAAAAATATTTCAGGTTTTTTCGTCTTTAAAAGTATTAATTTGCAATCTTAAATACAGGGATTATTTACTTTGTTTTGACACAAAAATCTCATTTTAGCACATCAACGTCAAAACTAATTTGAAGATTTTAATTTACTGTCTGCCATTTTTTTTAATGCTATTAAACAAAACCAATCAACACAATAAGTTAGTTACAAGTACGTAATATTAGTAGACAACAGTAAACTTTTCTCCTGGACAGTACAAATGCCTTGTTTCATTAATATAAACAAATTGTCCCTTTAAACACTGCAAAAAATCTGAATCTAGAGAAGTCATTTTTTCTTAAAATAAGTTCATTTGTTCTTGAATTGAGTAGATAAAAGACATTTTGCCAAAAGAAACAAGACAATTTACACTTAAAATAAGAAAACACAATTGCATTGTCTTATTTCAAGTGCATATTTATCTAATTATCCTATTTTAAGAGTAAAATTACTCATTCCATTGGCACACTATATCATTTACCTTCTCAAATAAAGGGTGAATACAATTAATTTAAGAAATTTTTACTTATTTCTAGATCGTTTTTGCAGTGAAGTGCCTTTAGATGACATGTGTTGAGAATTGTTACTATATAAATAAACTGCATATATTTGAATTGAACAAATGTTGGTTTTTGCAAATGTAGAAGAAAGAGGCCAGACTGAGATAGTTTGGACATTAACATATTAGGGATAGTGAGGACATCAGTAGAGAGGATGTTGATGCTGGAACTGCCAGGCAGGAAGACCAAGGAGGAGATAAAAGGATTGAGTTAAATTAACTTTATTCAATTCAGTTAAGTTTTTTTATATAGCAATTCATAACACATTATTTCAAGGCACTTTGAAGAGGCAACTCCACCAGACCATACAGTCAGACTGGCTGAAAGTTTTATATCTAAGGAAAACCAGCTCATTGCGTGCTTGTAGCGACAGTGGAGAGGAAAAAAGTGAAGAGGTGGACTATCTTTTTACATTTTTTTTGTTAAATGATCCCCTAATGTAATTGGAGATTAGAAATATAACAAAAATAAGTATTAAATTATATTAACTGTTTAATAAAGACTTTTATGCCAGATGACTTTCATGTAGTACCCAACCTCTAAAGGCTGATTTATACTCAGAAACCAGGTCGTCTGCGTGTGTCACAGTAAATCCAAATGTGGCCCCGCCCCTTCTGCAGACACTCTGCTGCACCTCTCCAAAATTGTAGGTAACCGTAGACAGAAGGCCTCTGATTAGTCAAATCTACATCCGCTCTACTCAATGTGTATTTCCTGTTTGGTACCTTAACCGGCTTGTTTTATTTTTATGACCGCCATTGTGGAAAATTACTCATTAAGATGGACCAGCTAGAAGAGCGAGGTGCGCGAGAACGCTGGGAGCCTTTTTCCACCTGGATCCCTGCTCTCTTTTACCCTCATGTCCTTCCATCTTCGACCAAACTTGCCCCCACTTCCTCACCACCTCGACTGTATCCAGACCAGTGATGGGAGTAACGGCGTTGAAAGTAACGCCGCTACCTTTTTTAGTAACGAGTAATCAAAATTATTACTCTTACTGTAACTATAATACAGTTACAATTGCTGACACCCCGTTACTGCTCGTTACTCAGGTCGCACAATTAACCTTTTTTCATGATAGAACTCGTGCGCGCGTCATGAGAGAGGGGAGGATGGAGAGTGAGGAGGACTCCAGTGGCAAAACAGCGCTTTCCATATGGAAATACTGGTGTTACGTCGAGCTGCGGTTCCCCATCAGATACGGTTTCCCCTGCATCTCCGCACAGCGCGGCGGCATGATTCACCGCTCAAGCGACAGGAAACGCGCATGCTCGCTAAAGGCGTGTAACAGCCTCCCTGTGCTCGCGCCACAGGGGAACTACGGAGAGCTTGAACGATCAAATGATAGCCTATATGGAGAAAGGAAGAAATATGGATGGATGGATGGATGGATGGATGGATGGATGGATGGATGGATGGATGGATGGATGGTGGATGTGGATGGATGGATGGATGGAATAGATAGATATAGCTACATGTTGCAGTATCTATAACAACCCAAACACAGGATTTCAGAATTAGACATCCCCAGTTATTAATTTCATACACTCACAAAAGTAACGCAAGTTACTTTTACTAGTAACTAGTTACTTTTATTGTGGAGTAACTGAGTTACTAACTCAGTTACGTTTTGGGAGAAGTAACTAGTAACTATAACTAATTACTTTTTCAAAGTAACGTGCCCAACTCTGATCTAGACCCACAACTAGTTGGTGATTGTGTTGTGCCGTGGAATAACAGAGCAGACCACGCTTCAAATTTGGGCATAAATCAAAAATATCTGCATCATACCTGCGACAAGCTCACTTCGAAACACTGCTGCGGGAGGATAACCAGCCCTTTAGTTTCCATCATTGAAGGTCCAAGACTGTGCAGTAATGTATACTTAAGGCGATCCAGTATTGTTGTTGCTGAATCTATGAATCAGTGAACGACCTCACGTTCATTTGAGGAATACTGCAGATAATTTAGCTTGATCACTTACCTCCAGCCCCTCCTCCACCATCGTAGCTAAAGCTTCATCAGAGCGTCATTCCTCCCGGACTCTTACTGTGTTCCCTGTCTCCTCTCAATTGGTCCGACAGAAGACCACCATGTCGAGCCAGAGGTTTCTTCCCAGTGGGGAGTTTTTTCCTCTCTACTGTCGCTTTATGCTTTCTCATCATGGACAGGTTCTCTCAACCTGTGTTATCCAAACTGGACTTCCATCTTCCAGGTCCCTGAGTGAAGCTCTAGTATCAGCTCATCATCTCCCCACACAGCAGTCATGGACTGACCAACTTCATCTATCTCCACTCCACCACCAGTTTCAGGCCTGAGGGGAAACATCCCTGTCCTTCACTCCTGCTCATGCATATCTATCAAAATTCAGCGCATATGTTTCCTGCCAAGGTCTGAGCGCCAAAGACTATTGTCCTTCACGTAGCTGTGTTGTTGTTCGAGCTGTTTATTATGATTTGAACACTTGGAAATTGAGGTAATATTCCTCATTTTGGGACAAAACCTGGAACATTAGAGTTTTTATGGCTAAAAACAGACAAATGTAAAAAAATTGCAACAGTCTAATCAAAGTCAACATGTTTTTTTTTATTAATGTTTCGGACATTTAAATCAAAACTAAATGAGAGATTTGTTTTTTTATTCCGACCATGCAGCAAGATACAGTATTACTTTATTGTAATGTGATTTAGATAAAGATCAACTCATACAGTAAGTCTGATTTCCAGATTCTTTATGCTCTTGTCTGAACAGCAGAACGGCATTTTCTTTGCACAGGGAGCACCTGAAGAAACATACAGCTACTCTTGTAAAGACTCAGGGGATAAAAAGCTGGGGATACAATCCCTGAATGGTAATTTGGGGGAGGGGAAATAAAACCTAGAAAACCGCGTATAAGCTTCTTATGATTTAACAGTTAAAGCTTTCACACCTCTAAACCTTAAGGTGACATTTTGACCTGGATCTGCAGCTGCAAAATACCCCACATTCAGATAACATGTCACCTAGGAGCATCTGTTACCTTGGTTTATGATAAGAGGGCAAAGATGCCAACTTATCAGGAAGGATGTGATTCCACGAGTCACAGGGAGAATGATTAACGCAAACATTAAGGGTGACATTTCTGAGATACAACAAAGGATTCAGGGGCAACAACTCGACTATGAGGGAAAACAATCCAATTCACCAAGGAGCAGCGAGGAGTCCTGTCAGTCATTCAAGCATGAGGGACGCAGAGAGAAGATAGAGCGAGGCATGGAGCTGAGGGCATGCATGGAGAGATGAAACCGAGAAAAACTGAGATTAGATGATAGACAGATCAGAGGAAAGTATGAATGATAATCTGATATGTGGAATTAAGGAGGATTGATGCAAGGACCTGCAGGAATCTCTCAGGTCCTGCTGCACTTTGACGACCAACGTTAGAAAACCGGAGCGCTGATGGAGATTCTCAGTCATCAAGGTCAAAGTAATTCAAAAAAACAAACCACTGGACTTTGTTTTTCAAGTTTGAAGATGTTTCGCTTCCTATCCAGGAAGCTTTCTCAATTCCAAATGTCTTGATTAGTGTTGAGTTCTATGCTTTTATAGAGTAGAGCAACCAAAGCCTTGTATTGGCTTAGAAAACATGCACATTGAAGATGGAAAACCAGCTCCATCCCTTAATAATATGAGTCGTTGAGATTGTTATTGGCCTGCAATACCCAATGCTGGCCTATTCCTCTGAAAAGGCAGTCGTTGCAGGTCATTGTTGGCCTGGCTTACCTGGCGAAATATTTCAGGGTTCCTACAGCATACGGCAAGTTAAATTCAAGACTTTTGAAGACTTTTTAATACCACTTGAAATAAAACTTTAAGACCCAATTCACAAGAAACACAAGAAAAACCTGCATGCGACAACTTAACCCAAAGGTTAATTTTAACATAAACCACTGCACTAATGTTTCAAATTTTGAAAAGCTTCCCATACAGGAAGAAAGCTAAAAACACACAAATGACAGATATATTTAAAAATTATTTAACTGAATTCACAAACTTTGTTTTAGCAGGGAACAAAACAAATCAGTTTTAAAGCCCCAACATAACCAGTGCTAAGTCTTTTTTGCAGCTATTTTTCTTTGTATTGTTTTCTTAGTATGTTTGATTTGGTGATAAGTGGAGGCGTTGCAGAGACAAGGGTGGAGCTAAACTGAGAAATACCGGCTGTTTCTCGGTAACTCCATTTTGACGCTTTGTGTTTCGCGCTTCTCACATGCGAAATCAATGAAGCGCTTCTTGCACAAAATACACTGTGCCTGATGGTTTTAGCCATGGAGAAAACTCTTGGCTGGTGTTAAGGAATAAATTTCTAAAAAGTTAACTTTGGAAAAAGTTTGGCTCTCTCTCTTCCTCTGGATCCCAGGTCCTCTCGGCGGCCACGTATAGCCACAAGGAAAACAACAATGCGTGTTGACGTCACAGAATTACAGAGTTTAATCCAATATAAGACAATGCACAAACTTACACCAGAAACTGCAGAACAACGGAGACATACATTCATTTACCTGACATAAATGGAGAGAAGGAAAGAAAGCAAAGACGTACAAAGACATCTTTGGAGAGTTGCAAGAGCAAATCTGATTTGTTACTTCTGTGTAGAAAGTTTTATCCTCTTGTATTTAATTTATTCAAATAAGGCTGGCTTTTGCTCCTCCAACCAGGAGCTATCTCTGACCCCTTATCTGAAGCCTAAAACCCCTGCAGTGTTTACGGCCTCTCACAGATGAGTGTGAAAAGCCAGAACTTCCACTATATTGTTTTACGACACAGACAAAAGGCAGTTTAAACGATCCTAGCAAACCATCCGCTGCAGCCACAGGCAAAACAAAGGTCAACAGGCCAGAATAAGTCACTGATTTTAAAACCACAATTTAGGCCATTTGAATCAAGACTAGCTTATTTAAAATTTATTTTCTCAACACTGGATAGACAATTTTCGTTACATTTACACTTGATCATATTTTCCAGACAAAAAGTTAATGGCGCATCTCCCAAATGTCCCGGCCGCAACAACGCTTTTATTGGTTCCGCTATCGGGACGGAACCAATAATGGCGAGCCATTTTTTTTTTATAAAAAGAAAAAAAAATTGTCAATTTTAACTTTTTATTTAGATTACAAAAATAAATCGTTATAAAAATAATCCTATTAATGATGTTTTAAAAATTAAAACCTACGAAAGACTGTTTTAAGACATTTTACTACCAATTAAGGCCTTAATTTTATTTTTAAGAATTCAATGCCTTTTAAGACTTTTTAAGGACCTGTGGGAACCCTGTATTTTGTTCCCCTTCATAGCGATGGGAGTTGAGATTGTACTGGGAAGGAATCAACTGTATCGCTGCATTGTAGGTTTTTGAGAGCTGAAACCTGGGTCCCCCAGCCCCCCCTTTTTTCAACCAGAGGGGTGAAAGGGCTGTGCTGTTGCAAAAAAGAACAAAGTCCACTATGAATGTTTGCTGTGGAAAACCGTAACATTTTTGTTTTTTTTGGCTTTCCTTCCCCTGAAGCTGTCTGGAAAGAATAGGAATGGATCAGGAGGGAGGGGGAAAGTCCGCCCGCTCTGCATGAACTACCTGACAGCCATGAATATTTCAAGGCCTCTCTCCGTCGCTGAGGTGACGGACACAAGCGCGTCAGTCCTCCCTCCTATTCCATTCGCAGCTGCTGCATTATTGGCACAATTAGAAGGGGATGAGGTTCCGATTAATTGAATCGGGCTGTCCGTAGAAACCTCTCAGAGAAGCACGGGTCACTTATCTGGATCACAGTGGGCTCTCTTCCGCTGAGTGATTACCAGCTGAAACACTAATGGCAGCCATGCACCCGCACACACTGAGCTATAAAAACATTCACTTTATTATCTATAGCGACACCAAAGAGATCCAGGTGGATTACGCAAGTAAACTATTGCACAGGTTAAACAAATAAAGGCAGTCCATCATAATCCACCCTCACAATGAAAACAAGCCCCACTGTGGCTCTACAATGTGTCACATTAAAGCAGATTAAAAACGACATTAGCATATTCATGGAGCCGAACCGTAACGGAGCTGTCAGGCCTGCAGAGGTGACCTATGGATTTTAAAAGGCCCTGCTCCCTTTCTGCTGCATCTCCAGGCGGTTACATAACGTACCAACCTCCAATGCCAGGCCAAGAGCAAAGTTACTCACTGCAATGATTTTTCTGCTACACCTTCTGCTTTGATGACGGCCCATTTCAGCCACAGCTGGATCGATGCAGAAAGTGTCCAGAACTCCTTTAAAAAGGGAAAGACGCCAGCGCCTGCTTAACAAGCTTGGTTCTGTGTCCTTTGCTGAAACTGCAACAAATCTTTGCTGCGCTGAAAGAAAAAAGGCCATATTTACATATTTACATGGAAAATATTGTCTATTCTTATATGTCATCTACCGCATTTTCACGACTATAAGGCGCATATAAACGAGACCACCATGAGAACGTTAAAGGGGGAAGTGTGGGCGTGGATTGTGTATAAAAGAACAGG
Organism: Cyprinodon diabolis; assembly: GCA_030533445.1. Taxonomy (NCBI): domain Eukaryota; kingdom Metazoa; phylum Chordata; class Actinopteri; order Cyprinodontiformes; family Cyprinodontidae; genus Cyprinodon; species Cyprinodon diabolis. The sequence goes on along the minus strand of CM060064.1, from coordinate 44,379,363 downwards.
TATGTGCTTTATGCAGAACTCCTCATCTCCTCATTGAGGAGATGATGAAAGCGTGGCTGAGGGAGGTGAATGTAAGGAGACCAGGTGTTTTTTTTTTCCACACATCACCATCGCTGTTAATCTGTGACTCCATGCGTGCCCATCTCACAGCCGATGTGAAAAACATGGTAAAAAAAATGACCGCTGTGCTTGCTGTTATTCCGCTCGACATCAGTGTGAACCGGCCGTTCAAAGTAATGCTACGTTCACGCGTCTGCTGCTTCATTTTTGCTGCTTGTACCAGCTTCCGGGGTCTTTCTGCATGGAGTTTGCATGTTCTCCCTGAGCATGTGTGTGTTCTCTCCGGGTACTCCGGCTTCCTCCCACAGTCCAAAAACATGACTGTGCGGTTCATTGACTTGTCTAAATGCTCTAACACAGCTGATTCAGATAACAGAATTACGTCTTATGTTTGGCAAAGGTCTGGTAATGAGCCCTTCGTTTGATTCAGCTTTGTTTGAGCACAGATGTATATTAAACCTACATGGCTCTTGAAGGACCAGGGTTGGAGACCCCTGCTTTAAAGATATTTTCTGCAGCATGAATGCAAAATCTAATTCTTCATGAAAGATGCAGATTTTTTTCCTTCACCACTGGTTGAAGAAAGTGTCTTGAAGAACTAGCAATAGTTGTTGCATTATTGGTTATATTATTAATATTATATGGTTCATTATTAACTCTGTCTTGCTTGGGCCTGTTTATCTGGCCTGACAAAGCCCTGATTATCTCATCATTCCATCAAAGCTTAAAAAAAATATCTCTTCAGATTCACATTTTTTTTGCACAATATTTTTTAACTGGCTTGTGTTTCTTGTCAGCTTTCCTTACTCAAGGAAATACTGAAAGATAAGTAGGTTACTTTTTCTTGAAATGCATTTTTTTCTCTTAATTTTAGCAGGTAGGCAAAACAATTTGCCAATAGAATAAAATGACTTATGTTTAGAATAGGAACAAAAAACTCAGTTATCTTATTTCTGGTGCATAATATTTGATTATCTGATTTTAAAGGCAAAAATACAAACTTCATTGTCAGATCATCTTATTTAGCTGCTCCAATGAAGCACACACCACTTATTTAAGAAATCTTGACTTATTTTTATACCCGTTTTTGCAGTGTTTACTACTGGGTACTCCAGGTAGTAAGGATGGGAATCGAAAACCGTTCAGAACCGGTTCCGTGTGTTCCAATTCCATGGCAGCTCGCTTAACGGTTCTTTTAACGGTTCCAGGCAGCACCAGAGCCTAGCACTGGGCAGCACGACTTACGTCACGTTTTTTTTACGTGAGTTACGCACACGGCATTCAGTAAGCAAGTACGTAGGCGTAAGTCTAGAAAAGCAAAACAAAAAAAATGGATCCCATCGGGTAAAGTGATAGAAAGTTTGGATGTAAAATGGCAATAACATCCGCGGGAGAAAATACATCCAACATGCAGAAACACCTGTGCACACAACATGGCATACATTTAAAGAATGCCATGTTTTGGATGCTAAGCTAAAGTTACGACCAGCATGGAAGGCAACTCTAGCGGAAAGTAGCAAGTTTTATATCACTGGCTGTGCTTAATGTGGTTCCTAGTAAATAATATGCCATTTCTGGAAATAAACCAATTTCAGCGAGAGAAAGGTGAAGCTCGTTTATTTAAATCAGGGGGAGATTAGTTTATTTCCTAAAATTGTACAGTAATGCTTTTTCATTAAACGAATGCCTTCTCCATTAGATTTAGATGACTGTGACGAGACGGGTAGCCTGGTTGGCTCAGAGGCTGGCAGCTCCTGTTCACTGCCATCTGTTTTCGCCGAGGCAGGTAGACCAATGTCAACGTGCACTTACCAAGTTCGTTGTTTCACATAATCGATAAGAGAATCGATAAGGAATTGAATCGTTTCACAGAATCGATAAGGGAACCAGAATTGTGAAAATCTTATCAATTCCCAACCCTACAGGTTGCATTTCTGCAGTATAAAGGCACCATTTTCTCATTTTTTATTCTTCTCTAATTTCTGACAGTTATTTGGCCTCTTTTTCCTTTTTTTATCTTCATATTTATTGCAAACATGTAAACAAATTGCAACAAAATCTGTCATGGTTCTGTGATCACACCCCAAATATTTATTAAGCATGTTAAAAAACTTTGTTTTTGACCCATTTTGCATAAAAAATAGTAGATATTTAATAATTCACCCTATTTGTGTTGAACTCCATAGGTCAGACCTTTAATGTGAAATGCATTTGTCTTTTTAAGCTTGGTAAACTAGTTTTTTAAGCTGGATATAACTGCAAACTGATTGTGCATGTCATGTTCCTATGTATTTAAACCTGTATGTATAATTTATAGCTTCTCTCGGTTAAAGGTAACCAACTATCATTTAAAACTGTGCACCCATCTGAGAAATCTCTGCTGTCCTCTGTTGCATAATCATTCTACCCTGAAAAAAAATCTGGGACTGAATAAATCAGTTTTCTTAGGCAGAGGTAAAAAAGCTGAAAAACAGTACCCTCTCCTGGCATGAACTGCAACCACAGATTTATCTCTTTCACATCAGTAGGGGAGGAGATATCCATGCAAACACACAAGCTGGGAAGCTAAAATGTTATCAGGTTAATGAGCACTAACCTGAGAAGCAGAAGGGAACTTGGAGAATAAACTTAACGAGCTCGTTCCTTTATCAGTAAATAAATCATGGGCTTGTTTAACAGCAGGTACTTTAAAACATTCCCAACTAAACGTATAACAGATTAACACTTTTAACAGTTTTATTAAATAGCAAGGCTTCTAATGATTGACTTACAATGAAAAAAACCTGAAATAATTCTGTAAAAAAATTAACCTTGGAGCAGTTTATCAACAGATGAACAAATACTCTAACTGAAGTCATTTCAAAACACATCCTCTCTCTTTCTGCACTTTAATAGATGTGTTTACTATTTTCTAACTCGTAATAATGATATCATGAATTTTATAGTGTCCCAAAAACCAAACCAGAGCGGCAGCAAAATTTTATTTAACTTTCTCCTTTTCATCAATCCCACATCCCTTCACATCATCCCAACATACCTGTTTGCAGCGACTGCATCTTACTGCGTCTCACAGCCAACGGAGAAATGCTGCCCTCAGAGAAAAAAAACGTAGTTTCTATCATTTTGGTTCAGTAATTCTGACCGAATCAGGCATGAGGTTTCTGTGTAATATCCATCTTGCTCATTTAACTGGGAGGATTTTCAGCTTTCTATTTGTCAACCCTGAACAATTAAAATCAGTCCTGTAGAAACCGAAAGTAAACTGAAAAAAACTGTAAAAGTTGTGGAGATGGGAGAAGACAGTCGACGTAGTTGTAGACGTAGACGTACAGCTCTAAAAAGGAAGTATTTTCATTGTTTTTAACTTTTTTACCCCATATTTTAATATTATAGATCATCAAAAAAGTGAACATGACAAAAATAAACTAAATAATGTAAAAGCTTCTTTGTTCATTATTATTTTTATCTGGGAAAGCTAGCTAAACCAATCGGTCCTCCTAAACCTGTGGTGTCAGTTTTATTGTTGTGTTGGACCGCTTCAGCATCAAAGTCTTTAAAAGGGCCACTGTAGCTTTTTCCAAAGCGATTCTGGTCCACTATCCGCGTCTCAGAAGGGGGTTTTAGTGGGGGTGCTGTGCTCCTGACCTCCTCTCAGGATGTCATGTGTTGGTGGGTGAAATACTTTGAAGACCTCCTTAATCCCATCGACACGTCCTCCATTGAGGAAGCAGAGCCTGGGGCCCCGAGTCTGGTTCTCCCATCTCTGGTGATTAGGTCACTGAGGTGGTTAAAAAGTTCCTTGGTGGAAAGGTCCCGGGGTTGGATGAGATTCGCTGCAAGTACCTTACGGCTCTAAATGTTGCCATGCACCTCATCCCAAGGGTCGCTCTTTCATTCAATTCCGTTACCTTCTTCCTTGACCAGGTTACACTATATGACGGCTGCCTTTCTGACCTTTTCTTTTGGTCTATGCCGCTTCTCCACTGGAACACCAAATAATTTTCCACAATGACCTCATTCTGTCTGCAGCCATGCTTACATTTTTACGGATGCTACCCCATCCATAGGTTTTGATGGGTTCTTTAAAAATAGTTGGTTCACAAGTTGGCCGATGGTCATCATCAATGCATTACTCATATATCAGCCCTGTTCATTCACCCATCCTACCCGCTAAACGCTCTATCTGCTTTTGGGGTAAGTAACTGCAAATACTGGTGGTGGTTTTGAAACTCATTCACATCCTTCGCCAGACCTGTGTACGCCTGATTCTTTCAAATCTGTGTTTTATAGCCGATCCTCATATCATCCATCTCACTCCTGTAACTCGTCACCCTAGATGGTTGATACACCAAGGTCTTTTCCTCTCATCATCTATCTTCCATTCCCTCCCCATCATTCATCAACTATCCCTTCTATGAAACTTTTGGTAAACCTTCAACCTGCAACAGTCCACTTTTTGGTAAGCCTTTGCAGCAACGGCCCTCTTTTGGTAAGCCTTTGCGGGAACGACCCTCTTTTGGTAGGCCTTTGCGGGAACGGCCCTCTTTTGGTAAACCTTCACAGCAACATTCCTCTTTTGATAGGCCTTTGCAGCACTGGCCCCCTTTTTGATAAGCCGTCGCGGTACATCTCCTCTATCTATTGTGCTGTTCTACGTTTCTTAGCTTTCAACTCAAGTCTCTGCATTCTGAGCATGCTGACCTACTTGCCTTAGCCTCTGAAAGTTTTTTGGGGGAATCATCCCTGTTCTTATACTCCTGCTTATGCATATCAAAGCTTAATTCAGCACTAATGTTTCCGCCGAGACCTGAGCTCCAAAAATTAAAGTAATTGTATCAATAACATTTTTCCAATTGTCTTTTTCTTTCCATTTGCATTTTTTAGATTGAAATGAAGCCTAGGCGGAATTTCAACTAATGAAACTGAATTACTTACCCTCATTCACCTCCGACAGCTTTGAACCACACCTCCACGAAGCCAAATCAGCATCCAGATTAGTCTTTAAAGGTCTCCAAATCCGCAACTCAGCCGGCTACTCAGCCAAAGTGCAGGCAGTGGGTGAGCTAAGTCTCACTTGATTCAGATGAACCCGATTCAACCCACCTCCATCCCCTCTCCACCATCGTAGCTAAAGCTGTATCTGAGTTTTTCATGGTGCTTCTACTACTTCAGACTCTTACTGCATTCCCTGTCTCATCTTAACGGGTCCGGCAGAAGACCGCCATGTTGAGCCTGGTTCTGCCAGAGGTTTCTTCTCCAATATTACTTCATGCTTGGTCATCATGGACAGGTTCATGCAACCTGTGTTTATCCACGCTGGACTTCCCAGGTCCCTGAAGGAAGCACTAGTATAAGCTCATGCAGCCTACGGGATCTCACCAATACAGCTCAAGGAGACCACCACGTCAACCAGCAGTGTATGGACTGAACCTACTTCAGCTATCTCCACTCCACCACCAGTTTCAAGCCTGGGGGAAACATCCCTATTCTTGTACTCCTGCTTATGCATATCCAAGCAAAATTCAGTGCTAATGTGTCCTGCCGAGGTCTGAGCGCCAAAGAGTAAAGTAACTGTATCAATAAAACTCTTCTAATTGTCTTTTTCTTTTAGTTTAAACTCTTCTATGTAACATGAATATTTGGATCTGTCACTGAATGCGGCATGTGACCCAAAGCAGAGTATACCGTAGTTTGAGCTCCACTTAAAGACAAGAGCTAACTATAAAAAAGTTGATGTTCGCCAAAAAAGCAGATCTGATCATTACATGAACAGACATAGAGATTATCATACATGTTTGATGTAGGATGTATTCGTTTGAGATAAATTAAGTTGTTAATTTACCAGGAACTCCAAAATGCTAAACCATAGAAGTTACAGTTCTAAAACCTCCCAATTGCTAAAAGGTACACAGTGTCAATTTAAAGAAATAAAATCCAAACAGCTAAAAGACATTCTTATTCTTCTGCAGCAAAGGAAACAACACTTTTGCTCGATGCTGCATATGCAGCTTATTCCTAACATGTAGAGCACTGTACCTCTTCCTGGTCCAACATGCTGTACCGTTGTCCGGAGCTCACACAGCGACGGGGGTTCCAGCGGTCAAGGGGTGTGCGGTCGTGCAAGGGGCGGTCTTGGATGGGGCGCTCGTGCAATGGATGGTGGTAGGAAGGACGCTCGTAGGCAGGACGTTCAAAGGAAGGGCGGTCGAAGGAAGGGCGGTCGAAGGAAGGGCGGTCGAAGGAAGGGCGGTCGATGGAAGGGCGGTCAAAGATGGGGCGATCGAAGGAGGGACGGTCATATGAGGGACGATTGTAGGGGGGACGTTCGTGAGAGGGACGGTGGTAGGCAGGAGCGTGGAAGGAGAGGGCGTGGGAGCGATGATGGTGATGATGATGATAGGAGGGGGGGACGGCACACCTTGCATCTGGAAAAGGAGAGAAGGCGGGATAAAAAAGGGAGGGGGGGGTTGGGAGCAAGAAGGGGAAAAGAGAAGGAAGGACAAGGTAAGTTAGGATCTTAGAAAGGAATCTGGTGGAACTCAGACCATGCCTTGGACCAGGGCCGGTCCAAGGCATGAGCACACTAACCAGTTATTTCCCCATAGAAACCAGGGGGGGGCAAGAGTAATTAATTGTTGGGTTTTTTGCACTTTTAATGATTTGTATATCAATAAAGTAACAAAACACAGAGTTACATGATAGAATTATGCATTCTAAGAATATGTTTTCAACCCTGCAGAAATCATTACTTCTTCAAGAAAAAAAAACTCCTGATCTGGGAGCCAGATTGACAAACAGACGAGGAAGAGCCAGTGTAAACCTTTTACAGACAAATTCATCTTTCAAGATAAATCTGATGAGAAGTTTGCTTTGGACCCCGTAGGCTTTGGTGGCCCCTGGTTTTTAATAGTGTTGCACCAATACCGATACCAGTATCGGACGGGGCCCCGATACTGCCCTAAAATGGTGGTATCGGTATCGGCTAGTACCAACAAATAGGGCACCGATACCATTTTGAGAGCCATAAGTTTATTCAACTATTGTCACCCATTCCAATAAAAAGTTCTACTGGATTCACTTTGTATTAGATTTTTTCCTGCTTCACAAAGGTAGGCAGCAGCTTGACAAAGCCATGATGGCAATTATTTTACATTATTATGGTATCGGTATCGGCCGATACTGCACAGCCAGGTATCGGGGCCAAAAAATGGCATCGGCGCAACACTAGTTTTTAATAACTAGAAGTTAGAATGTATGGAGTGAATTTTGCTCTTTTAATGATCCGAGGAAATAGCATGTTTAACAATGGAAATTTGAAAGAAGAAAAATACAACCAAGATTTGAAATAAATATATACCTTTTAATAAAAAGTTTTGTTAGTAAGTTTTTTGTTTTCTCATATTTGTATTCTTTTCTGTCAGATTCTTTTTTTTTATTTTTTCCATGATTATCTTTTTTATTTATTCTTTCCAATTTCCATTTTTCTGATTGAATCTTACATTTCTTATTAAATTATATGGTACAGATTTCTCATACTTTACTTCTGGAAGTGGGCTTTTCTCTGGAATGATGAGCAAAGATCAATTTGTATCGGTCTGTAGAAAGTTAGCAAGCAAATTTTTACTGGGCAGGAGCGAGCGTTTGTATGTCGATTTAAGCGAAGAGAATGTTATCTGTAAAAAAACATTTTGAAAATAATGCAGTTCGTAAAACTCAATCTGAAAGGAGAAATTAGAAAAATATAAAATCTGTGTAAAAGTAAAAGATTCAAAATATAAATCTGAAAAAAAATAAATCTGAAAAAATTGAAATCTGAGAAAACTGCAGTTATTTTTAATAAATCGCGTTATTTGCTTTATAGCAATAATGGAACAAAATTCACTTCATAGCCATGTTCAACACATGAATCAAACAGGCCACTTGAGGGGCAAGCTGGAGAATAAAGTTAATAGGCGTCAAACTAGAGGGAAAATATTAAATGTTTCTTAAGGGTTTGGCAAAAGGTGCTTTAAAAAGTATGATTAAACAGTTAGCACAATTAAAAACCATCATAGGGGGAAATAGCCCAGAACAAAATCTTTCATGACAAACAGGATTAACACAAATACATTTTAGGAAAAAAAGCATCCAAAATACTCATGAAGACATCAAAAGTTTTATTCAGTTGAGTTACCTCCTGCAGAGTTCTCCCAATTATCTAATTACTTAATTCAGGTGTGTTGAACCAAAGTCACATCTAAAAGTTGCAGGATGCCGGCCCCCTGGAACGGGAATTGCACCACCTCTGCCTTAGTGTCAGATTTTAATCCAAAAAGCAGCTTTAGGATTGTCAGGGTTCCTGTGTGTGTGTGTGTGTGTCTGAGTTATGCATCTCTACTAGAGAGGATCTTTGTAGAGAACCTGGGTAGGTCTACTTAGGTGGAGCTCATCAGTCCCATCAGAGTGCTAGGCTTTAAAAGAGCAGCAAAGCCTTCGCTCACTGATGGTTTCTTGTTGTAGATTTGTTGCTTCGTCGTCCTTTCCTGGATCCTCGTGTGTCCATCCTGATGTTCTTGGATTTTTTTTTTCTCATTTTTTTTTCCTCTGTTGCCGTGGACTATCAATTAAATAAGCAAACTCATCTTTGCATTTGGGTCTTCTAGAACCTCCACCCAACCTGTCTAGGATGTGGTGGAACAGATGTGAAGCCTGCAAATCAGCAGCAATACAGTTACATCAAAACCTCTAATAAAACATGAAACGAGGAGAACGTTAAAATTAACACACCATATTCAATTTTAGACTTTCACTAAAGTGTTTTCATATCTTGTAAACTTTTGTATGAGGTTGTAATGTTTTTCTCTTTATTTTCTAGAAACCCTGATTTTTGGCAGTTTGGGATCTGGCCGTAAAATAAAGATTAGTTTTAGGTATTATAATTATTAGAAGCAACACAGTTTGACGCTCTTTTTAAAAATATATACACACATATATATATATATATATATAAATATATACATATATAGATATATATGTATACATATATATATATATATATATATATATATATATATATATATATATATATATATATATATATATATATATATATAGATATATATACATATATAGATATATATGTATACATATATATATATATATATATATATAGATATATATGTATACATATATATATATATATATATATACATATATAGATATATATATATATATATATGTGTGTATGTATGTATATATATGTATATATATATATATATAAATTATTATTATTATTATTATTATTTATTTATTTATTTTATTTATTTATTTTTTCATTATTAAACCTTTATTTTACTAGGACATATTAAATTAAAGATCTCTTTTTTTAAGTAGACCTGGCAAGGAAAATGTATCAAAAAGCAAATGATTAAACAAAAATCAACAATCTATGGCATGATGAACTGATGGAATCTGTACAGGCAGTGTTTATTGAATAAAATGGCCACTGAATGCATATTCACACTATTCTTTGACTATGCTTCAGATTTAAGGACTCTCTTGCTCCATTGCAATCTAAAAATTATAACTAGCTATGAGAAAAAGTCCAGCTTCTGGCTTGTGTTAAGGAAGAAAATATTCTAAAATAGTTAACTTTGGAAAAAGGTTGGCTCTCTCTCTTCCTTTCCCAGGTTCATCTCGGCGAGCTGCGTGTGGCCCCAAGGAAAACCAGCATTGCGTGTTGACGTCACAGAATTACATAGTTTAATCGAATATAAGACAATGCACAAACTTAGAAATAAGACAATGCACAAACTTACACCAGAAACTGCAGAACAACGGAGACATACATTCAATTACCTGACATAAATGGAGAGAAGGAAAGAAAGCAAAGACGTACAAAGACATCTTTGGAGAGTTGCAAGAGCAAATCTGATTTGTTACTTCTATGTAGAAAGCTTTATCCTGTTGTATTTAATTTATTCAAATAAGGCTGGCTTTTGCTCCTCCAACCAGGAGCTATCTTGGACACTCAGAAAAACTTAGAGCTTCCCCTAATTTATGGCCTGACCTCCAGGAATTCTATGGTCTTCTGGCTAAAGATAAACATGAGATAAGACCTCACAGAATAGCTGTTGGAATGCGGGGGCCTCTTTCCTGCCATAAATTCTCAGGAACAAACTTAAATTCAGTCCTTTGGTTCAAGGAAAGGTTATCTTCACAAACTTGTTCAGAATTAAGAAACATGTTCAAAATGAGAGTGCTCAACATACCTTTTACACATGCCATAAGATTAACTGTATTAAAAACTAAAAATAATAATTTTTCTTCAACACTTGCCACCAAAATCTAATCATTAGTTTCTTGGAATGCAGCCTTCCAGTCCACTAAAATGAGCAGAAATCAGTTATTAGATGTCCTGCAGACAGACAGAAATAAGGAGCTATAATCTTCTCATCAAGGGAACAAATCATCTTTAACATCAAGTTTGATTCCAACATTCATAAAGTAATTAATTTTATATCTGACTTTTTTCAACGATGAGAGAAAATGATCCTTAATTAAAGATTAAAGATCCGTTTATTAAAGAGATTGATATGATTCCACCAGTGGCTGTGTCTCAGTCCAAAGAAGGTGGTATGTAGGTAAGAAACTGGGCAGAAGAAGATGGATCTTTCTTTATTTGCAGCTATGATTATTAACTTTTACTGTATAGTTAGTGGATGTCATCAGTCTAATGAAACAAGGAGAAGGGGAAAATTAACACATATTCAATTTTAAACTTGTACAAAAGTATTTTTTTTTATCTTGTAAACTTTTGTATGGATTTGTAATATTTTTTCTCTTTATTTGTTAGAAACCCTGATTTTCGAAGATTCAAAATAAAGAGCTCAAAATTGCATGTCTGTTTAAATATGCTACTGGCAGTTTGCAGACTGGCCGTAAAAGAAAGATAAAGTTTTAAGCAAAGTAGTGTGAAGTTAGGAAGCTGCGACACGGAGGCATTTCTTGCTAGAAATAAGGTTCAAATTTATTTAACGTCCTCAGAAAGAGAAATAGGGCTCTGATTGAGGCCTCCTCAGCACATAGATTTACACCTTACAATTTCCTAACACACAAACTCCCCCCAGGGGAACCAACCCACCCCCTGCATAAAGAACTTTCTCACACTTGAACATTGAAGGAAAACAACTTGAATTCATCATTTCCTGTTTATAGATATCTTTACTGGCCAGATGGATCTCTTCAAAACATCAGTCCTCCCCTTCATGCCATGAAGGAGGCTGTGTAACTCATTCTTATCTCTCGTGACCTTCGTTTGAAGCCTGTGAGGCTAAGAACAGACATACCTAAACATTTTTTACTCCACAGTAGTTTTTGGTATTAATGATTATTCCAGAAATAATATTAATGATAATAATGGTGAATATTAGGGAAGCATATTTTCCCTAACCTTTAGACACAATGAAATACCGACCACAGTGCTGACAATCCTTCTCTGTTTCAGTTAAACACACAGTCCTGAGCTGCATCGGTACCACTGTCACATGACCAATCCATCACCACGTGACCAATCACCTTCCACTCCTGAAACAAAACCAGCAGCTACAACAGCCACAATAAATATCAGTCATTAATATTATTAATATCAGGACTCCAGTCTGTTTGTTTGTCTTTTTGTGTTGTTCTCCCTCCCTCCAGCAGGAGGCGCCTGGTTCTGGTCCGCCTCCTCACACACCTGATGATGGTTGCCTCGTTAGCGGAGTGTTCTTAAGCTGCTGACTGCCACTACCTCGAAGCCAGAGTGTTTGCCAGTTTTGGGTACTCTAGCCAAGCTGACTTTTTTGCTGCGTAAGACTGAGTTCTTGTTCTACCTGAGTTTTAACTTCGTTTTTGTCTTTGCCTCTCGGCAGGAAGTCATCCTGCAAACTGGATCTTTCCGGACCTTCTCCCCCTGAAGGAATCAAATGAGCCTCGAACCGAGCTCCATCCCGAGCTCCATCTTCCTTGAAGAGGATGTTGAGTTAACTCTCTGAGCAAGGGAATCATCTCCATTACGACCCATTCAAGTACCGCAGGAAATCTGAGTGGCAGTCAGTTTCTCCATACACCAACAACCATCTGAGTTCTGGGTAAACCCTGTTCCGCCCTCCACCGAATCAGAATAACATTGGAAAACAGCACACAGATTGGAGTCAAAGATCCTACAACTTCTCTGGAAAAGTGAGTCAACCACCAGATCCTCTTCTCCATATCAACGAATGAAATTTCCCACTGAGCCTGAATTAATCGTTTGTCTTCCCTTCACCTTCCAGTTCAGGTTGAGCTGTGTTCTGAGCAACTCCGCACCGAGCATAACTTTTCAATAAACCTGTTAAACTTTTCATCTGTTTCTCTCTGAATTGGTTTCACTGCATGTGGGTCTGAGCTTTAGATAAAATCATGACAATATGCTTAAAAATGAACAACTATGGCCAATAAAGATGACTGACACCTCCACCTAAGGTTCTTAATAGGACTTCTATTTTAATGTTCATTTTTAATTTGCAATAAAGTTGTCACAGTATTTAAGTTCATTCAGGGCATTTTCCATTTTGGTTTGATTGCATAGAGATTGCTTCCCGCTGCATTCATCTGTCCTGTGCACATCTTTCCCCTAACTAATACTTTTTTTTCCTGACAGTCCATATATGTTCTGCTGCATACGGACTTCATTGTCCAACATTGTGCCAATAGTTTATATGAAGCCAAAATGATCGCAGAAAACTTTGCAATGTGACTTTGAAACATAAAACATATAGACAGGAACTGCAGCCAAACTGTTTCAGGTTAAATAATTTGCTATGCATGCAGCGAATTTAAGCATTTTGGTCAGAGACGTATGAACTGCATATTTATAATGGCACAATCATAAAATTGTTCAAGCTGTTTTATTCATCTCAAAAAGACAAAGTTTCTGTTATGTAGATCAGCTTTGTACGTGCTAACAGGTTTGCATGTGTGTTTATACATCCAAACCTTTTGAAGAACTGTTCTCTAATCTTTATTTGTGGTGGAGATTAATGCTCAAATAAAGGGAAACAAAATATCTGTGGGTTTTTTCATTTTTGCAAATTATTACCAGATACACACTATATTGCTCAAAGTATTTCTTCACCTACCTTGACTCACATATGAGCTTCAGTGACAAACCCATTCCTAAACTGTAGGGTTCGATATGACTTTTGTCCACCCTTTGCAGCTAGAGGAGCTTCAACTTTCCTGGGAAGGCTGTCCCAGAACAAGGTTTAGGAGTCTCTTTATGGGAATTTTTAACCATTCTTCAAGAGAGACATTGGTGAGGTCACACTCTGATGTTGGACAAGAATGACCATAATCCCCCCTCCACCAAATTTTACACTTGGCACAATGCAGCCAGAAAAAGTACCGTTCTCCTGGCAACAGCCAAACTCAGACTCGATAGATTTCCAGATGGAGAATTGCAATGTATCCCTCCAGGGAACGCTTCTCCTCTGCTCTGGAGTTCAGTAGCAGTGAGCTTTGCATTGCACTTGATGATGAATGCCTCCGATGCAGGTGCTCCACCCATATTTGCTATTTTTTTACGTTTCATCTGTGATCTAAAGTAGTCAGAAGTAGAAAACAATAGATCTCAGTCTTGAAGTCAAGTACTGCGCTCTTAGACAGACTGAGCTCTGCCATTTAACAAGGTGACACAAAAAATCTCAGTGCTTCTTCTTTTTTTTTTATTAAGATGGAACAACTTAGTGGAAACGAATGGTTGTTGTTAAATAGGGTGACCAGATCTGGGTTTCTGAAAAGGACGACACTTTTTTCTTTGGGGGAGGGGGGCTGCTGGGCCGCTGACTGGACCGGACCAGGCATTCAAACCAAGCCATCAGCTCCGGGGCTGGTCCGAACCCGACCCAGTGACGGTATGCTTCCCCCCGCCTGCCTGCTTACCAAAGTCGGAAGCACAGGGGCCACTGTTGTCATGGCTCCCGTCACCTGGTCGGATTAGGTCGCTCCGTCCCCTGCTGGCTCCCTGCACCAACCAACCCCCGGGCTCAAGGCTTGGTTCTCCTGCACTGTAGTCGACCAAAATCCCAGACGATTTTGAAATTACCCCCAGACATTTTTATAGGAATGAAAAGTGAAAATATCCTATTGCTGACACAAAGTTAAAAGTAGTGTAGCTTAATATGGCTAACTGACTGAGCTAAAAGAGGCCAACTAGGCACAGCTGGCCACAGCGCTACCCAGTTCTCCCCCTTCATATCATGGTCTTGCAGTTACTTTGTTCAACATAAACATATTTTTCCAGCTTTGTTATCAATCAGGTAAAACTTCATCACTCATTACACCTGTTAACACTAAAGATGCTGCTGACTTGGCACAGGGACACTGCATTGTTATTATCGTTGTCTGGGCAACCACAATGTTTCAAGTCATGTGGCAACGTCCAGCCAATCATATAGCATAACGTCTAGGGGTGTAAATAATCATCGTTTTGTATCGATGCATCAATCCAACAGCCGACGATCCGATGCATCGACACGTCCGCAAGAGAATCGATTCATGTATTTTTTTCTCCGGTCTATTTTATCCTGCGCGTAATTCTCCCTCCCGTGCTGCGGTGGCGCTAAACCTATTTTGCCCTCCTACCTCGCTTCCGGGTTATACTCTTACAGCAGTGTGTTGCAGTAAGCCTGAAATAGACATTTCTTATTTATGCTCAGTATTGAAGCGTGGTCTGTGCTACATGCTGTGGGTCTAGATACGGCCGAGGCGGCGAGGAAGTGGGGGCGAGTTTATCCGACGACGTAGGGACATGAGGGCCAAAAAGAGCGGAGATCCAGGTGGAAAAAGGGTCCCAGCGTTCTAGCGCACCTCGCTGTTCCAGTGGGTCAAACTTCACGAGTTGTTTTTCCGCAATTTCGGTCATGAAAACCAAACAAGCCGGCCTCCTGTCTGCGGCACTGTCTGCCGTCAGCTACAATTTGGGAGAGGAGCAGCGGAGCGTCTGTGGAGGGGGCGGGGATGTCTGGAGCCGAGGTATTGAATTGCACTCATTGCACTGATTTTGTGCAGTATTTTCTGATGCAAGGCCTTTCAGAATCTATAACGCAGGGGTATTATTATTTTTCAGTGAATGAGGTTTTAATAGGAATAGGTGGAGTACAACTTTTTTACTTCTGTTATTTTCTGTTGTTTCTCAAAAAAACACACATACGGCTTTCGTTGATTTATTTCAAATTTAAAACATTGTCTAGCCTGTAAGGTGTAAAAAATAAAATAAAATGAATGTGGTGTATTCTTGAGTATCGAAATCGAATCGTTGGGTGAGGAAATCGATACTGAATCGAATCGCCATGATGGGTGTGATTTACCCCTGGTACCTACACTGGCCTCTTGGCACCGTGTGCTTTACTATCCACTTAAACTTAGACAAAATTTATTGTCATATATTGTACACAAAATGAAATTCTGTACAGCTCTTGTGACATTTTCATTATCTTAAATTGCAGGAGTGATCAAATGTAAACACTGTGGGAGAAAAAACATGGTGCAAGAAAACGCTGTGATATGTTCAGTTTGATGCAGAGTCTGGGACATAATGTGACTCATGTACTGGAAAACCGATGTAGAAATAAGTAAAAATTTCTAAAATTAAGTGTATTTATTCTTGATTTGAGTAGGTAAATGGGGTGGTTTGCCAATGGAATTAGTATTTTTACTCTTAGAATAAGATAATTAGATAATATGCACTTGAAATAAGACATTGACATTGAGTTTTCTTATTTTAAGAACAATTTGTCTTGTTCCATTGGCTAAATGTCTCTTTTACCCCCTTAATCCAAGAAAAAAATACTTATTTTAGGAAAAAATAACTTATCTAGATTTTGATTTTTTTCAGTGTACCTGGTCTAACACTTGGTGGCTGTCTCCAGACTCTTCCATTTTTCTGATTATACAGCTGACAGTAGAGTGGAATATTTAGGAGGAAATTTGCTATCACAGAAAAACGCTGGAATGCTGGAATTTCCACTTATCTGAATGGGAGAGAAAATACTTTTAAAAATAAAGTGTATTCCCTCTGTTCAAGTTAGTCTGTTAACTAAAACCCAGCACTCCTCACAGGCTTTAAATTATGAAATCAAGGACATGGGCAAGCATCCCCTCCTTTCAAACCTAATTATATATTTTACATATTTAATTTACTGAATTCCAAATTAAATCCTGACTTGAACCCTTTAAGAAACATCTCTGCAGTGTGTGAGAGAGTAAAAAGATATTTCCCCTGTGGCTAGCTCTGTTTTCACCAGTGAAAACCCGAATTCTCTCCTACAGCATCTGGGGGCCATCAAAGCAGGCAGGAGTGAACGCACAATTCACACATACTGTACAGCGGCTGGCGAGGGGAGGAAATCACTGTTGTTCATCAGAACACACTGGAGTGGCAGAGTGCTGACACTTTATGCCCTGGCAGTGTGCGCTGACCCTCTCTGAACATTGTTTTTCTCTTCTTTTTTTTTTACAAATTTCGATGGAACAGACTCACATTCTGAGTCTTGAGTCTGAATAGAGAAAAGCTTGGGGCTCACACTGCGACATGGCATGTGCAAAATGTCACAACCGATTACATGTCTGCATTGTCATGTCACATGTTCTCCATTACTGATTCTCTGGTTAGAGCAGACGAAATGTTACAGTCTAAAAGGAGAAAAAGCTATTGTCCCTACATATCTATACAAGGTCACAGAAGAACTGTTGCATGTTTCCATCGGACAAGAGGAGACGTACATCATGAACATGTACAATGGCATAACTGTGGTTCTACCATTGGTGGGTTTAGGTGCAGTGTTTTGCAAATATACATAAATTGTTTCTTGTGACTTATAATAACCAGGTTGTGTGAAGCAAGGAGGGATTATATGGAAAACAAAATAAAAGCTCTAATTTTTTTTTTTTTTTCAGCTAAGATGGTTAATTTAATGTCATTTTTGGCCTTAGTATATCTTTTTATGAGGCATGTACTTCTGTCTTCTTAAATGAAATTGGGGTTATTTAAAACTACTAACAGTAAAAACAGTATTTGCCTGCATTTTAAGCAGTTTGTCATGTTGTTACTATTAAACCACTTACACCATGCAAATATTGTCAAATGGGCATTGCCATTTTGTTTATACTGAAATTGATGAGAATGTAGAAATCACCAAAGGCGATGAAGGTGAGGAGAATCGAACACAATACTCAAGTTACTTTTCTGCACAAGAGGAGAGTGGACTCTAGACGGAGAATTTCACTCCCCGAATGTCTGTGGTCCACTCAGCTGTGACCTCCCTGAAAGTTTCAACATATTTAACACAAAAGACTTTAAGCCCTAAATCAATGTTTTGACTTGATTAATCTTGATTAATTTTCTGCAAGAGTTCTGTTTTGATATCCTATCCTATATATATATATATATATATATATATATATATATATATATATATATATATATATATATATATATATATATATATATACAGGACTCGATGTTAACCATCGCCCGATTGCCCGGGGCAAGTAGTTTTTGTTGCCCGCCGGGCAAGTGCAATGATCGCAAAAAAAAATTATTTATCACTCAAAATGACTTTAAAATCATCGACATTCGCTGAAAACGACCACTGCACCGCATCCTATTACTTTTCGCGTGATTTGAAAAAGCCGCGTGATTTTGCGCGAGATGGCGTGATTCAGCTCTTGGGGAGAGAATTCTGCAGAGCAGCAGCTGGATGATGAATTTAATCTATACTATAATACACGCTAGATTAAAAATGATCAGTCAGGGATTAGGAAAATAATAATGATAATTGTATGGTCACAGTGTAAATATTTCTATCACATCACATGGCAGTCTTCTGTACAGTGGTCATACATTAAAAAATGTTCATAAAATTTTTTTCTCTTGGACATTGGAGTGGTGCATTTAAATGTTATAGAGCTAAACATGTTAAATTGGTGAGTAGTAGTAATGTAAATTTTTAACCTGTCAATTTTTTTTAGATTTTTTTAACATTACAATTTATATTTTACCAAGCAAACAACAATTTAAAGCAAAGTTTAGTTTGAAAAGAATGTGCAGGAAGGATTGAAAAGCATGTTAACACGGTAATGTAGGCTTGAGTTCATTATCTGACGCATGCATATACACACCAGGAACCTGGAAACTTACTGAATTACAAAAAAACATTTAAAAAACAAACATGTTTCATTGATATATATACAAAAATGAATATTAGTAACTATATTTATCAAACATTATACTGGGCAAGTAAAAATTGTTTCTGGGCAAATGAAATGTGAAAGTCACATCCTTAACGTCAACCCCTGATATATATATATATATATATATATAGCAAAACAAAAGTCTTGAAGAAAATTAATCAATCAAGATGTATAAAAATGAATCAGATACTTGGTGAAGTCATGCCTATAAAGATATAATATATCTTTTGGCTTCCTCTGGTTAAGAACGTAATAAAAGTTAGCTGCTGATCACCATACAAATCATAATTTTTGAAGCAAGAATGATATTGATTGGTAAAGTGAGAAATAAAATAAATTGATGATGTATTTGGCACTGGGGCGTGTGGTATTGCCAGTATTGCCTAATTAGCTGGATCGGATATTAAATGAATGACTGCGATCCAGCATTTCTATTTTTATTAATATCATTCACAGCAATACAGTTACATAAATTTGAAGTCCCTAGATAGCCGTAACAGGATTTGATATTTCTAATATATCTGACAAGTTAACAATAAAAAATGAAAGAAAAATGTATTACTTATTTTTTTTTTTTAATGCAGAAGGCCAAAACGGTAAACCTAGATTGGAGCGATGCTGAGTATTTCCACTGTGAATCACGGGGTCGTTGTCATAAAGCTCCAGGGAAGTAAGGCGCTGCATTGTAGCCCTGTCCAAAACTCAACTAACCTCCGAGTTTAAACTTTGCAACTATGCAGGGCAAAGTCATGATGCCGAGGTATTTACCCTGGGATGGCAGCATGACTCATCCACGGCCAAATCTGCATTACTCCACTTTAGGCTTACCTCCTAACCCTGGAGGCTGCCTATTAAGAGCCTGTGAAGCTCGGTGGACAGAATTTCAATGAGCAGCTTTTTCCTTTTTTTATTTGGTTCATGTCTGTTTGTACAAACAGGACACACAGAGCTCCCAGGTTGCAGGAATATTCTGTAACGATTTAACACTAGCAGAACTGCTGAGATGCCTCTTTTCTCCGCTCATCTTCCTCTCGCTCGCCCTGCCTTTCATTTCCTCTCTGCATCCTTCTTGCTCTGCCTTTGTTGCTCTCTTCCTTCCCTCTCTGTGGGCTCTTTTCATTTTCTGCTGTCCTTAGCAGTTTACAAAGGAGACAGCCACACACCAATCGGATGACTGGTCAGCTTTAGTCAACACTGCCATTACTGAGACCCGACAGACCAAGAGTTGATTTATACACATCAGTGATCACCAAAACAGGGCTAAAAATAAAAGCAGCAATATTCCCAAGCAGCCTGAAGCAGATAATGTACTCCTCAAAGCAAAGAACTGAAGTTTACTTACTTTCTAGAAAAGAGAATGCCATATAATGAAATTGTTATAGCTGTAACCTCAACTGCACCGCATCCTATTACTTTTCAAAATAACAGCAAAGAGACATACAGTAGTAACAATGCATAGTCCAAATGTGCAAATGTGCAGAGCATAAGGTCCCTGTGTGTGCTGAGCTGAAGGGGATGTCAGGTGTCAGCAGCGTGGTCACAGAGGACCAGAGAAGAGAAGATTCCTGCTGAGGCTGCAGAGCATTGATGCCCTCAATCTGCCTCACGCTGCAATGAGGAAACTCCCACTCATTAGCCCTAAATTAGCTTGGGTTGTGGTACGGGAATGGCATGGGAATGCTGTGCATAAATAACTAGAATCTACATGGAAAAATCAAGCCTTGCTTCATTAAAAGGTAATAAGAAGTACATTTCAGCTTCATAGCACATAATTAACTAAATATATCTCCAGGGAGTCAATGCGTATGTTGATCAATATCAGTTACTCAGCGATTACCTTATAAGGCAGTGGGACCTTTCGTGTTTCAAACTGGATGTCTGACTTTGGGGAATCTAAAGAGCTTCAAATCTGTTCTACAAATCTTCAAGTATTAACAGCATCAAAAGCTGAGAAAATGACAGCAGTGTTATTTACTTTGTCTTCCTCTTAACGCCTGGGGAACCTGCTGAAGGGGTGTAATGATACACAGAGCTCACAAGGCAAGATAAGCTAGGAAACTGAGAATGAGAGGAATTGTTATTGTTTTTTGTTTTTTTTGGAAATCATCAGAGGTGGAAAGAGTACTAAAAAATTGTAATAGAGTAAAAGTATCTTTACTTTGCCTAAATTCTACTCAGAGTAAAAGTACAAAATTACTTCATTTAAAATGTAATTTGACTAAAAGTTACTTAGTTACTTTGAGTCATTTAATGCAAAAAAAGGATGAGTCATGAATCGAATTGAGCACAAGGTGTTTTAATCGATTTCAAGGCGTATTTCAGTGGAAATCCACACTTGCAAAAGATCAGCTGGGCTAAGGAACATACTTCCTCACAGCACAAGGACAGTCACAACCTGAACCATAAAGTGCAAACTATTTTCAATCCTACTGTCCAACAGACAACACCGTGATAACTTACCGCCACATTTTTACGTAAATTTGGATGTTGATGTTTTAAAAGCCGAAAGCTCCGTTTTGCTGGGCAGGCACATGTTGCACTGCATTATCACATTGTTCCCTTTTGTGCATTTGAAAACAAATGATCCTTCCAAATATGGCCGAGGGTTTTTCTGGCTTTCGTCTCCAGAATATGTTTCCTCTTCAGGCCTTTCCTCATCCATACTCCCTAAGTTGTGATTAGCAACTGCCATCTTCCGAAGCTCAGCACTGGATTATGAGACAATACAAAGGGTAAATGCAAGGGAGGGCCACATTAACCCTGTAATGCCAAATGTATCATATTTGATACATACTGTACGGTTTCTGAAATGTTTTGCGTCTGACACCTTTTGCATAATTTAATGGTAACTTTGCTCAAAATCCTATTGTACACAATTAGATATACCTGATAACAGAGGGCAGAAGACTACGCAAAAAATAATCTTGACTTATCGCATAGTAATAAATTATTAATATCAAAAATTTATTTCTGTTTTTTTTTTTTACATATTTTGTTAAAAGGCCAAATAAGGACTTAAAACCAAAAAAAAAGTAATTTTCTGTTCTATTTTATTCTTGGATCGGGCTTTAAAGGTTTAAATTTTTTCACCATCAGTATTTTTTTTTTACTCAGTAACGTGAGGTGGTTTTAAATGTAGCAAAGTAAAACTACTTAGGTAAAAATTACTCGAGTAAAAGTAAAAATTACATATACTCAGAAAATTACAAGTTACTCATAAAAAGTACTCAATTACAGTAACTTGAGTAAATGTAATTAATTACTTTCAACCCCTGGAAATCATACATTTTCTTTGGATTGATAAACGCAGTAGAAGTTTCATAAACCTTTACCATTTTTTATACTTTATATGACAAGTGATTATTTTTGATTATTTCCGCCCACTGTGCATTTCGGCTGTCCTAATGTGTTGGAGTGAGCATAGGAAACAAGTGGTCCTCACTCGGCCAATCAGAAGAGATCAGAAACCTCCCGCTACTATGATATTTGTCCAATCAGGAGAGACCTGCGGTGCAGCCAATTCTACGTTTTGTGGCTTGGCTAACTTAACAAGAAAATCCAAACTAACCATAGTAAGCTGACAACATACATAGAAGAAATGGAATGTGTTGTTTGGAAAGGGGTGGTGAAATTACTGAACTTCCACATTAAAAATGTGCCCATTTCAGAGTTAATAATAATAATTTAAAATAATAATTTTTATGCCCTACACACTAAACAATTCATAATTGCAGCAACTGTTTGGCTGTCACTCCATCCTGGAGAGAAATATCAGCTGTGCTGCTGCCATCAACACCTTTGTTTATAGATGTTGGAAATCTATTTTTCAGTGTAGTCCTATTTCTCTGACTGTGTCTAACTAGATGTGCTCTCTTCATCCTCTGACATGGGAGTTGGCTCGGAGCTCGTCTGCCTGGCAGTGTGTTTCCTGGACGGGGCCGCCTTTTACAGTGTATTTTTGTATCTCTGCTTCTGTCTCCTTGAACCCCAGTCGGCCTCAGCAGATGGCCGCTCACACTGAGCCTGGTTCTGCTGGAGGTTTCTTCCTGTTAAAGGGAGCTTTTCCTCTCCACTGTCGCTACAAGCATGCTTAGTGTGAGGGATTGCATTCGAGTCAATGAGTCGATGGAATCATCTGGTTTTCCTTAGATTGCAACTTTGAGTCAAATTGACTGTATGATCTGGTGAACACTGTGAACATGTGTTGTGAATTGGCGCTATAGAAATAAACTCAATTGAATTGAATTGAAATTTGAAAAATATGTTTTTTTTAATGAAATCAAAGGCTTCTTGTATTATTATACAATGATTCAGAGACATAAAGTCCAAAGGTTTTACCATTTCCAGAAATGGATCCAAATTTAGGCCAGTAATTAGTTTAATAAGCCTTTTTTGAGAAAGATTTATTTTCAATGTAAATACAATACAATAAAAATACTGTAAACAGTGTAAAAATAATATATAAAATACTGTTACATGCACGTTGCCATTTTTGCTTATGCTGAAATAAATGAGAATGTAGAAATCACAAGAGGTAATGAAGATGAGGAGGATTAAATGGAGGAAGAAGCTGGTGTTTGTGCGGTTGATGCTAGGAGATGCTAACCCAGATGGAGAGCTATGCTACAAACAGCTCCTGCTTTTATCTGATGCTTCCACGCTGCAGAGGCTGCAGACTCCCTACTCGACATTTAAGTGAAATATTAGCATTAACGTTGATGGAGCTGGTAACATGCAGGAAAACAGAACAAGTAGCTGCAACAACAGCAGTCGAGTGTGCCACCTACTGGTTGGGAGGATTAAAAATTGTAGCTATCCCCCTTACAGAACAGTCACATCATTCCAGTAATTTAGCTATACTGTTAGTTTAGTTAAGCTACATTTATGATGGTCATGGAACAAAAATTTTTTTAATGAAAAGTCCGGTCATTTTCATTTGAGGCGTCCATGTTTGTCTGAGAACACTACTGCCACCTACTGGTTTGTGACGTCATGGTGCGGTATCAGCCGTTGATCAAGTCCCAGTGCTGTATCTGGTGTTTGTCACAACGCGCTATTATCCAAGTCATCCTGAAAACATTCTTCTTCCAAATGTTGGCTACATATTACGTGTTTTTTCTCTGGCCAGAAGTTCAATAGTAAATCCTCCATCTTCAAGTTGGCGATCCAACGACCAACCCGTCCGTGGAGGATCAGGAATCAGAAAAGTGAAATAACTTTTTTTTTTCCACTTTTACACAATGTATTTCAACATCCAACTGCCATGCACATGGGCATTGTCAGTTAAACTATAGCTCTGGTGAATTTCTTCAATAATTGTTGTTGATTGCAGATGTGTCTAGTAGTTCCCATTGATTTTGCTTGTAAAGCAGGGAGAATGGCGCTAGGCTTACCGCACCGTGACGCCACTGCCAGAAGATGGCAGGAGTGAGATGTTACTATATTTGGGTAAAAATGGCCGCTCCCAGACTCAGCCAAAAATTCTAATTTTTTTTTTACTGATTAACACTAAATTAATTAAATAATTGCGAAGGTATTAGTTTTAGGTTTAGATAATGATCCATGGATTATTCCTTGTTGACCGGACATTTCCTTTAAAAGTCCAAATTTCTCAGACATCAGATCCAATTTATCTTCTTGATGATTTTCCAAATAATTAAATATCCTCATCTACCAAGATCATATTTGATTCTAACTCTGTTAGATCTTCATTCCTGATGGCCAAAGTGCTGGATGTTCTATTCTATGGAGGATAAAAAGTGCCAAAATTAAATAAATAAATACAGTATTAAATAAATAATTAAATGTGTCAATAATTAATTACATGTGGAATTAAATAAATAAATGTGTCATTCATTAATTAAAACCACGTCACTAATATAAAGTGCCACAATTAAATAAATAAATACAGCTATAAACAATGAATTAAATGTGTAATTCATTAAATAAATAAGGAATTAAATATATAAATGTGTCATTAATTTAATAAAATATCTCTTCATTTTATTAAAAAAATATATATAATTATTTCAGTGTGGGCATTTAATTATTTCGGTGTGTGCATTTAATTATTTATACCTGTGTCGCAGTGCATCGAAACCATTAAAAGAATCTGTCAAACTCACCCATCAAAGTTAGGGGGCGGTTATCTAACACCTGACTGGTCACCCTGCACATTAAGGCGAAGCAAATCGATTACAGAGACTCGATTCGCGTTAACCCCGCCCCCTAACTTTTAAATGATTAATTAATTAATTATTAATGCTGTATTTATTTATTTAATTGTGGCACTTTATATTAGTGACGTGGTTTTAATTAATGAATGACACATTTATTTATTTAATTCCACATTTAATTATTTATTGACACATTTAATTATTTATTTACTGCTGTATTTATGTATTTAATTTTGGCACTTTTTATCCTCCATACTATTCTGACACCTAAGCTAAAAATGTATTCAATCATAAATACTTTATTTCCTCACAAAGGTCGTTTCATTGTAGCTCCTTGGTGAAACGAATCACAGGAATTTATTCTTAAATCCTCAAAGTTTACAGCAGTTCATTGTTTCCTGTTAAAATGCGCTGAATGTGCCCAAAGTAAGCAGCTGGATAGACTCTAGGTGTTTTAGAAAGCGTTAAACTGGAGGAGGATGGTAGAGTTTTCAAAGCTCATTACTTAATTTCATTTTAATGACCATGTTATTTAGGCTCATAATTAATATTCAGTAGACACACCACCTTCCTTTTCTGCTTAATTATGAGTTTATACTTGTCCAAGCATGTCTGATATAAACGACCCAAAATAATGTGCTGTAATTTTTTGCTTGTTTAAGCTTTTTTCATCTGAGCTGAAAAATAATGCAGCTCATAATGGGGAACCGTAAAGATTTTCTAATGCTGCAGAGCTTTGCTCTCAGCTAGGAACTAACATTAGAGTCATGATTGAATTTTAGAGCAGAATGACACAGCAGTTTGCCATTTTTGTAGTGCTACAGGATACTTCTTCACATCTTCTTCAACTGCACAAAGGGATATGAGAGAAATGGGCTTCTGAGCAATAATACATTCAAATTTGTCAGCCTGACCACACATCAGTGCTCCTCCACTTTCATACAGTCCAGAAGTTCATTCTTGAAAGGAATATGGCAGCTTCACTGAGCAGTAATCTTCACAGGAATAAAATAAAGATGTTTATTGTGGGGAATCTATAGGCTGATTTTTATTTTTTATTTTTTGTATTATTGTTAAAAAGCAAAGAACACATTATGTTTTGGAACTGTAAAAAAAAGGCAATCAAGAAATTAAACGTTTAGAAACTTCTTAATATTAAAAAAAGTTTTTTTTAGAGTAACTTGTATTTGTAAATTGGATTTTCTCAAAGTATTTATTCTGTATATTGTTAGGATAATTATCATTGATGATGTGTGAGTTTATTACACCTTAATATTAGCTGCCTGTTGCGTGTCAGAACTGATGTTTTCCCCAGTAGTTTATCTAATTAGGCTAGTTCTATCTGGCTATATGCAGCTATAATCTTCATTTTGTACGTGGGAAATATTTGGGAATGGAATGAGAGCGGTGTCCTTCAGCTAAGAGCAAAGTGTAATATTTGATAAGGCTGGAGCCATGATGTCTCCTCATTTGCAAATGTATATGATGTAAAATGTGATGATGTGATGATATGGCAGGGTGGAGTTGTATAAAATGCTTCTCTAATTGTTTATCGGGGCCACTTCCTGAGAGGTGAGCCCGGTTGGTAAGCAGCTGCCTTCTGTAACTCTAAGCAACTTCTCTGATCTGAGTAAGATCACAATTTTTTATCAGCATCTGTTGTCATGTCTACGGAAGAGGATTAGGGCCAGCGGAAAAAAAAAGTTAACTAATTTTTAAATTTTATTTCAGTTTAGTATGGGAAAAAAGTCATAATCTGACTTTAATCTCAGAATTCTGACTTTTTTCTCAGAATTCTGACTTCTTTATTGTCAGAATTCAGTCAGAATTCTGAGAAAAAAGTGGATGAGTCTCCTCCTTCATACATTTTTTATTTAGAGGAGGAAAGCGGGGACGAAGATGTTGTGGAAGAGGACGCCAGGGCAGCAGAAGCTTGGTTTGGTGTAGAAGGCTTCCAGCCGTACATGTTTGAGCCCTTGCCTCGCAACGCTGCCAGTTCTGTTAGCTCTACGCCTGCCGAAGACACAGACGTCCATCCCCGTGAACACTGGGACGGAACTCAATGGGAAAGGAAATGATTCTGATTTCAACCGTTGCGTATATTAGCTGCGACATATGAATCAAGATGACATGACTGAAAAAATTTAACTGACAGGTGACCTTTAAAATATGATTGGCCGAATTTAGGTGTTCAGGCTGACAAAAGAATACATTTATATACATGTTTAAGCTAGAATTATTTAAAATTTAAATATGACTTCCCTACGACTTTAGGTTTTTCAACATTTCATTACTGATTACTTTTTTCATTTTTATTTTGAAAATGTGTTCTTTGATTACAACAATAATGGAACAAAATTCACTCCATAAACAGGATTCTGTTTCTATATCTTTATTTCTACTCTTGGCACTCACTGTGCTCCATATAGTGTTTTGGTGTTGTGAGCACAGGTTGTGCTCAATTATACAATCCTTAAATGAAAGTAGGAATTTTCTGTTCTGCATGTTGAGGAAGTGTAAAATACTAACTCCTTGCTCCAGATGTCCAACCTGCTGAGTTAGTCTTTGATCCCGTCCAT
The DNA here is from genome assembly GCA_030533445.1 of Cyprinodon diabolis. Classification (NCBI taxonomy): domain Eukaryota; kingdom Metazoa; phylum Chordata; class Actinopteri; order Cyprinodontiformes; family Cyprinodontidae; genus Cyprinodon; species Cyprinodon diabolis. Next base: position 44,352,296 of record CM060064.1, on the reverse strand, counting down.
CTACATTAAATCCACTTAAGGAGAGACATGTTAGATGAGAAGGAGGGAGGATGGAGGGATAAAGGGGTGTGTGTGTGGTTGGGGGTTGGGGGGTGATTCACAGAGATGAAAGGGGAGAGTATTCTCACCTATCAGATCATTCACCCAGCAATCGCACGGCGCGTCCCCATTCCTCACCCAAAGCGTCCACACGGCGTCACTGTTGCTGCACTGCAATCGCCTTGAATCCGCCCCCAACTCCACCACACAGGAAACAAGGTTACAGCCCAAGAGATGTCACTTCCGAAACACCCGCTCGCTTGCTCGCACACGCTCCCTTACGCCCCCAGCCTATTGCCATGACAACCGAGAAAAGAATAGGATATAAGTAAAAAGTGTTAAAGACACAGAGGGATCAGAAAGACAGAGGGGAAAGGAGGGATGAAAGAATGAAAGAGTTGGGAAAGAGTGGAGGAGAGGATGAGAGTGGACAGATAGAGAGGTGAATGAGTGGGCGGGGAAAGGGATGGATGACAGGAGAGAGAGAGACAGGGATGAGGGGAAGCATGTGGTGGGATATGATCCGGGAAAGGGGAGAGGAAAGAGAAAGAGCTGCGGATGGCGTGACGACAAAACAGGAGAATGAAGTGATCAGAGACAGAGAGAGGGAAAGAGGGTAGGAAGGAAGGGAGGAAGGAAAGAGGAGACTTTTTTGGGAATAGGGAGCCCACATCTAGTTCCCATAGCAACACAGCCATCCATGAAAAACTGACTTGTACCTCCCTCTCACTCACTTTCTCTCCCTGTTTCTGTCTCTCTATCACTCTCCCTCTCCTTTTCCTTGCCATCTTTAACTACACACACACCATGAGCATAAGTTGGCACAGAGTACGTATGCAGTAATCCAAGCTCTGCAACATTGTCAAACACATCTAAAGATACCAAACATGCTTCAACACAAACCCTGATCAGTGTTTTTGCTCACAATGATCATAATCTGGATCACCCTCAACATTTTTAGACAGAAATACGCAGGTTTGACATGGAGTTATTAATGCATATGTACTGTAAATGTTTGATGAATTGATTAATGTGGAGGGAAAAACATTGGAAGAGAGCGTTCCAAATGGCCGCAATTAATGGTGGCATAAAAAAAAATGCAAACAGGTCACAGTTGTCGCTGTTTTGTTAGAAATTGTCAGCGATTTTCAACGGGACAGGTTTGGTTCAAAAGGTGTGTTATAAAGTGAAACCTTTGCTCTCGTTTTAAAATAGTCTGTAAATATACTTTATCTAAAACAAATGCATGTAGAAAACATTAAGTCTGATTCTCTCTTTCCTCCAAATAACAGCCTGGGCTTAAGCTGATCATCAGCGGATAGGAGATGGAGACGTTGCTTTACTGTCGGTATTTGGGTACTATTCTTGTTCGGCCACTACAAAAAAAAATAAAAAATCATCCTCATGAAGTTGTCAAGAAATTAAGCTTTAAAAAAACTTCATCACAAAAAGTTTTTCTGAGAAACATTTAATGTTTTTGCTGATGCAAGAATAAAACTAAAATATATGAAACCTGAACTCACAACACTGAGGCTCTGTATAAGAAAGGTCAGAGCAGACTCTTCCTGCTGAGGCAGGGGGCTCCTAAAGACCTTCTATGACTGTTGTGGCATCAGCCATCTTCTACGGAGCTGTCTATTGGAGCAGTGGTTTATAGCCAGTGTTGGGCACATTACTTTGAAAAAGTAATTAGTTATAGTTACTAGTTACTTCTCCCAAAAAGTAACTGAGTTAGTAACTGAGTTACTCCACAATAAAAGTAACTAGTTACTAGTAAAAGTAACTATTGAGTTACTTTTGCGAGCGTATGAAATTAATAACTGGGGATGTCTAATTCTGAAATCCTGAGTTTGGGTTGTTATAGATACTGCAACATGTAGCTATATCTATCTATCTATCCATCCATCCATCCACCATCCATCCATCCACATCCATCCATCCCACCATCTATCCATCCATCCATCCATCCACATCCACCATCCATCCATCCACATCCATCCATCCCACCATCCATCCATCCATCCATCCATCCATCCATCCATCCATCCATCCACATCCATCCATCCCACCATCTATCCATCCATCCATCCATCCACATCCACCATCCATCCATCCACATCCATCCATCCACATCCACCATCCATCCATCCACATCCATCCATCCCACCATCTATCCATCCATCCATCCATCCACATCCATCTATCCATCCATCCATCCACATCCATCCATCCATCCATCCATCCATCCACATCCACCATCCATCCATCCATCCATCCACATCCACCATCCATCCATCCACATCCACCATCCATCCATCCACATCCATCCATCCGCATCCATCCATCCATCCATCTATCCATCCATCAACCATCCATCCATCCACATCCATCCATCCATCCATCCATCCACATCCATCCATCCATCCATCCATCCATCCACCATCCATCCATCCATCCACATCCACCATCCA